>OY759226.1:5275546-5719478 GCA_963662175.1 Aradus depressus | reverse complement strand
TTTAAGACCTCCCCTTCGTCTGATTTAGCTGAAAATTGATTCATGTCAATACATACATTACAATGGCAGTTATTAGCGTTATTGTGTTAAGCTTCTCCCTTACCCCCCTCTGCCTCATCCCCCTCTCCTTATCCCTCTCTCCCTTAACCCCCCTCTCCTTATCCCTCTCTCCCTTAACCTCCCTCTCCCTTATCCCCCCCTCTCCTTAACCCCCTCTCCTTATCCCTCTCTCCCGTATCCCCCTCTCTCATACCCCCCTCTCCCTTACCCCCCTCTCCCTTATCTCCCTCTCCCTTACCCCCTTCTCCCTTACCCCCCTCTCCCTTATCCCCATTCTCCCTTATCCCCCCTCTCCCTTATCCCCATTCTCCCTTACCCCCCTCTCCCTTATCTCCCTCTCCCTTACCCCCCTTCTCCCTTATCCCCCACTCCCTTATCCCCTCCTCTCCCTAATCCCCTCCTCTCTCTTATCCCCTCCTCACCCTTATCCCTCTCTCTCCTTTAGGATTCCCCTGAAAATTAATAGGTGACATCTATAAGACGACTTCTCAGAGGGATCTGAATACAAATATAAAATTTCCTGTCGATACATTCATTTTATAGCGAATAAAGTTTACAGTCACACAGAGTTGGAAAACACAAAATTGCTTTGAAAACTCGGCATCAAATTGCTGTCCGTTTACATAACTTCACCTACACTTCGTACAATGGAAGTTAAGAAAGTTGTAAGTCCTCATATATATTATAATGGATGTCGTTTTTATGAGGAGAGCTTTGATGTGAAACTTTGGACAGGATGAAAAGGTTCTAGAAAATGACGCAAATTAGTCCTGAGGAGAGAGTTAATTGCTGTGAAATAGAACGAGCTAAATGCCTCTTTTTATAATTGTTTTGAGGGGTCTTTTTTGTTCCATATGAAATTCAAAAAACTTGTATTATATTTCTCTCAAAAGTTGATATAATTTGTCATGGATATATTGACACAAAGTTTATATATGATTATATCAGAAGACCATAAGAACGAATGATTTTCAGTCAAATCGGCCAAAGGTTTCTCCCTCCAAAACTAGTAGACCGCTTGGGCTGAAAATATATAGTTGACTTACTTAGTGGTATGCGTGCTTGCCTTCTGAGCTCAAGAACGTGGGTTCGAAACCCGACCGAGGCCCTTAGTTTATTTTATCTGGGAGATTCGTCATGAATTTTGATACGACAAATGTGTCCCTTAAACTATAATAGATTATTAACGCAGGAATGATGGATGTTGGCGGGAACGCGCCGTTTCACTGATCTAATTATCCAGACGAGTGACACCTCGATATAATCAACCATCCCCCCAACACTCACTCTCTCTCTAATAATCAGTACTAATGAGGTTTACCTAAGCTTCTGTTTGAAACTTACCCTAAGCTAACACCCGTTCGAGTATTGCTATTATATACTGGGTTTCAGAACTGCAACTGAAATTATGTAGGTTCGTTTACGGTGTATTTGGACGTACAATCTATACTGAGGTACATCCCCCGATAGAGTGAACATAGATATTATGACCCATGCTCGGGCATTGGCTACTCTTTCGTCACTCTCCTAGACATGGGTCCGACTCTACTGTGGCAGTCCTAATGTTTTGCCATCCCAGGTTCAGCTACCTAGGGTTTCTTATTCGTGCAGTAAAAAAATTAAAAAACATGCAATAAAAAGGCCAAAACGTGCAAAAATTGGCCTGCTTACCGCAATCTCGGGTCACAAGATCCAGACAGTAGTTATTTCCGTCAGGTATTGATACCGTTTCCGTGTAAAGGGTTTCCTCTAACATAAACATTTTTAGTTAGGTGTCGTCCTTAGAGAATTCTGGATAAATATATAAATAAATGTAGACAAATTAATTCTATCAGGAGTTATCGTGTTCATAGACACACAGACAGAATTTTTTTTCTATTTTGGAGTAATAGATGAAATAATGTTGAAAACTGCGCACCGAATTTCTTTCAGACCGATTATAAAACTTGCGCTTTACTTCGTATAACTGGGGGAGTAAAGGCCTGTATACGAACGTATACGAATACTGATTTTCTCAGTAGAGAAAGAGAAGAGGACCGGAGGTGTCGCCAAAAACGGTTAACGTTATTATGATTTAGGTCGATGACTTGAAATATATTGGAAAATATAGGCTGCATAGAAATTACTACATTACCTTGAAAATCTCTTCAGATAACCCAAACTCGAAACTTATAACAGAGATAAGGCCGTTCGCAAATTCAGCTACATGAATGAAATTACAACGGAAAAATCGATAAAATAAATTACAGATGTGACAGTTCACAGAATCCTTGTCTACTTAAGATCGCGGGTTCGAAACCCAGCCGAGGCCTTTAGGATTTTTATCTCGAAGGTGGACAGACCTTAAAAAAAAAAAAAAAAACTTAAAACTTTACCTGACCTAAGCTTCCTTAAGAACGAAATTGCAGCTCAGATTTCGTGATGCGCAACGATTCTCACTTCAAACATTTTAAGTAAGTTGGACAGCCACCAAGCTCTTTCGACCTGACAGTAACTGAAGTTTCTGACAGTTTTCAAATGGCAATTTATTTAAATAATTATTTATTCTTTAAGAAAATTAAACTTTTATTAACTTTTGATTATTTTGCATTTATTTCTAAAGGAAAAAAAAATATGAAAAAAGAAGTTCATTGTTGAATATTCATTTTATATTACTTTTTTTTTTTTTCTAATTTCAATATTTCCTTTGTGTTGTTAATTTAATTTTCTTTTAAACCGTTGGAAAATGTATTATAAAACAAATTTTCCGACAGTTTAATAAATTGTCTCTGACATTCCAGTATACCCCCACAGGGTAGAGGACAAGACTCCGACCGCCGCAAAGACCGCAAAATTAAAAATGTCCAATAAGGAAACATGTAGTGGGTATTTAACTTATATTATCTGCCTGAAGAGTACATAGCTCTACAGGGACAGAGGGCTCTCAGCTCTCAGCTCTCGGATGTTGAGGCGCGGAACCAGAGGCAACATTTTGGAGCATACAAATACATAATTGAAATTTTTTTTGGTGAATCACCGGTTGTGTACTTCCCCACCACGAATTAATCAATTGGATAGAGGTTAGGTTAGGTTAGGTTTTATGACTCATGCCCGGGCTTTAACAACAAGGTCATATCGCCTACTACCAGTGCGCTCTTTCGTCACTCTGGTGGACATGAGCCCGACTCTACTGTGGGAGTCCTAAATTTTGCCTACCCTAAATTTTTATTCATCTAGGGTAGGGGTCTTTAACGAGTACCTGACATCGTACAGGCTCGGGACCATCGCTTCACGTCCCATCCGAAGGACGGCGTGCTTAAGTTTATTTTACCTCCCAGATAAAATAAACTAAGGGCCTCGGTCGGGTTACGAACCCACGACCTTGAGCTCAGAAGTCAAGCACGCATACCACTGAGCTACCGGCGCCCTCTCAATTGGATAGATAAATACATTTTTGTTGCTCAAAAGATTACAATGTCTATGGCAATGACTGTTTTTTTTTTTTCTTTTACAAAATAAATAATAAAAGGATAAAAGATACAATTCAAAAATTATATGAAACAAGATATGACGTGAACATCAATAAATAAAAATAAATAATAATAATAAATATAGGTATACAGTAGAACCTCTATAAGTCGAACATCAAGGGAGACGCCAAAAAATTCGAGTTATAGAGTTTTCGACTTATGGAGGATTTCGACAGGCGGATTTTGATTCGACTTGTAGAGGTTAAGATTCATTCTAACTAATTTTGAAATAGAGAGGTGAAATAAATAAAAATTCAAGTTACAGAGGTGACAAACATATTTATATTTATTATAAATCAACTGTGATGCCCAAAAATATGGACATACATTGTTTGAAATAAATTAGGGACAAAGGAATGAAAACCGGTGGCTTGAACAACAGGAAGTCCAAGAAGAACCACAACAATACGGAGAAACCAAGGTGGGGAACTGAGCCACCAATAGGCACCCAGATCAGTCCCGAAGGGCGGGAAAAGTTGCTGTGAGCGGACCCCAATATGGATCGATATTCTTCAACTGTTGCCACCTGAGAGGTAGGAACAGGCCTACTTCGTCAGAGACCGCCGCCGAGGGAGGACCTGCCCCAACTCATCCGTTGCCTCCAGAGAGGGAGGATCACACTACTTCATCAACTGTCCTGAGCAACCATTCAACATCAGATCAACAGAGGGAAATCCATTGGAGCTCTTCTGGACCATTAAGACAACAGCAGAGGCTGATCAGCGCAGAACTCCAGGACCCAATAGCCATCACATCCAGCATTAAATCAAGAAGGTACCGTGAATTTTAAACAATTGTAAAGACAAAGCCGGAGAGTATTTTGAGAAAATACATTTTCATTTTTAAAGACTTGTTTGATAAGGATTCTAAGCAATTGTTTTTAAGTTTTCCACACATGTTTTTCATTAAGAATATATATAATCAAACCAGAATGGCCTAATTTTTTATTTCATGTATTTTGCACCTCATGTCATTTTGACTTTTCACAACTGCTAGTCTTGGCGGACCCACGACCAAAGGAAGGTAAGAAAGAATTAGAATCATTATTTCAAAACATCCTTAAAATAAAAAATACGTAGTATATGTAGGTATTAAAAAAATTCAGTAATTTGTTTTTGCTTTAGATAATTGGTAATCCTATTTATTGTATACTCCTAAATTGTTTTCTAAGAAACAATGGTGTACATTGTCGGCAAATTCTTAAAGTCGGTAACTTATTTTTCTTCGAGCTATAGAGGTAATAAGTTTCAAAACATCGAGTTATAAAATAAAACATTGCTATGTTTGAGATACAGAGGTCCAATTTATTTTTTCGAGTTATAGAGGGAAAATATGTACCAAAATGGCTTGTAGGGACTCACTGATTATTTCGACTAATAGAGGGTTGAGATTTCGAGTAATGGAGGTTTTGGGGCTTGAAGGGAAAGGAACAAAACTTTTTTTGCGAGTTTTGGAGGTTTTCGACTTATCGAGGTTCGACTTAAAGAGGTTCTACTGTATATCCATCTTACATGCAACAAATTAAATTAAATTATTCTTTATTTTCAAATCAGTAAAAAAAAATAAAATAAATTGTTAATTTCTCTAACTTTTAAATTATTTAAAATATGTACAAATGTTTCTGAGTTATATTCTGGTCTATTGGTGAGATGATTATGGAGAAATGCTTGCCTGGGGATACACAAGGCGGGACAATTGAGCAAAAAGTGTATGAGATCGTCCTTTTCATCTAAAGTACAGAGCCTGCAGACACTTTCAGGACAAAACTCATACCTAAGCCCTTCAAATATTATTCTTATATTTCTATTGATGTTGTGAAGACGGATTTGAGCTAGCAGATGGAGTTTTTCAATACGGCAGTTTAATGAAAGATAGCTTTCCTGAGAGCCTAAAGTAATCAGTAGAGGGAGTTGTATTTCGAATTTAATATTGTATTTATATCGAGACAGACGAGATGATTCCTCATGGCTGCTACCAAATACCACGGAGGGGCCGGATATCAGGAATAGAGAGACTGTGAATTAATCAATTTTGTTACGATCTATTTAATATATAAGAATAAGGAAGTGGAAAAGAGACAGAGTGCGCAAGAGGACAGTAGACCGTAGCAAAAATAAAGAAATCGGACAAGGGTTAGGTTAAGTTTTATGACTCATGCCCGGGCTTTAAATACGAGGTCATATCGCCTACTACCAGAGCGCTCTATCGTCACTCTGGTGGACATGAGCCCGACTCTACTGTGGGAGTCCTAAATTTTGCCTACCCTAAATTTTTATTCACCTAGGGCAGGGGTCTTTAACGAATATCTGACATCGTACAGGCTCGGGGCCATCGCTTAACGTCCCATCCGAAGGACGGCGTGCTTAAGTTTATTTTACCTCCCAGATAAAATAAACTAAGGGCCTCGGTCGGGCTACGAACCCACAACCTTGAGCTCAGAAGTCAAGCACGCATACCACTGAGCTACCGGCGCCCTCAAAGAAGAAAAATACCTTCACTCCAATTTTTCAAATCTCAAATACCCAGAATGAAACTACTTGTGTATGAAAAAGAGTTCTACAAGAAGTATTTACTAAATATCACGAGTTCGAAACCCGGCCGAGGCCTAGTCTTTGGAAGGATAACAAAAACACGTCACCATATATTATATGGTGACGTGTTTTTGTTATCCTTCCAAAAACTCATTGACTAAAACTCAATATTTGACTTATAAAGTGAATTCATATTAAATTTTGTATCGATACATTCATTCATCGGCAGTTATTACGATTTTTATGTTGAGCCCCCTTCTCTGATCCTTCATCTTTTCGGACGATTTCTCGAAAAATTAATAGATGTTGCCCTTTTGAGGATTTCAATTTTAATATAAAATTTCATGTAAATTCTTTTATTACATCAGAAGTTATTACGGTTTTTCTTTTTAGCCACGTTCCTAATGACTCTCTTCCTTTTGGGCGATTTGACTGAAAATCAACACACACAAAGACATGAAATACTTTCGAAAACTCAACTTCGATTTTCTGACCGATCATACTTCCCCTATACTTTGTATAGGTACCTACTTGTGTTACATTGCGATAATACCGAAACAGCCTGCTGGGAAAAAAAGAGAGCCTTAAAATGCCCTCTCACCCCCCCCCCCCCCCTCCCCCCCCCCCAAAAAAAAATGTATTGGACAATTAATAAAGGCTCCGAAAAAGGAACAGGAGAAGAAAAAGAAACACAGGAGCTCGCTACGTTAATAGTTTCACCCACACAGCATGCAGTCTAATGAAACACTGTGTTTCATCCCACTATATGATGACGCAGTTTCGTTGGAAACAGAACAGTGGGAAGACAACGTATTTCACTGAGAAATCTCGTACCAATCAGTCACCACCTCTCATGCCGTGCTCCCTCGACATAATATCAAGGTACACCCTAAGCCTAGTCGTCCACTGGGACCGGAAAGTTGCGAACTGCGAAGCAACGAAATCGGGCGAAGCAGTTCGTGCGAATGCCGATCGTCCATTGATCCACTCAGTACGTCCGAATGCGTAGACGGGATGGCTCTTCGGAACGGTTTTTCCGATGATTCTGACGACGAATTTTTAGCGTTGGAATTATCACCTTTGATTTATCGACGAAGGCGATATAGACGTAGACGGGAAATGTGGGTGAATCCCATTTTCGAAAAAAGAGAAGAGTTTGGCGAATTTTCTCATTTGTGGCGTGACCTTCAAATCGATGATAATCACCACTTCTCCTATTTTCGAATGGAAAAGGACACTTTTCAATACATTCTTGACAACATCTACTCAAGACTCGAAAAATTCAGTAATTTTTGTGTGGCGATTTCCCCACAAGAACGGCTGGCTGTTACATTAAGGTAAGTGGAAAGAAAGAAAAAATCACTGTACTTTTTTTTTACACAAACTGTATTTTTTTATACTTTCAAACTAAACTAAGGTACATAATAACGATACAAACGAATAACTAGACAAACGTAGTACAAAAAATGTAAGTAATTTTTTATTGATTTACAAAGAAGGTTCCACTAGGATCTAATTCGTGAAAATAGGACGATGCGTTGTACTGACCCCCGGAAGAATCATCAAAAGAATTATTTGGTGTACAATGTGAGGATATATTCGGACCTGTTCGTCCGTAAAATCCCAGCAGAATGGGATCGCTTCGCACTTCGCACCTGTTCGGCCGAAAACTGACGAACGATACGGGTCTAGTGGACGCGGTCCCCCACCTTGTCACATGTTTGGATCGTTCGTGCATTTTCGGCCGAATTCTGACGAACTGATTTCGCTACTTTTCGCAACTTTCCGGTCCCAGTGGACGACTGGCCTAAATCTCGTCCCAATTGGTCATCACCTCTCATAAAAAAATATAGAATAAAGGAACTGACTCTAGTCTTATCAGGGATTGCATATCATCATTACATATTGTTATCCAGATAAATCTGAAGAGGATATGACCAAACTCTCATACTATCGTTAGTGAGGGCGCCGGTAGCTCAGTGGTATGTGTGCTTGCCTTCTGAGCTCAAAATCGTGGGTTCGAAACCCGACCGAGGCCCTTAGTTTATTTTATCTGGGAGGTAGGTAATTTAAGCACGCCGTCCTTCGGATGGGACGTTAAGCGATGGTCCCGAGCCTGTACGATGTCAGATACTCGTTAAAGACCCCTGCCCTACGTGAATAAAAATTTAGGATAGGCAAAATTGAGGACTCCCACAGTAGAGTCGGGCTCATGTCCACCAGAGTGACGAAAGAGCGCTCTGGTAGTAGGCGATATGACCTCGTAGTTAAAGCCCGGGCATGAGTCATAAAACCTAACCTACTATCCTTAGCAAAAGGCTAAGACAAGAACAGGACTGGGATTGGACCTGGACACTGTAAAAATCAGAATTGAGGGTGTCTGGTGGAGTTCTGGTGGACCGAAATAGCTGGCATTCTCCGGAGCTGGCAATAACAGCCTCAATCTACCTGCAGATCAATCTCTCTCAAGGCGGGCCTCTCTTTATTGTTACTTCCCCAGTTACATGAAGTACAGGGGAAGTTATGTAATCAAAAGAAATTAGATATTGAGTTTCCAAGGGAATTTCATTAGCCCCCCTGGTTCCAAAAATGAAAATAAAAATTTTCCATATGTCTGTATGAGTGTGTGAACACGATATCTCCCAATAGAATGAATATTTCGACTCGAAATTTTATATGTTTGATTTTAAGCCAAATCGACCAAAAGGGAGAGGGAGGGGAGAAATTTTACTCAAAAACCCTAATAACTGTCATTTATTAACTGAAAATTGTATGAAGCAAGTATTCAAATTGTATTGGAAATTTAGAAAACTGTATAAAAGCAGTTATGTAATAAACCCGAAATTCGATGTTGACTTTTCATCTGAATTTTTGACTAAGAGGCTAATTCACCGATTTTCTAACAAATGAATTAGTTCTAGAAGGAGAGCGAAACTTACAGAGATTACATTTCCGGTGGTTCACTCATGAATTTTTTTGTCAAAAGGCTCTTTTAAATAATATTATTTCTAAAATATATTTGCTTAATTTTGGGCAATATGAGAACCAAGAAATATATTAAATACATTCTGTTTGAGTTTTGATAGCAGAGAAAATATTTATATAAAGGGGGTACCAAAATAACTGACCCTCCCCCCCCTCCTCCCCCCCCCCCCGCCCCCGTTGAGGCGCCTCCCCTCATTGTTTATTTTTACTGATTCTGACCATGCAACAAAAAAAAAATGAAAATTAATTAAAATTTTAAATCAAAACTTAATTTTTGAAATAATAGAAAATGTATTACTTTCTTATATTTTTATTGTAGGAAATTTTGAATTTGTCTGTGAATTTCATTGGGATTTCAAATTTCAAACTTCCTTGAAAATTTCTGACATCTATTGCGATTATATATGTACAATATATACGAATGGAACTTTGATAGCGCTCTGACAGAAACGATTGTGGCAATGAACTTAAAATTTGAGACGATGTCTTGTTTGCTAATTTTAGATTAGATTTTGGCCGAAATTGGACGAAACATCGGGTCTAAGTATATCGGGATCTAAGTATATTTTACAAAATACTTCTTATATTTATGACTTAGTTCATATCTAGAAGAGTTAGTTATTATGACTAATATACAATTTTCATGGTGAAATTTAACATTTTGTAGGATATTTTCTTGGAAGAGTATCCTTTTTCCTCTGAGTAATTATTATTATTATTTTAATTTTTTTCAGCCTGGAAAACAGCCGATTCGTGAAACTAATATTTATATGTATCTCTACTTCGTATTCTTCATAGTATTCGGCTCATTTTTCACTTTGAACCTATTCATTGGAGTTATCATTGATAATTTTAATGAACAGAAAAAAAATATAAGTTATTTTTTTAGAATAATTATTAATATTTATTATAATTAATTTTTTTATAAAATTATATATTTACATTTTTAAATTTCTTTATGCTAATAATATTTGTTTTCATTAGGCTGGTGGGTCCCTGGAGATGTTTATGACAGAAGATCAGAAGAAATACTATAATGCCATGAAGAAAATGGGATCGAAAAAACCACTCAAAGCTATTCCTCGACCAAGGGTATTTTATTTATTTTTATTTTATTAGTTAGTTATTGTGACTCATGCCTGGGCTTAAATTACGAGGTCATATCGCCTACTACCAGAGCGCTCTTTCGTCACTCTGGTGGACATGAGGCTCTACTATGTATGGGAGTCCTAAATTTTGCCTACCCAGTAAGCAAGTACGCATATCACCGAGCTACCGGCGTTCTCGATATCTGGGAGATGTATGTTATGATTTGTGTCTGTGAGCACCACACCTCTCGATAGAATGCATGTATCGACACAAAATTTCATATGTGAATTCAAAACCCCATAAAGACGACAGCGGAAACGGCAGAAGGGAAAGGGGGTTCATAGGAGAGGACTCAATTCAAAAATCCTAATAACTATCGTTATAATGAATTTATCGACACAAAATTTAGCATAACGATTTAGAAGCCCTTTTGTAAAAACTATTGAATATTAGCGCAAAAGATCGACTGGTTGAGGAGAAACAGCGAATAGTTGATGAATTCATTTGGCAAATTTAGTATTTTCCCCTGTATTGTGTTATATTTGGGAAAGTTAAATTAAAAAATTATAATTGAATAAAAGCAAACTTTCCACTTTGAAGTTATGAAAGCATAATTTTGTTTAACAATATTAATGATTAACATAATTTGATTCTAAATAATTCAAAAAACATTGATTTCATTGGGGTCTTTTGATGTCAATTTGATAAAAAAGGTCAGAGATGAGGGTTTTGACCTATATTTCTATAATCAGTAAACATGCCAGCCAATATCTTGGAAAAACAGGATCGACAAAGTGGGCGGAACTCGCATCAATTATTAGTCTCAGATCATCAAAGTACCTACTTCTCAACTGTATTTCTGTTTTATACTCTTTGTTTTATTTTAGGATTTTCACCGGTAGCTCAGTGGTATGCGTGCTTGCCTTCTGAGCTCAAGATCGTGGATTCGAAACCCGACCGAGGCCCTTCGTTTATTCTATCTGGGAGGTAAAATAAACTTAAGCACGCCGTCCTTCGGATGGGACGTTAAGCGATGTTCCCGAGCCTGTACAATGTCAAGTATTCGTTAAGGACCCTTGCCCTAGCTCAGTGGTCGGCAAAGTGCGGCTCCAGAGCCGCATGTGGCTCTTTGGCTCCTTAAGTGCGGCTCTGGCACGAATATCCACGGAAGGCGCAATAATATTTTAAACAATTTTTTTCAAGCATGAACATTATCAAGAGTAAACTGGGAAGTCGTCTTATTGATGAGAACTTGGAATCATGCCTAAAATTAAAAACTTACTCCAACTTTCCAAGGAGATGCAAGCACATTGTAAGCATTAATAAATATTTATTAAGAATGAAATTTAGTAACATAAAATCTCTAACAACTACCGATAGAATGTGACCAAAACCCCATTGGGACAACACTTCTCGATTTTCAGTCAAATCGGGCAAAGGAGAGAGGTGGATTAAGGACGACACATCAATTTTCAGCGGAATTGGAAGAAGGGGAGGGGGAATCAGAGGGGGCTCAACTCATCAACCCTAATAACTGCCGATGTAATGAATCATGAAATTTCATATTTATAGTCAAAACCCAATGAGGACATAACCTGTCTAATTTCAGCGATATCGGTAGAAGCTGAGAGGGGGTTCAGGGTTGGGACCTCAATTCAAAAACCCTAATTACTGCCGACGTAATGAACTTATCGAGTATGAAAATTTAGGAGCCCCTATGAAAGTCAACTATTGAACATTAGCGCAAAAGGTAGACTGGTTTCATATGTAAATTCAAAACCTCATATGAACGACACCTAATAATTTTCCGTGGAATCGGCCGATGGGAAAGGTAGCATCAGAGGGGAGGCTCAACTCAAAACTCCAATAACTGCCGATGTAATTAATGTATCCACATACAATTTCATATGTAAATTCAACACCTCATATGAACGACAGCTATTAATTTTCCGTGGAATCAGCCGATGGGAAAGGTAGCATCAGAGAGGAGGCTCAACTCAAAACTACAATAACTGCCGATGTAATAAATGTATCGACATACAATTTTATAGGCAAATTCAACACCTCATATGAACGACATCTATTAATTTTCCGTGGAATCGGCCGATGGGAGGGGTAGCATCAGAGAGGAGGCTCAACTCAAAACTCTAATAACTGCCGATGTAATAAATGTATCCGCATACTATAAATTAATTTCGAGGAAATACATTGCGCTTCATATTCTGTGTATAATTGATGAGATATATTTCTCCAGCAGTATATACGAGTATACATGTACCGAAGTATAGAAAGAATAAATATCAATTATATCCAATGACACTAGAATAATGTTTAATCTCTACGCATTTATTCAAAAATAAATAAATAATTTATAAAAACAGGCAATTACAGAAAATAAAAAAATTAAAATAGGAGACAGGTATTACAGAAAGAAGAAAAATTTTTATTTATTTTTTATATATTTTTTCTCGTGGAAATTGTGATTAGTAGCATTTTGCTAAACAGTTATTTAATCACAGGTGATAGTGGTTTAATCAAGCTAAAAAGGTTTGTGAAGCTAAAAGTTTCGTGCGTTACAAAATAACAGGTACAAAGAAGGGTACACATGGTTTTTCGGGGTACATCCATCTTACCTTTTTAACTTCGCAGATGAATTTTTTTATTTATTAATTTTTCTTTTATATATATATATATATATATATTTTTTCGAAGTAAATGAAATGGATATATTTTTTTTTTATTGCCGGTGATATTTATAAACAATTGATAGGTAACATATTTGTTTTTTATATCGTTCAAAAAAAATAAAATAAATAAATAAAGAAAAAATGAAAGCGATATAGGGCAGATGTCGGATCTGCGTAAGATGTGGGAGGCACAATGGATGTGAACAAGTGAAAAATAAAAAAATAAAATGTGAACCTCCGAACCGTTCGGTGTCTGAGACAAAACTGAAGCCGGTGTAAATAGTGCCTTACCTGGAGGGAGTTGGTAGAGTCCTACCCAGAGGGAGTCGTGTCCGAGCTTCTCCGAAGTGTGCCGAACTTAACCGAGCTCCATGCTCTATATCACTACGTAACTTTGACCAAGTTTTTGTTTATCTTAGTTTTTTAGTGTTTATTGCTTAATTTGATGATGCTGATTATGAATATACAAGTAGTTTTTCTTAAGTGACAATATTTTGGCTGTGATAATAAATTTTTCAATTTTCTTAAAAGCTACTAATATTACATGTTTATTTAATATAACTCGAGTCCTATAGAAGAAATCTAACATTCAGTACCTCAAGAATTGGTAGGAATAAGGACAAAAATATGGAATAACAATGAATGTTCATACAAGAATAATGTATTTAAAAATGTACATCAGAACGGGCTTTCTCTTATGTTTTTCTGACCGGAACGGCGGGGCGGGAAGGGCGATCGCCTAGGGCGCCTCGATGTTAGGGGCACAAGAGTTGTTGACTCTTTGACCTTGATTGAAAGAATTGAAAAAAAAAACCAATACTTGCGACTTATTCACGAACTTGTTGATTGCGGTTACGCATACTTTTAACGATTCCAGTAACAATAGCCAGTTGCGAAAGGAGTTTTAGCAAATTGAAATTAATAAAAATATATTTAAGATCAACTATGACACAAGAAAGACTCCATGCTCTGCTGGTCTTGCAATAGAAAACGAACTGGCCAAGAACATAAATTTTAAGGATATAATTGAAGAATTTGCTAATGCTAAAGCCCGAAAAATATAATTGAATTTTTCCAAAAATTGATACAATTTGATGTCTTTCAATCATTTTTTCAGATATATTATGATAATATATGTTGTCTTTATAATTTTTTTATAGGTTAGGTTTTATGACTCATGCCCGGGCTTTAACAACGAGGTCATATCGCCTACTACCAGAGCGCTCTTTCGTCACTCTGGTGGACATGAGCCCGACTCTACTGTAGGAGTCCTAAATTTTGCCTACCCTAAATTTTTATTCATCTAGGGTAGGGGTCTTTAACGAGTACCTGACATCGTACAGGCTCGGGACCATCGCTTAACGTCCCATCCGAAGGACGGCGTGCTTAAGTTTATTTTACCTCCCAGATAAAATAAACTAAGGGCCTCGGTCGGGTTACGAACCCACGACCTTGAGCTCAGAAGTCAAGCACGCATACCACTGAGCTACCGGCGCCCTCTAATTTTTTTTTATATATAGTATATATATATTTTTTTCTTCTTTTTTTATGATAAATTTAAACACTAAAAAAATTTTTTTATGAAGTTTTATTTTTTAATTATTGAAATTTTCTCTCCACACAAGAAAGTTTGACCGGCTATCACTGTGCTTAACGAAATGCGAGCTGGGGAAGTGATTCACTTACGAATTCATCTGTTTAAAATTAGTTATAGATGAATTTCCAACAGAGTTTATTTAGGCTGGGTCGATATTCGCGTGACATATGACAACGCTGAAGATTAATGACACGCCCCCCTGACCCAGGTGTAGGCGGCATTTCGTATGAGTTAACTTTATCACGAGGTTATCCTACAGTTTTTTTAAAATAAAAAACGCATTAATTAAATTATCAGACTGATTGTGGCTAAAAGTAGAATTGTTAACTGCAAGAAGGGGATTTCTGCACTTCAAATCTCACAGGTTAGGTTTAGGTTTTATGACTCATGCCCGGGCTTTAACTACGAGGTCATATCGCCTACTACCAGAGAGCTCTTTCGTCACTCTGGTGGACATGAGCCCGACTCAACTGAGGGAGTTTATTCACCTAGGGCAGGGGTCTTTAACGAGTACCTGACATCATACAGGCTCGGGACCATCGCTTAACGTCCCATCCGATGGACGGCGTGCTTAAGTTTATTTTATCTTCCAGATAAAATAAACGAAGGGCCTCGGCCGGGTTTCGAACCCATGAACTTGAGCTCAGAAGACAAGCACGCATACCACTTAGCTACCGGCGGAGTTCAGACTCTGTGTGATGCCAGGTATTCGTTATATATTCTTATCCTAGGTAAATCCCACAGTGGGGTAAGGCTCATGTCCACCAGAGTGGCGAAAGAGCAATCTGGTAGTAGGCGATATGACCTTGTGGTTAAAGCCCGGGCATGAGTCACAATAACTAACCAACTTTCAGAACTATACACATACATCTGTTTAAAGCTTTTTATTCTGTTCCGTTGCAATTCTTCTTCTTTAGAAGTCTTCCAAGTTAGCAGAGATCTTCTATGTTTATGTTCTAACTAATTTAGAGTACAAACTTAGAATTGGTTGTCTGTTTAGTACAAAGTTGGCTGGCTAAAGACTAAATCTATATATGTAGTTAGTTTTGTTATATATGTCTTTCATCTACCTGATTACATAAAATAAATAAATAAGTAAATTTTGCCTACCCTAAATTTTTATTCACCTAGGGCAGGGGTCTTTAACGAGTACCTGACATCATACAGGCTCCGGACCATCGCAAATAGTGAAAAAATATATGAAGTCGGTTGTTTTAAAACGAAAAGTGAACAACCAATGAATGGAGACTAATGACGACGATCAGCTGTTCTAATAGTGTGGACAGTCTAAGGAGAGATGTGAAGGTGGACAGTCTAGAGGGAGAAGTGTTTTTAGGGTTAAGATGCAGTGAACCATATAGGAGTGAAATAATAGTGAAGATGCTCAAAGGTACTTTTATTTATTCATATGTATGTATATATAGAACAGTTCCGATTCAAAACCCACTGTCACCCGGCCTTCCAAGAAATACCCAAGTCTTTCTCAACTCTAGTTCTCCTATCAGGGCTCCAACCTGGGGCACTCTGCGACAATGACAAGCGAACCCAGCGCAGATTTATCCAATTCTGAGCTAAAACGCAATTGGTAAAGCTTCTCCATCAACCAGAAGAGCCAACCACTCTTGTCATTTCCGGGGTGCCCCAGGTCAAGAATTTTCTCCAATTGTGAAAACGTTCTACAGACCTGACGTATAAATCGATGAGACTGGACAACAACTGCTCAGGATTGGATGAAAGGAGCAGCTTCACAATGGTACTATACCCATGTCACAGCTTGACTCTCCTCTGGACGATATTTGGTCAAGTAGTTTCAGCCAAGTCCGGGAAAGCGGCACTGCCCAGCTCACAGCAGTGTTACACAAAGAACGACTAGACGCAGAGAAGTTCCTGTTAAAGGAAAAAAATACAATTGAACAGACTGCAGTCTGCACCCGTCCCATCCAGAATGGAAACAGAAACTCAACAGGACAGTCCTGTCAGAAGAAGATGCAGCGCCGTGCAGTAGGAAAAGTACGTCTGGCCTAAAACTAGCCAGCTTACCAAGCTTTCATCACTAGGGATAAGCATCGGAATGAAAACATCGACCTTATTTCACCGATGGTAAACAAGATGCATTGTCAAATTTTAATATCATGCCGTGAAGAGAGAAAAGTGAAAAACAAACAATATTTATTTTATAAATGTCTTTATTGCCTTTCTGAAAATGAGAGAAAACTTAAAAATCAAACAATATTTATTTTATAAATATGTGGACAGATACTCTCAACACCTTCACCACACACATCCACTCAAGTCATAAGGCCTTGAAGAAGGAAATAAATAGTTTCCGAAACGTTGGCCAAATATTGAGTTTTTTATTTACACGACAGAACCTCAAATTCCTTCTACATTTAAAAGATACTGTCGACTCTATTAATCAAGTAGACTATCTTTATTTCTTCATGGTTCGTTCTCTGATAATCTCAGCACTGCATTTTTTTAGTAAATATTTATTAATCATTGTGATTCCTTTATTTGTTGTATTGGATGTCTCATATAATGAATGGGAAACATATATCTAATTTAAACCAATTTTAACCGCCACAAAAAGCGTAAAAATAAAATGTCTTTATAAATGACAGATATTTTTTCTTAATTTTATGGTCATTCCATCACTCGTAAAGATGTTGTTAACGATAATTTCCTGTGGAATATCGCTGTGATAGTAAAATGGCAATATAAGTAAATAACACAAAATAATTTGTGCTTAAGCACAGGATCGTAATATTTTTAATACTTCTTACAGGAAACAAATGATGGATTTCCTTCTATCTGTCTCACTGTTATTTCATCGATCTTATAACCCATATACTTACTCTTTTCTTTAAATGTTTTTCATTGTTATGTAAGACAGTAGTGTTTTATGTAACAATAATTATTGAAGATACAATAAAATATTATTATAGACATCTAGAAGATATCATAAGCTGTTGTTACATTATTGTGTATATAAGATACAATACAAGGCATTATTATAATACAATACAGCTGTATTATTAGGTTGGTAGATAACCGAAAAGACCCAAAAAAATTTAAGTTGGTGTTTAATAATATTTGGGTAGAGTTTTTGTTCATTCGCTCCACGATTCTAAGTAAAATTGATATTCAATCGCTCCATGTTTCTAGTTAAAAATTATGGTCAACCAGTCCATGTTTCTAAATAAAGTTTGTGTTCAATAGCTCCAGATTTCTAGGTATAGTTGATGTTCAATAGCTCAAGATTTCTAGGTAAAGTGGGTGTGCAATCAGCCCATGTTGCTAGGTAAAGTTTGTGATCAATCAGCCCATGTTTCTAGGTAAAGTTGATGTTCAATATCTCCAGATTTATAGGTAAAGGGGGTGTGCAATCAGTCCATGTTGCTAGGTAAAGTTGATGTTCAATATCTCCAGATTTATAGGTAAAGGGGGTGTGCAATCAGTCCATGTTGCTAGGTAAAGTTTGTGTTCAATCAGCCCATGTTGCTAAATAAAGTTGATGTTCAATATCTCCAGATTTATAGGTAAAGGGGGTGTGCAATCAGTCCATGTTGCTAGGTAAAGTTGATGTTCAATATCTCCAGATTTATAGGTAAAGGGGGTGTGCAATCAGTCCATATTGCTAGATAAAGTTTGTGTTCAATCAGACCATGTTGCTAGGTAAAGTTGATGTTCAATATCTCCAGATTTATAGGTAAAGGGGGTGTGCAATCAGTCCATGTTGCTAGGTAAAGTTTGTGTTCAATCAGCCGATGTTTCTAGGTAAAGTTGATGTTCAATATCTCCAGATTTATAGGTAAAGGGGGTGTGCAATCAGTCCATGTTGCTAGGTAAAGTTTGTGTTCAATCAGCCCATGTTGCTAGGTAAAGTTGATGTTCAATATCTCCAGATTTATAGGTAAAGGGGGTGTGCAATCAGTCCATGTTGCTAGGTAAAGTTTGTGTTCAATCAGCCCATGTTTCTAGGTAAAGTTGATGTTCAATATCTCCAGATTTATAGGTTTATTCACCTAGGGCAGGGGTCTTTAACGAGTACCTGACATCGTACAGGCTCGGGACCATCGCTTATCGTCCCATCGAAGGACTGCGTGCTTAACCTTCCTAATACCAGGTGAAAAAATTAACGTATAATACTAGGTGGGGTCCCTGAGGGACCCCACCTATTTTTTTTTTTTTTTTTTTTTTTAGTTTTCGGCTTATTTTAATGCTTGTCTTCATCGATTCATTATAATGAGTGGTTTGAATGATAGTATCTCATGAGGAAAAATTTTAGGAATCACGAAAATAAATATAAAAATTGTGGTGAACGATTTATTCGGAAAAAATTTGTTCTTCAATATTTTATTTATTAAATAAATATAGAAAGGCGCCTGCGTTGAAGATAAGATTGTTTCCAATCCGGATGGGTTTGAATCCACAGTATGAAGGCATTTACTGCGGTCATGTCAATTATGTTCATGAAGAGCGCCATTGGCCATCTTCAGGTTTGTCTTGGGCACGTATATTCTGCAATCACACGATGAAGGGTGTCCACTCCTTCTTTAGTATCATTGTAATGAGTGATGATTTCAGGTCTCATCTCGGGGTCATTTTTTGTAATAGTGCCTTTATGATGTTCAGTGGAGAGAAGTACCACACACTTGTTAGGGTGTGTGACGAAAGAGACCAAGGTTGCCTCGCCTTGAAAGCCAAACACTGATGACTGCAGTGGTCGTGTTTTTGATAGTAGAAATTTGGGTAGGATGCATGTTTTGTTTTTCCGAAGTGTACCACATGTTGTCAATTTTCTGTCTATCAGTTCTTCTGCTAATTCTATAGATGTGAAAAAATTGTCCGTTGTCAAAAACTCACGCATAAAATACCAGGTGGGGTCCCTCGGGGACCCCAGCATGGTTTTTCATAACGTATGACCCAATATGATATTCATAATGTAATTATTCATAATTAAAAACATAGTCAAATATTTTCTGATAGCGTTTGGATAAATGTCACAAAACCTCATGAAAACTTATGAACTTTTCATATCCATTTCAACAACATATGTTACGTCTGGGGTCGTTAGGGACCCCACCTGGTATTAGGAGGGTTAAGTTTATTTTACTAAATAAACTAAGGGCCTCGGTCGGGTTTCGAACCCACCATCTTGAGCTTAGAAGGCAAGCACGCATACCACTGAGCTACCGGCGCCCTCTTAATATTTTATAGGTATATATATTTTAAATTTTATTTATCATTCTTTTCTTCTTTTTATTTTTATTTCATTTTATTCTATGTATCATTCATCAAACTTACTTATGGTTTATACCGATTGTAAATACTCAAAATTAAGAATTATTAAAAAAAAAGAAAAAAAAACTACCAGACTGTTATTTTTGATTGTTTTTTTTTTCTTAAATAAATTGAAAGCACTTAAAATCGGTGGATAAAATTGTTTACTCACTTCTTTTATTTTTTATCTAAAAAATGGTACAATTTTTCTCAACTCTAAATGGAAAATATAAGTATCCTAAATAAATCAAATAAAAAATAAATTATGAGAGGGCCATCACAAAATGGGTAGGTAACCAGTCCCCTTCAGGTTATCAGTAATTCCAACCTTCTTATTAGAAGGCGCCGGTAGCTCAGTGGTATGCGTGCTTGCTTACTGAGCTCAAAATCGTGCATTCGAAATCTGGCCAAGGTCTTTAGTTTATTTTATCTCGCATATAAAATAAACTTAAGCAATCCGTCCTGTACGATGTTAGGTACTTGTTAAAAACCCCAACCTTAGATGAAATAAAATTTAGTGTAGGCAAAATTTAGGACTCACATAGTAGAGTTACTAATAGTAATAGTTACTTACAGAGTGATCTACCAATTGTCAAGTATTAGATTAATTATTAAACTTAGAGGTGAACTGTTGCATCTAAGCTATACACCTATCAATCAATATACCTCCGAAGATATGCACTTTGTATGCCCAATGTGTTACAGCCCCTGTAAAGAAGATCTATATCACTTCCTCATTACCTGCCCCAAATATGATGATTTAAAAAATAAAATATTTAAAAACAACGTAGATACTTCATTTATGTTGGAATTATTAAATGGTAAAGATTGGCAACTACTGGTAAATTATTGCAAAAAGGCTTACGATTTCAGAAACTGTGAATTAAATAAATAAATAAATAGGAACAAAGTTATATTTATTATTTTATTTTTATTTGTATTTTAGAAAGAAAAATTTGTTGTTAATAAGTTTATAAGATAATATTATATAAATCGAGACTCCTCAAGACGGCTTAGGCCATTGAGATTGTCTTCATAAAAGGTCACATTATTGTATACCTATATGTTTTGTATGTAATTTTCTATTATGTTCATAAAGACTTTACTACTACAAGTAGAGTCGGGCTCATGTTCACCAGAGTGACATAAGAGCGCTCTGGTAGTAGGCGATGTGAACCTTGTAGTTATGTAATCGATCAGAAAAACTGAGGAGTTTTCAATGGAATTTTATATTTTTTGACCTCCTGAATCTAAAAATGAAAAAAAAAAAAAAATACTATAGGTCTATACGAAATTTTATATGTAAATGCAAATACCTATAAGAACGACACCTATTATTTTTCAACGAAATTAACCGAAAGAAAAAGTAATTGATTAATTTCTGCTGACGAAGTACATATCCTGTGATTCACCTATTATTTTTCCTTCAGTTAATCGGTCGCTACAACCTTATACTAGTTTGACGTTTGTTTTGTAATACAGTGAAATCCCGATATTTCGTATCCCGATTATTCGTATTTCCGGCTAATTCGTACAAATTTGCCGGTCCCCAGAGAAAATCCCGATAAGTGGTATACCGAGGGGTCCGAAATGCATTGTTTTCGGACCCCTCGGTAATTCGTATTATTTTTATGCTCGAGGTCACTTAAAACGTCTTATAATTCGTATTTCCAGCTAAAAAAACCTCGTTAATTCGTACTGTTTTCAAGAGGGGGAGAGAGGACAGTGAGAGACGAGAGAGCAGAATGAGTGCGAGATAAATGTTTTCTAGGAAATCACGTGATTCCTACAGAGCCAAAGGGGAGAGCGAGTGAGAGAGACAAGTTTTATATTAAATCTCATATTATCATAATATTATGTAATTCGTACCCTTTTCACTGAAAGGAAATGAGGAGAGGAGAGGAGAGGGGGAAAGTTTTAGCATATTTATTGATCTTGTCTAACATTTTTCCAACAAATGTTTGATTGGTGTTTATTTAATCTAGAACATATGTACATATGTTTTATTGCAGGTATTGTTTATTGTATAGTTTAGTATAAAACAGTGTTTATTGCATAGTTTTTATTCTTACCACATTGTACATACTTCTTAATACATACATATTTGCATTAATACGTTCTTTATTTTTTTATATTTTGTACTCCCGATAATTGGTTATCCCGATAATTCGTACCAAACCGTCAGTCCCTTGACAATACGAATTATCGGGATTCTACTGTATTTCCAGTAGATTGCGTGTGTTCCACTAACCTACTTATGTGTATTTTTTTTGAATATATCTCATTTTCTGAAGAGAGTTAAGTAATGTAATCAATAAAGATGGTATTTTTAATATTTAATAACATTGAACTTAAAATCCGCAATTTAAAAAATGTGGAATATGAAATTGTAAACCGGTTGTCAAGGGCGGAATCAGTATATCATACACTAACTATAAATCTTTGTTTGTTTTTTTTGTTTTTGTGACTTAAGCCTGGGCTTTAACTACAAGGTCGCATTGCGTACTCAAATTCTCTCCTCTGTTAACTAACAAGTATTTATATCAATATTAACATAGATTAAATTTCTTCTTTATGCACTTTCTTCTGTTCAGAATAGCAATATACTGTACATCTGTGTTTCATTGATTTCATTAAAAAAATTGTTTCCGATTTTATTTTAGTTAACAATCATTGATGTCAATATTAACGTAAATCAGATATTCTTCTACTCAGACATATAGTAACTATAATATACTCCACATTCATGTTTTATCATATTGATTTCATAGAACTTTTTATAATTTTATTTTTTATTTTGGTTTCTTGTTATTTTCTCCTTTTCATATATATCCACAGTTGGAGAGGGCGCCGATAGCTCAGTGCGTGTGCATGCCTTCTGAACTCAAGATCGTGGGTTCGAAACCCGGCCGAAGCCCTTAGTTCATTTTATCTGGGAGGTAAAATAAACTTAAAAACACCGTTCTTCGGATCGGACGCTAAGCAATGGTCCCGTAATGTCAGGTACTCGTTAAAGACCCCTATACTAGCCAACTAATCCTGGGCAGACACAATTTAGGACTTCCACAGTAGAGTCGGGCTCATGTCCACCAGAGTGACGAAAGAGCGCTCTGGTAGTGGGAGATATGACCTCGTAGTTAAAGCCCGGGCATGAGTCATAATAACTAACTATCCACTGTTGGTCAATACCGTTGTTAGAATAGGGATTTCCACCCCCTAGGGAGGAGGACCCCTCCTACCCCAGGTGATCTTAAGTTAATATAAATATGTCTGCCTAGCTCATATCTCCATTATTGTTGAACCTGGTGCTGATGATGGCGTAAGTCGAAACCGGTACACATTTATGTATATGTTTCTTGAATTAGACAATATAGGTGTTTAAAAATAAGAGCCTTATCGGAAGAAGAGAAGCGGGATTCAAGGGGCGACTCTACTCAGATATCCTAATAAATACGTAATGAATTTATAGACAAAAAAATTTAATATAAGGATTTAGGAGCCCCTAAGTAAGTCAAATATTGAATATTAGCGCAAACAATCGACAGGTTTTGGAGAGAGAGCGACAACGTAATTGGTTAATTCCTACTGGGGAAGTACATAGCCGGTGATTCATCAGTTATGGACACTGACAAAAACGCCCTCTAAATAGGTGAGGGGGGAGATTTGAACCCTGAACCCCCCTTTGCCTATGGCCCTGCTCCACTCGATACAATGTCAGGGACAAAGCTGTCTCATTGATTGGGCTCTGACAACTAGACCAATCATGAAACTTTAAATGCTGTCGTTCCCAATATTCCGACAACTCCCAATTAACGAACATTTTGCGTTTTTTAATCAAAAAATAATAAGCGAGTTTCTTATTTATTCTTTATCTTCTTATAGTTTCTCTTAGTTTACTCTCAATAATAGATACAGTAAAACCCTCTGCAACGGACAATCACGGGACCAAGAAAATTGTCCGTTGCAGAAAGGTGTCCGTTGAGCAAAGTAAAAAAAAAAAAAAACTCAATATAGGTATGTAGGTACATGTAAAAAACGTTTATTTTAGGTTAGGTTAGGTTTTATGACTCATGCCCGGGCTTTAACTACGACGTCATATCGCCTACTACCAGAGCGCTCTATCGTCACTCCGTTGGACATGAGCCCGACTCTACTGTGGGAGTCCTAAATTTTGCCTACCCTAAATTTTTATTCACCTAGGGCGGGGGTCTTTAACGAGTACCTGACATCGTACAGGCTCGGGACCATCGCTTAACGTCCCATCCGAAGGACGGCGTGCTTAAGTTTATTTTACCTCCCAGATAAAATAAACTAAGGGTCTCGGCTGGGTTTTGAACCCACGATCTTGAGCTCAGGTTTAAATAATATATTTTAAAACTTCTGCCCACTGTCATATTTTTTACTCAATTCTAGCATATATAACCTACTGATAATGTATTTATGTCAATACAGATCCCTGAAGGAGACACACTCAGTGCCGACAGCTTGGCAGGAATTCTACGATTTTTATTTTTATTTTTTATCGACCACAAACTTGATCTCTTCTTCTTCCAGTCATGAAGTTCATCTGATCTCCGCCAAAATCTAATCAAATCTAAATTAGCACATACGAGATCTTCATATCAAATTTCAATTCTCTATGTACACTATTTTCTACAAAAATGGAAAATAGGCTAATTACTCTTTAAAAAAAATAAAAATAGAAGTGAAACTTCTTTCGCAATTTTTTTATTTTTTGATCCATAAATATTATTTTTTTCAATTAACAAACATTTTAGGTGCAAACAGTTTTATTTATTGGCTTATTTTATTTTTATTCATTTGTTAAATCAACATTATTTTGGTTGTTAGGATCATCAGAAATCACTACACTTGATTACAAAGTAGAGATAATAGGCCTATGATAAGAGAAATAAGAAATGTAGGTTTTTGAACGCGAGAGCATAGAGGATGTGCATATCTTCCCAAAAGCCCTCCTACATATTCCAAAATGCTCCAATTTAAATCCCATATCCACCAGAAAGTTACCAGATCCCGTCCCTCTGATCTTTACCTCCCTTCCCACAGGACAACAACCTACCCCAACTCCTTCCTTATCCAGGCTAACTCCCTCTGAAACTCTCTCCCTCTCCAGATCCCGTCCCTCTGATCTTTACCTCCCTTCCCACAGGACAACAACCTACCCCAACTCCTTCCTTATCCAGGCTAACTCCCTCTGGAACTCTCTCCCTCTCCAGATCCCGTCCCTCTGATCTTTACCTCCCTTCCCACAGGACAACAACCTACCCCAACTCCTTCCTTATCCAGGCTAACTCCCTCTGGAACTCTCTCCCTCTCCAGATCCCGTCCCTCTGATCTTTACCTCCCTTCCCACAGGACAACAACCTACCCCAACTCCTTCCTTATCCAGGCTAACTCCCTCTGGAACTCTCTCCCTCTCCAGATCCCGTCCCTCTGATCTTTACCTCCCTCCCCACAGGACAACAACCTACCCCAACTCCTTCCTTATCCAGGCTAACTCCCTCTGGAACTCTCTCCCTCTCCAGATCCCGTCCCTCTGATCTTTACCTCCCTTCCCACAGGACAACAACCTACCCCAACTCCTTCCTTATCCAGGCTAACTCCCTCTGGAACTCTCTCCCTCTCCATATCCCGTCCCTCTGATCTTTACCTCCCCACAGGACAACAACCTACCACAACTCCTTCCTTATCCAGGCTAACTCCCTCTGAAACTCTCTCCCTCTCCAGATCCCGTCCCTCTGATCTTTACCTCCCTTCCCACAGGACAACAACCTACCCCAACTCCTTCCTTATCCAGGCTAACTCCCTCTGGAACTCTCTCCCTCTCCAGATCCCGTCCCTCTGATCTTTACCTCCCTTCCCACAGGACAACAACCTACCCCAACTCCTTCCTTATCCAGGCTAACTCCCTCTGGAACTCTTTCCCTCTCCAGATCCCGTCCCTCTGATCTTTACCTCCCTCCCCACAGGACAACAACTTACCCCAACTCCTTCCTTATCCAGGCTAACTCCCTCTGGAACTCTCTCCCTCTCCAGATCCCGTCCCTCTGATCTTTACCTCCCTTCCCACAGGACAACAACCTACCCCAACTCCTTCCTTATCCAGGCTAACTCCCTCTGGAACTCTCTCCCTCTCCAGATCCCGTCCCTCTGATCTTTACCTCCCTCCCCACAGGACAACAACCTACCACAACTCCTTCCTTATCCAGGCTAACTCCCTCTGGAACTCTCTCCCTCTCCAGATCCCGTCCCTCTGATCTTTAACTCCCTTCCCACAGGACAACAACCTACCCCAACTCCTTCCTTATCCAGGCTAACTCCCTCTGGAACTCTCTCCCTCTCCAGATCCCGTCCCTCTGATCTTTACCTCCCTTCCCACAGGACAACAACCTACCCCAACTCCTTCCTTATCCAGGCTAACTCCCTCTGGAACTCTCTCCCTCTCCATATCCCGTCCCTCTGATCTTTACCTCCCCACAGGACAACAACCTACCCCAACTCCTTCCTTATCCAGGCTAACTCCCTCTGGAACTCTCTCCCTCTCCAGATCCCGTCCCTCTGATCTTTACCTCCCTTCCCACAGGACAACAACGTACCCCAACTCCTTCCTTATCCAGGCTAACTCCCTCTGGAACTCTCTCCCTCTCCAGATCCCGTCCCTCTGATCTTTACCTCCCTCCCCACAGGACAACAACCTACCCCAACTCCTTCCTTATCCAGGCTAACTCCCTCTGGAACTCTCTCCCTCTCCAGATCCCGTCCCTCTGATCTTTACCTCCCTTCCCACAGGACAACAACCTACCCCAACTCCTTCCTTATCCAGGCTAACTCCCTCTGGAACTCTCTCCCTCTCCAGATCCCGTCCCTCTGATCTTTACCTCCCTCCCCACAGGACAACAACCTACCACAACTCCTTCCTTATCCAGGCTAACTCCCTCTGGAACTCTCTCCCTCTCCAGATCCCGTCCCTCTGATCTTTAACTCCCTTCCCACAGGACAACAACCTACCCCAACTCCTTCCTTATCCAGGCTAACTCCCTCTGGAACTCTCTTCCTCTCCAGAATCGCTCCTTCTCTCCTTTCATTTAAGTCCCTACTTTTCCATTATCTCTTAACTCAACAAACCTCTGATTCCTAAGGCTAGCCAGCTTCTATGAGATAGTTCTCGTCTTCCTATAAGTCTCTCTCTCCACTGGACCGATTGCCATTCTTCTGTTTCATCAGTCCAGTTTTTTACAATTCATATACAAGTCATTATTGTTATCATGTTTCACATTATTATTATTACTTGTTTTTCTATTTTTATTTCTCTTTATCATTTTTCACTAGTTTATTATATTGTTTTACTCATTGCCTGTTTTTAACATTTGATATTTATTGCTAGAGACCTCTTTTATTTTATTTTTATTCTTCTCAACAGGTTGATACTTGTATACTCTTGTTTATTCTTTATGTTATTATTCTTAGGGGACGTATGTCCCAGAATAAAGATTATTTTTCATTTCATTTCAATGAGAATTGGGAAAGAAAAAGAGATGCTGTTTATGCCACCAACAACGCTAAGCAGCCGTACACTCAACTTTGTGATTCATTATCAGTAGATTGGATATTAATATGAAAATGTTGTTCTTCCGAACATGATGCAACACATGTAATTTCTGAACCTAATTTGAGCTCCGGGAGGCGGGGTGGGGAGCGCTGCCCTCTATCAGCCCGCTCAACGATCCCCAACTGCCACTCTCAACCTTGTGCGCTAACCACTCGTTCGATTTCGTCCAAATTTGGAATGTAGGGTCTTTAATCGATGCCATCACAGATTATGCACTTTATTTTCAAAAAAGAACACTTTAAACCAATTTTTTGAGGGACGAACTAAAACACTGGTGCGGAGCGGGTCTGGGAGGTGTTCAGCGCGTCACATAATTTCGTTAACTCATTTACCAGCTTAGTCCTCAAGTTGGCCAGTGCGCATAAAGAAGTTTCACTTCAAAATTTTGTTTCAATACACAAAATAATTGATGTTCCCGGCCGAAGTCGTGACAAAATAGTAGAGGGTAAAAAACAAGAAAAAAAATAACATTTTGTACCAAACCTTTTAAATTTTATTTAATTGGCAAATAATGTTGCAAAATGAAAATAATAATAATAATAATAATAATTACAAGGCATATGTTGAGAAGTAATGGGGGAGGCGAAATGTACAGGGAAGTGAGAATTCTGCCCCCCTCCATCCTTCGATAAAACACAAACTGCATTCTCGTTGCTTGCAATTTTTATACAAAAAAAACAACAATAATAATAATAAAAACAAATAAATAACAACAATAATAGTAAAAAACGAGTGATGGTAGCTGACATTATTTTTTATATACTAACCCGTTGGAATCAAAACTATTTGTTTACATTCCTTCCACTAGACAAATGTCCTTCTCTAAAAATCGTATTCTTAAAAACTTTTCGAAATAGCTTTGAAAAATGTATAATGTGGTGTGCATCACGAATATAAGTCATTCATATATATATATTTTATTTTTCAACTTTCTTAAAAAGTTTTTATATATATACTATATATCGATTCTGTAAAGTGAAAAAATTTATACATAATATTTATATATTTATAACTCTTTACATAAAGAGGTCCATGTGACTTTCATTTTTTTTTTTCAATATTTAAAAAATTAAACACTTGTAGCGCTCGAAGATAAAAATGTGGAGAAGCATTTCTTTTTTTTTTTTTTCTTATTACAATAATTATTATTATAATTTATTATTTTTTTTTAAAGTTAAATTAATAGTTTATTTTGCGCCACATTTTTGCCCGTCTAAATGCTGTAAATATTTTGTAACACTTCACGACGCACTATATTAACAAAAATACATTCACACAATGCACTCACAGCACTTGATAAGGGCTAAGTGTTTTTCAGTTCAAAAAATAATAATAATAATGATTAAAAATATAATCAGGATGGGGTTTCGGTCGGAGGAAGGACGTAAGGTGGTTAGATTTTTTTTTTTTAATTTTTTTTTTCCAAAAAAAAAGCCACACTTCCATATTCAGAAAATAAATTGACCAGCAACTATACCCTGAAGCTTGAATAACGCAGCACTGTACAAAGCATTGGTAGTACAATTGTACATATATATTTTTTAAATAATTAATATAACGCGCTTTATAAAATTTGTATTCATTGTTTAATAATTAAATTTAACATAATTTTAACAATATCTCCATTAACTTTTAGTGACAGCTAAATCGCTCCTCGCGTATTTTATTTAAAACAAAACAAAAAAAAAGAATCGCTTAGTGAGATCATTTTTACTTTGAAAAATCACCTATTAAGTCAACTCCTTTTTTTGCGACAAAATTGTATGCACGTACGTTACAATCTGGACATTTTTGGGCAGTTTCATGAAAGGACGAAAAGAATTATTTTTATATACGATTAACAATTAATGAAAATATTGCAATTAATGTTTTGTGCGATAAAATATTTGTATTTTTTTAGTATAGAAAATTTCTATGGACTAAAAAAACATAAAAAAAATTTTCTTATATTCCAAAAATTCTCACAAAAGCCTCTCCGTCATTCTAAACCAAATTTCAAAGAACCTTCAGCTCAGGAAATTTAACTTCCAGGTAAGATTGATGTTGTTTTTGTTGAGGTCATATAGAAATAAAAGAGCGCTCTGGTGGACATGGGCCTGACTGGGTGTCCAAAATGTTGCCTACCCTGAATTAGTTATCCGAAGGACGGCGTACTCAAGGTTTTTATTACCTACTGAATAAAACTCTAAAAGCTACCGGCGCTGCTCGTCCAGGTATGTACTTCCCTTATTCCAGAACAATGAGCCCAGGTTATATATTAGCTGTTCGAAAAAAAAATTTAAAAAAATAAAAAATTAATCCTATATACATTTATTTACAATATTTAGAAGAAAAAAAAGTTATTTTTAAAGTAAAAAAAAGTTAATGTAAAAATGGGTGATGTAGTGAGAAGTGATTTATTCACAGCTTGCAAAATAAAAATGTAGTTTTACCTTTCACAGATTATATTATATTGTGTACTAGCCGGCTTTCGAGGTTACCCTCACCATCAGGCAGTATTCAAAATTATAATTTAAAGAGAAAAATAAATAAAACTGTTCAAATAAATAATTATAAAAAAAATTAGCAATTTAAAATTTCAAAGATGGGGAGGCAGATAAGTTATTTCTGTTTCCTGTCTGAGTTGAGACATATTTTTGAAGAATGTTTTAACAGACTGCCTGATGATGAGGGTAACCTCAAAAGCCGGCTAGTACACAATATAATATAATCTGTGAGAGGTCAAACTACATTTTTATTTGCAATCAAAGAAAAAAATAAATTCTAATTGATTATGAATCAATGTTATTTAGTTCCAAGTATAATAACATATAAACCGATTTATGCTTATATTTACTATATCCATGAAGATATATTAAATAAATATTTATTTAAAAATATATAATATATTAATCAGATCATCAGTTCTCCCATTTATTTTTTGTCTTCTCAAAAAAAAAAACAATTTCAAACATTTTGTGAAGCCCTCTCATTATCAGTATCTATAATACATGTGTTCTTTATGTTAACTATTCCTTCTGTTATTCAGAATCTTACTTTTACAGAACATATTTATTGAGTTTACTTCTATATTTAAACAACTAGTCAAAAGCTTTAAGAATATAAGTCGACTCAATAAATGTGTTATATAAGAGAGAGATTCTGATTGACAGAAGGAATAGTTAACATAAAGAACACATGTATTATAGATCCTGATCATGGCAGTGCTTCCAGAAACGTTTGTAAATGCTATTTTTTGAGAAGTAAAAATAAATGAGAGAAATGATGCTGTAAAAATATAATATAATATAAATGCATCAAGAATCTCCCTTAAACAAGCCAAAAAGTATTATAATTTAATTGTTTTAATTATTTTTCCATTTTAGTTTAAAATTACAGCAACAACTGGTTCAATTGCAGTATTTTCTTAACGAATAATCGTACATAAAAATTGTTTTCACAATCGTTCCCAGGATAAAATAGTCAGCCCTTGTAAGTATGACCACTGAGCAACTTTGAAAGTCATTTTAAAAAGAAGGAGTTTATAGTTGAGATTTCGAAGTAAATAATAACTTAAGCCATTGTGTTTTAGAGAGAACGTGAGGAAGAGTTTAGCTGGGTAACTCTGTATAGCTCCATACTCTCTCTATACATATATATATGTTTTAACGGAAATTTTAATAAAAATCCATAGTTTTTGTCTTTGTCATGATCGGTTATGTCAAGTTTGTGGGTGGGGGAGCGGAGGGGTGGGGGAAGAGGGGGGCTAAGGTCAGACATCAGCGAGTCTAGAAGTGGAGGAAGGAGACCTGGAGTGGATGACAACCTTGTGTCCGTTCTTAGTAACGAATCCATCACTCTCGACCAAGACGGCCGTGTCTCGACCTCGCTCCGGAGACCCTGGTGAAGTCTGTCGAGCCTGTTTGTGTTTCCTCCACGCTGTTTGTATCAACCGAGCGCAGTACTCTTCCCTCTGTCGCCAGAGTGTACTCGAGACAGGCTCATAGCCCACTTCATCTGGTCTTCCTGGTGCCACTTCACCCAATTCTGCTGTCTCTTCAATTGGATTCCCTTTCCGTGCAAAGAAATCCTTTGTAAGTGCATCAAGAATGTCCACACAAAACATTAAATCCCCCTTACATATTGGAATATCCATTGAGACAATTTTATATTTATTCGGTTTATGTATTTGCAATGGTGGTTCCAAAACGTCAAGAAATTCTGACAATTGATCGTAGCGTATGTACTGAGTGCCGTCAGGATCAAACTGTTGCCATATCTCGTAGTACATATCGTAGTCGTCGTCAGTGAGTCCTTCTTGTACATCCTCCGTGGCCTGGGAGTAGTTCTCCAAGATGACAGCAATGTACATATTGATGACGATGAGAAAGCTGATGACGAGGTAGGAGAGGAGAAAGGCGATGCCGATGGTGGAGGAACCGCAGTCGCCTGGAGAGCCCATCTCAGGGTTGGGCGGATCACACTCGTCCTCGTTGATGATACCGTCCAGAACTCCGTCCCACCCAGCCGACGTTGACATCTACAACAAAAAAAAATATTTCAGAACAGAATTAAAGTTTATCTGAGAGGAAGATTTAGAATTTTTCCGCCCTAAATTAATAAAATAACAGATAATTAACAAATATAACGATTTCTAGCAGTACTTATCAAAAAATCTTTATAAATAAAATTGTAACGGGGTGACCTGAGGAAGAGGCGTGTAATCGCCCCGAACTATCGTCCTGAAAGAAGATTTATCTAAAGAAATATAAATATAAAATGATAATATATATCTATATTTATAATATAATATTTATAATATAATATAATATATATATATATATTCAAATTTATTTCCAACTATGAATATATATCACAAGTAAATATGAACAAACATCACTTTAAGTCTCTTGATGACGCGGCTGGACACCACCACCGCCTTCTCAAGGGTTCTCCTCAGAAAAGAAGTAATTATAATTTTTAAAAAACGTATAAATTGAATTTATTAATATTAGGAAAATGGAACCGCGACTTACTGCCCCCTTAAATCCTATTCCTTTTTTTTTTTTTTTAATATTATTTTCCTTTACTTTCATCATCTCTCTTACCCATCCATCAAAATTGTCTTTCAATTCCTTTTTATTTATTAATTTTTTTTTCTGTTCTTGTCCAAATAATTAAGATAAATTTTCATCCCGAGGACCTACCACTGGGTGGCCTTCCTCTCACGCCAACATGTCAATACCTACCATCATAGATGCTGGTTGTTGCACCCATAGCAATAGTTGCTTCTTTATAAATAAAAGAGAAAAAAAAATAATATTAGGAATTTTATATTGATAATAATAACATTTATGTCTGTAAAACCGTAACATGGTACTTGGATACGTCATACAATTTTGTATATCAAAATACCTTATAAATTATACATCAACCGGTATTAAATTTTAGACTATATAAACATATATGAGATGAATAAAAATTGTTGTTTTTCATATGATTTAATATCGGTTAATGTATATAATTTATAAGCAATTTTGATGCACAAAATTGTTTAAGGTATCCAATTATCAGGTCACGGTTTAAAAGAAATAAATGTTATTATTTTCACGGGAATATAGCTGAACATATTTTAACAAGGTTTAGGATCACTGAATGGAGAGGTTTAGTTTGAGACAGAAAAAGGTATTTGATGTTTTTCCAATGTTTTATTAAAGGGCGCTCTCGCTCACCTGATCTCCCTAACCTCTTCACTCTTGCGTTCACTTCAATCGACGCTATACTTGTACATCATGCTCACTACTGTCTACTGTTTATCTTCGTTATATTCACTGGGAATATTTTATTATTTTTAAAATTAAAATATAGCTAGTTTTTTTTTGAAAAATATAAACAATAAAAACAATTAAATACATACTTGGAAAAGAAGAATCATGGACTGTCCAAATGTTTTAAAATTATAAACGTCATCGAGACCACTCTTCTCTTTGACATGCATGAAGAAGGACATGCCGAAGATGGCGAAGATGAACATGACAAGGAAGAGAAGTAGACAGATGTTGAAGAGGGCAGGAAGGGACATGGCCAGTGCAAATAATAGGGTTCGAATCCCTTTGGCACCCTTCACCAGACGAAGGACTCGACCAACCTTGGCCACTCGGACCACCCTTAGGAGAGTCGGAGAAACGAAGTACTTCTCTATAATGTCACTCAGTACCAGACCTAAACACAGTAAATATATGTTATAATAATATAATACGATAATGACATTTCTAGTGGCGGATCTACCAATTAAGTATTTGCTCTCTCTCCGTAACCTGTCAATAGTTGAGTTTTATAGAGGCTTTCGAATCCTCACACAATACATTCATAACATCGGCAGTACCTCAAAAACTGGACAATCAGTGAAAAATCGTATTTCATATACAATATATATTTCACTTTTCTCTACAACTATTAGTTGTAATGATTTTTTTTCTGGTTTGTCCATTTATCCAAACAACATGTAACTATTTGTAGGTTGATCCAGAGAAATAAATGGATTTTATTTGAAAATCAAAATTGTGTGGTCGTTTTGGCATGGAATAAAATAGTTAACAAATTGATAACATTTCATATTTCATTTTAAAAAATGCAATTTAACTATGCTGTATACTGAAGTGTAAGTGTTGACTGCAGATTAAATTTAATATTTCATTTAAACGATAAATGTATTTGTTTAGCGATAAAGGTAATGTTTATGTATATATATATATATATATATATATATATATATATATATATATATATATATACGATGGTAGTCCCAGAAGTACCCGACCTAACAAAGAAAACACAAAAAATTTAAGAAAAAATATCTTTATTTGTCAACATAGTCTCCTTTTAGCTCGATACACTTTTCCCAGCGATGTTCAATAGCTTCGATACCCTGCTAATAGTGAGAACCGTCGAAGACCTCAAAATAGCCATCAACCGCAGATTCCACCTCTTCATTATTGGCAATTTATCACCGAGCTATTTTTTTCATGTTCGGAAAGAGAAAATAATCCGAGGGAGCTAAATCTGGCGAATAGGGTGCGTGAGGAAGCAATTCAAACTTTTGATTTTGGCCACCGCGATAACGGATGTGTGAACTGGTGCATTGTCTTGATGAAACAACACTTTATTTTTCGCCAAATGCGGCCGTTTTTTTCCTATTTCATTACTCAAACGCTGCAATATGTTCGCATAATTGATTGTTTTTCCTTTTTGAAGACAATCGATGAAAATTATCCCACGCCCATCCCCAAAAACTGACGCCAAAAACTTGCCTGCAGATGCAACTGTCTTCGTCTTCTTTGGAGCCGCTTCTCCCCTTTCAGTCCATTGTTTTGACTGTTCCTTCGTCTCAGATGTGAAGTGATGGACCCATGTTTTATCCATGGTCGACGCAAAAACTCGGCTTTATTGCTGTGAAATATCGCCAAGTACTCGATTGCAACATCCTCACGACGGTGTTTTTGTTCCATTGTGAGCAAACGCGGCACCCATCTTGCGCAGAGCTTTCTCATGTCCAAATTTTCAGTCAATATGCGATGTACAACACTTTCTGCTAGCTCGCGCACTTTCAGTCGACGGTCATCCAATACCATTTTGTGAATTTTCTTCACAATTTCTGGCGTGGTCACCTCATTTGGTGGACCACTGCGCTGTTCGTCTTGGCAGCTCGTACGGCCTCGTTTCAACTCTGCCACCCAATATTTTACTGTTGTAAACGAAGGAGCAGACTCTCCCATAGTAGAATTTAGCTCGGCTTTGATATTGTTTGAACTGAGACCTTTCAAATGAGAGTATTGTATCACATAAAGATGACCAATTTTTTCCAAGTTTACAAATTTACTGAGAGCGTTCACTACTGATGGCTGCCAAACAAATACTAAACAACAATAGCATCTTCAAACTTAAGCTTTATAAGGTTCGTACTTTTTTTCAAACAACAACCGGCATCTAAACGTCAGGTCCGGTACTTATGGGACTACCCTTGTATATATATATAAATTTATGGGGGGCCATGATGGCTGTGCGGACTTTAGTCGCATGGTCTCACCATGGTTGGAAGTGAGTTTTATTTCGTAGATAGAAATCCATACCGAGGCCATGGATATTGTAAATAACTAGATAAAACCATTATAGAGACATGGCAAATATCGATCCTACATAAGGCCAATTAAGAAATGTTAGAAATAAATAATAAATATAATATTATACTTAATGTTATTATTATTTTATATATATATATATATTTTTTTTTCCGGATTTACATTTATGCAAACTATGTGTAAATTGTTTATAAATTGATCTAGAGAAACAAATGGATTTGATATGGAAATCAAAATTGTGTGTGGTCGTTTTGAAGTTACGAGGGAATCACCCTGTATATTATAAATTTAACAAATGAATTTTGACGTAAAGTTAAAACAAGTAGGATACCCCAAAAAATTGATTGTGCGTTTGTTAGTGGGGATACTCACAAGTAATTTGAGATGTCAAACTTAAATTTTCATCCATAAGTTTTTGAAATATGTTAAATCAAAAAAAAAGTCGACTTTTTGGAAAAAACTGATTTTTAACGAAAAACATCAATTCATTTCTGAATTTTGACAACATTTTCGGATTCTACGGAAAATTTCCAACAAAAAACTATATCCCTACATTTTTTTTTCATGTGAAATGGTTCATTTGGGAACGAAAATATTTTATCCATAAGAAAAATCGTTAAAAACCATGAATTCAGTAATATCGCTGCACAGTTAGTCACAGCGATTTTTTAAAATTCTTATGACGATTTTTTGGTTCGTTTGTGTCCAAATTATCGAAAAATTAAGTCTTTTTTTATTTTCAAAGTCGTGATGTGGGCCGTCATGTCGAGTTCATATGGATATTTTTCATATTTCATATTTATTTAAAAAAATAATAATAATTACCTAATATAGACAAAATAACAACCACAAAATCAAAGAGGTTCCAGGGCTCTTTGAAATAGTGATATCGGAGGGCAAAAATCTTCATGAGGCACTCTGAGGAGAAAATGACAATAAATATCATGTTGAGCATATCGAGTACAAAACTGAAAGTTTCAGTCTGTTGGTAGTGATCCATAGTCATAGTAAGCATGTTGAGTCCGATGAAGAGCATGATAAACATATCAAACTTCTTGTCGGTCACTATCTCGAAGACTATCCCCTGCGGTCTCCACTGCAACAAACATTCGAGACCATTAGTATAACACCTCTAAGAAACAAGAAAATAGCATCTGAGTATAATTAATACTCTAATAGTTATATAAAAACATCGTATGTGCGTGTAGAATGCAGTAAAAAACGAGACCATCATGGTAAACCCATTCGAAGAGAATCGCGATACTTCTGCCACGACTTGTCTGGTCGCGCTGTGTGTGGCGCCATGTTTCAAAACATACCACACCCAACGATTATGACTCATGCCCGGGCCTTAACTACGAGGTCATATCGCCTACTACCAGAGCGCTCTTTCGTCACTCTGGTGGACATGTGCCCGACTCTACTGTGGGAGTCCTAAATTAATATTCCTCTAGGGAAGGGGTCTTTAACGAGTATCTGACATCCTACAGGCTTGGGACTATCGCTTAACGTCCCATCAGAAGGACGGCATGCTTAAGTTTATTTTACCTCCCAGATAAAAAAAACTAAGGGCCTCGGTTGGGTTTCGAACCCATAATCTTGAGCTCAGAAGGCAAGCACGCATACCACTGAGCTACCGGCGCCCTCCCCAATTTGTATTTTAATTAATTTAGTTCAAACAGAAATAAAAGACGTTGTCTTCCCACTGTTTTATTTTACACCAGAACCGGTTTTCGACGCAACAGCGTCATCATCAGTGGTTCATCCCACCCACACAGCACAGCGGTTGGAAGACAACTCAATTTAATATAATAGTTCAAGTTTTATGCACTTTTATAAGAATAATTAAAAAATTTAATTGCTTTTATTAGCAAAACTTGTATTTTTTGACCTGCCCGAGTTTTTTTTGGGACTCCATTTTTGTACATAAATAAAAACCAAATTTGAAAATTTGTGAGAGGCCTCACTTTTATATGGTTTAAACAATGGATATTAATCATTAAAAAATGGGTAATTTTTGAAACGCACTTTGGAAAAAAAAATGGTAAGGGGTTAAAGTCCCATCCGAAATTTCATCAAAAAACCTATGGGCCTCGGGCGGATTTCGAACCCGCGATCTTGAGCTCAGCAGGCTAGCACGCTACCTCTGAGATATCGCGCTCTCAAGTTACAATTTTTTGGCAATAATTACTATAATCGTATAGTTACAATATAAAAACTTATTATATAAAAAGTAATAAAAAACTTACTCTGTTAATTTTTAATCAATGATATATTTCACACAATTTTCTGCAACATTTTTCCATGTCTCATCTCTCATTGGATTGAGCTCTGATGGCGTCTTTATTCAGTTGTGTTGTTAATAATTCATAACGAAGTATCACAAATCTTGCTAGAATAGCTTATAATCTCGTGTAACATCATTGACATCAGCAGTGAAGTAACAAGACCACGGAGTAAAGACGCCATCAGAGCTCGAACCAATGAGAGATGGAAAAATGTTGCGAAAAATTGTGCAAAATGTATCATTGATTAAAATTTAACAGAGTAAGGGATGACTTGGTGTATTAATTTTAATAATAATATACAATGGAGGGTAGCTCAGAGATAGGGTGCTAGCCTACTGAGCACAAGATGGCGGTAAAAAAAACCTTGAGCACTCCGTCCTTCAGGTGGGACGTTAAGCAATAATCCAGAACCTGTAAAAAGTCAGGTACTCGTTAAAGACTTAAGGTAACTAAACTAGGTTGGTAAACTTGGCGATATGACCTCTTAATTTAAGCCAGGGCATGAGTCACAATAACTAATAATATAAAAATAAATAAAATACCCTTGGTCGAGGAATAGCTTTGAGTGGTTTTTTCGATCCCATTTTCTTCATGGCGTTATAGTATTTCTTCTGATCTTCTGTCATAAACATCTCCAGGGACCCACCAGCCTAATGAAAACAAATATTATTAGCATAAAGAAATTTAAAAATATAAATATATAATTCTATAAAAAAATTAATTATAATAAATATTAATAATTATACTATAAAGATAACTTATCTTTTTTTTCTGTTCATTGAAATTATCAATGATAACTCCAATGAATAGGTTCAAAGTGAAAAATGAGCCGAATATTATGAAGAATACGAAGTAGAGATACATATAAATATTTGTTTCACGAATCGGCTGTTTTCCAGGCTGAAAAAAAAAAAAAAAAATTACTAAGAGGAAAAAGGATACTCTTACAAGAAAATATCCTACAAAATGTTAAATGTCACCATGAAAATTGTATAGCTATGTAGACTTTTTTGAAACGATATATTTTGAAAATAGAGATACTATTTGAAATATTGCAAATGCTAGGGGTAAAATCGTAAGCAAAACATCGAAAAATGTTAACTATAGTCATATTGATAAAAGTCAAGCCTAAATTTCTAAATTAAACTTATTAAAAATTATCTTAGAACTTCCATGGGAGAACTTGAGAAACTAAACACTTCAGCTATGGTTGACATAATAAATACGTTCGCCAAAAAAAAGGAAAGAAAAGTACCAATTTAATATTTTATTTCTATTTAATATTTACTAGAATATTTTTTTAGAGTTAAGGTTTTTAATATCTATTGTTTTTGTTATTTTCAAATATATTGTGTTTATGCGAGTGTTTTTTGTTTATTTTCCGAAAAAAGGCCCCTTAAGAAATTTTGATACACATGAAGGACTTGGCATCTTTACAGATCCAGGTATGGCACGATGACAAGGTAAAGAAGAAGCCCAGCGCTTCCAGAGAAGGGATAAAGGGCTTTGAATGCTTAAGACACTAGGTGCACACACCAGCCCACCGAACATACACATAATTTCAAATTTATATATATACATATGTATATAAATATTTATATATATTATATACATATATATAAATATAAAAATAATAATTGATATACAAACGATCAACTCTGGACTAGTGCGGGCAGGGCCCCCTCAACGAGGATGGGTCAAACTGACGCGGTGTGATCTCTATAACAGACTAATCAGCGTTTTGATCGCTCGACGAATTACGGAAGTTCTACCAAAAATGTCAAATACAAACTTACATCTCTTGAATCGATAGCGTCATTCATAATTGGTATCCATCCTTTGAACGTAGCCACTTGAAAAAGGCAAAGATACGCTTTTCCAACATGATCAAAATTCATTGGCGAATTTTCCCATGATAAATTTTCCGCTCTACACACATTTTTATCTGGAATAATCTCATAGCTCATAGGTGTATTGTTGGAGTCCACACACTAAACAATAATAAAAAATAAAACATTAAATAAACAGAAATTCATTAAATATGGAATACACAGAAATATTTATTATTTATTTATTTTTTTTTTTAATGTGAAAGTTTGTTACCTTATAATATTTTCCAGCAAAAAGTTGAACTCCCATTATAGCAAAAATAAGCCAAAAAATGAGACACACCAAAAGCACATTGAAGATACTTGGGATGGCTTGAACCAACGCATTCACTACAACCTAAATGGTAGAAAATACTTAGTAAAACGTTTAAAAAAATTAAAAATATATAAATAAATTACAAACTTCATCCAAAAAATAAAAATTATTTAAAATAAAAAATATTGTAAAAAATTCAACAAATCTTTTTTTTTTTTTTTCAGTAAAAAGAAGTGTTTATAATAAAGTCAAAAATTAATATAGATTAAGAAATAAATAAAAGAATAACTTTTTGAGAGGCCAAGTGAACTATGTAGAAGGAATTCGAGGTTCTGTCGTGTAAATGAAAACTCAATACTTGGCCAACGTTTCGGAAACTATTTATTTCCTTCTTCAGGGCCTTATAATGACTTGAGTGGATGTGTGATGACAAACTCTTCACCACACACATCCACTCAAGTCATTATAAGGCCCTGCAGAAGGAAATAAATAGTTTCCGAAACGTTGGCCAAATATTGAATTTTCATTTACACGACAGAAACTCGAATTCCTTCTTCATTGAAAAGATACTGTCGACTCTATTAATCAAGTGGACTATCTTTATTTCTTCATGGTTCGTTCTCTGATTATCTCAGCATTGCATTTTTTTAGTAAATATTTATTTTTCTTCTTGAAACTTGAAAAAGGAATGAATCCTCTTGGTCTCTCATTGATACAAAAATATAAGTTACACCTGAAGACTACAGGAGAAGACTTCATATTCGGGGCATAAGAAGACAGTTTATACGTGGAAAATTGTATATAATATTATTTTTCTATAAAAATGTATTTTAATGATAGGAATAGATATTTAATGAAAAAGTATAGTCTATTGTGCTAAAGGTTGATATTTACAATAATGTTAATAGCTGTAAGTATAGAAAAATTATGGAAACAATAAATAGACTTCTATAGAAATATAAGTAAAATTAAAAAATACAGGTCTTGCTATTAAAAAGCCTTAAAAAAAGTTATTGTGACTCATGCCCGGGCTTTAAGTACAAGGTCATATCGCCTACTTCGTCACTCTGGTGGACATGAGCCCGACTCTACTGTGGGAGTTGTACATTTTACCTATCTAGGTTTATTCATCTAGGGAGAGCCGTGCAGACCCTATGGAGAAGGCGTGCTAGGCACATGGGCGGCCAAATTTAAGCCCATAATAGGATCGGCTATCTTTTTCTTTTCATTATTTTAAATCTATCTTTGACAAAACCAAATATAGACAAGAGAACAAAAAAAAAACCGAAACCAAGGGGAAAAGCAAGATAAATTCATTTGAAGGGATAGGAAAAAGGGAAATATGGGTAATCAAAAGGCAGCCTGCTTTTGTAGAGAGACTGACGGGCCTTTCGTTATTATCAATCGAAAGTGATCTCTAGAATTATATTGACACAAAACGTGCTGTACAAAATGTTGCTTCCATTAAGGCCAGAAGAGCCACGCTTCGATTACAAAAGTTTTAATTTTCAAAATTAAACTACAAAAGAGATATACCAAAATATCTTACAATTTTTCTTTAATAAATTACTATTTGTGATAAATGTTTCTGTTTTTTGTTTTTTTAAACATTGTTATGTGTTCCTTAAAAGCTATCTACTTTTACGTTTAATATTACCTATTTCAAAGTTTATTATATAAAGTAAAATTTATATGTACATAGGTAAATGCAAATGTTATTACCTATCATTATTATGTACATAGGTAATAATTATGTTTAGTAGTTCATAATATAATCTAGGGTAGGGGTCTTTAACGAGTACCTGACACCTTACAGGCTCGGGACCATCGCTTTTCTACTTTTGAATAGTAAATAAAATAATTTTAAATATTGTCTATTTCATAAAGTACATATACCTATAGATAAGTATATATATGATGAGTACTTCCGGTATTGCTACCATCTTCAGCCACGACTTAACAAATAAGAAATGGAAGTTCAACAAGTTTGTAATCCTAACTGTTCCCTTTCAAGCCCCCACGAAGTTCTTCCCTATCCCTTCATCACAGTAACGTCTTAAACACATGGAAAATATAAAAAATTAATTGAAATCTTATTAATAAAATATTTTTTTAAAATAGTATGTGGTCATTAAAATACGTATGTACGTATTAAGTAAATCAAAGATGAGAATAATAAATATATGAATAAAAATATACAGTTTTTTGAGGAAGTAGGTACGTGTTCACAGAGACTGGAGGATTATATTATTCGTGACTGAAGATAATAACAATACCGAAAGTACTCCCTTATTTTATATATATTTTATGAAATCGACTATATTTTATTAAAAAACATAAGTTTTTTCTTTATTTTTTTCTTCTTCAAATATAAAAAAAAAAATATGACAACAAACTCTACCCCTGTAGTCTTCATATCTATATTTAAAAATATTAAATAAAAAATTAATTCATAATTAATAAAATAATTGAAAATAATGTGCCATTCATTTAAATTAACACAATGTTAACTTGAGGCAATATTAGATGAAGAGCAAAGCTGCTTATATATGTTAGTTAAGCAAAACACACTATGTCACAAAAACAAACTTTTTATATTGGATAGTGCAAATTTTCATGCAAAACAAAGCAAAAATATGAATATATGCATTCATAAAACAAGGATTGGCAAAAACACAACAAAATTTGATTTTTAATAATAATAATTCACAATTGTGAGCCACACAGAAAGCATGTTAGCTTATCAAACCCGAGAAATGTGATAATTATTTTTATCAACTTACTCAATTCAGATTACATCTGCATACATATTTTTATTTATTTATTTCTGTGTGAGGCTTCGAAATTTTTTATTTTGTTGTGGAAAAAAAAAAAATCGCTGTTGAAAAATTCTACATGGACATTCTAGTGCAAAATTTAATGAGAAAATGATGTGAGCTTGTTTTTAATAATTTTACGAAAAGGTTTTAATGAATTTTGTAATGAAAAAAAAAAAATGAAAAATTGGGCATCCAGGCTACACTTTTCACAGGTCATCTTGTGAGAAATTTATAATTATTTATTAAGGAAAATGCATGAATTTCAATATTAAAAAAAATAATAATAATGAAATGACTCGAATATATTTTAAAACATTTGCAAAATAACTATAAAACCTGGTGCGACAAAAATGTCTACAGAACATAAGAAAGTCCACGGTCATAACTGGTGTTTTCTCGATTAAAAAAAAAAGTTCTATCTAATTTTGTCTTCTAAAAAAAAATATTAGGTTGGTAAAAAAGGTCTAATTAAAGCTTTTACTTTTTTTAAATGCTGGGTCTGCCTGAACCGAAAACCATTGAAATAAATAAACATTCTGAATGTATTAACTAACTGTATTAATGTTTCTATCTCGATAAAATTCGTAAAGGGAATTAATTTTCACTACAAATACGATCAATTTTTCGACATAAAAGTTTTAATTTTCAAAATTCAAGTACAAAAGAGATATTCCAAAATATCTTACAATTTTTCTCTCTTAATAATTGGCGTATTTCTGGTTTTATGGCATTTTTAAATGTTAATAAACTTTTCTCTTTTTGATTTCGGTTTAAAAAATAAATATTAAAAACTATCAATCGTGTATATAATTAATTGTTGTTTTATTTGTAGATATATCTATATATTTTTCCCTCGGGTGTATTATTTATTACACAAACTGTAATGATTATATTACATTCAAAATCCTATAAAGAGGACACATAAATTTTCAGTGGAATCAGGCGAAAAAGGAGGATAGTTCGACTGAAATAACCTAATAACTGCCCATACATTAAATATATCGACACAGAAATATTGAGTTTTTAAGTCGATTAACTTTGGAGGGAGAGAAAAAACAGTAATTTATTAATTCGTCCTGGGGAGGTACATATCCGATGATTCACCGTTGACTTTTTTTAACATTAATTTTTATCAATAATAATATTTCTCATAGTTCAAGCTCAAATATTGAAGTCTGCTCGTAAAGGAGAAAGTTATTTTATCTTAGGAATACTGGTTTATGAGTTAAAAAAGGAACAGAACTTTGTTACCAACCTAATAATATCTACACTAGACAAAAAATAAAGGAGCAGATCTACTAAGTAGACTTGGATATTTTAAGTGAAACTTCTATGTTTTTTTTTTTTTTTTAATACTCATTCTAGATATATGAGACGATTCGACTAGATGTGGTATTTTTCGGAAAAGGAAACGCTTTTATTTTACGCCAGCAACTCAAACCTTAAAAATATTCCTTTTTCTTAATTCCTATTTTCCAAAAAAAATATATAATAATCCTCACTATCCGAGAACAGCTGAAATTTTGAAAATTTGTGAAAATTATAGGGAAGATAAAAACTCTTTAAAAGTGCAGAGTCCTATTTCTCTCAAAATATCCGAAAAAATACTGTAATTTGCAAAATTTTATGAAAATTTGGTTAGTAGAAGTTAGAAGAATAAAATAAAATATAAAAATTAAGATGCAATTTATGCGAAAAACATCAAGACGAAAATTGTAACAAAATTGCTATATCATAGAAGTTTCACTTGAAAAATGTATGATTTTTTTTTTTTAAGGGTTTTGTTGACTACTGGGTTTGAGGGGTAAGCCTGGACATACCCTCATCCCCTGCATCCGGGACATTGCCCTAAGAGGACGCAACGCGCGGAGTGTTCGCATTGTTTTGAACGCCTGAATCCCACCCGCTCCGAGCATCGAGGCTGTGAAGTTTATCAACGACACCTGGTGGTAACCAAAACAGATAGAAACACAACTCAACTCACACATACCAACATATAAGTTTTTCACGTTAGATACGTTTGGTTAACAGAAAAAAAAAATATATATATAAAAAATAATTGAAAATTAAAAAAAAAAAAAAAGTCAAATACAGAATGAAGGAGAATCATTTCATATCAAATCAATCAACATTTTTAAAATTTGTATTTCATCTTTTCTATTTAAAAAAAAAAAATTGTGAAAATATCATCCATCTATTTGTAAAATGCTCACTTTCTTTCATCTCAATAAGACCAGTCCTTTCCAGAGGGGGATATCGTAGACACAATTCTACATATATCGCATATATATAGTGCCGGTCCGAGGCTTTCAGGGTGTAGCGAGATCCAATTATGGCGCCCCCCTTGCTTGACCCTAATATATACCAGTTGTGCGCGCAAGCGTGGAACTTGGAAGATCTCAACAACAGCTTAAGTCTTTGTCCAATTTGTCGATTGAAAACAGCCATGCTCGTTGGCACTGTACTCTTCACAAAACCTATACCAGTGATGCCCCGCCAGCGCACTCGATCCGTGCGCGTCTCAACAGATAAGGTCATTCACATACCATACTAGCCACACGCTCGCAATCAAAATATCGAAAAGAGAAAAAAAAAATGTTCCTTTATTTTTCTATGAGGCGCCCCCTGGGACTTGGCCCCTGGAGCGGCAGCTCCGTTCGCCCTATGGTAGGGCCGACCCTATATATATATATCCATTTATGTATAATAAAAACAGAAAAACGAATATAGCAATGAAGAAAAAAAAAAAAATAGGTACAGGAAATTCATTTTAGTTAGCTACAATACGAATGCGAAAGGATATACAATATTTGTTTCGAATATGAAAGACCCCTACGAGATACCCGAAAATGAAAGAAAATTGAAACTAAGCAATTTCGGATATGAGCAAAAACCTCACTCAAACGTTTGAAATTCTATTTTTAAAAAATAAAAAAAATGTACAGTAGGGTCCTTGATCAGTTGTATTGAAGCTTTACTAAGTGCCTTATCGATTTTGTTGGAACATTGCTACGTATGTCACAAGAAATCGAACAGTTTGTTTTGGGGGATTTTGTTTGTTGATCCACGAATGTGAACACAAAGAAAAACAATAAATATAATAAAAAACATTTTACCTCACCAGCTAATCGAAGTATAGGGGATGTTATAAAGAAGAATTATTATAGAATGAACGTATCGAAACGAAATTTTGTATATCCAGAACCCTCTAGCCACCCTGAATTTTGTTGAGTTGCTTTGTTTGACTTCACCCCACAGCTCAAATTCATAAGTCCAAGTTGCTTTATGCCTTCTATAATAAGTCTGTATTCTGTTTTCTAGTGAACTTATATTATATTATACTTATTTATCAAAAAAACAACAATTTTTTAATATAAAAAACAGAAATTTTCACAAATTTTTATTGTAATCGAGAAGATGACTATTATATCTCATAGAAATAAAAGACGTTGTCTTCCCACTGTTTTATGTTTGACTAGAACCGGTTTTCAACGCAACAGCGTCATCACCAGTGGTACATCCACACAGCACAGTTGTCCTTTAACCGCTGTGCTGTGTGATGATGACGTTGTTGCATTGAAAACCGGTTCTGGTCAAAAATAAAACAGTGGGAAGACAACCTATTTTATTTCACATATGGACTATTATATTTAGTTGATTTGACCTGAAATGACTGAGGAGTAAAAGACAAAAAATAAATAAAAAATATATATAAAGGTGAAAATTATATATAAGACAGGTAAAATAAAACGAAAATAACAAATGAATGCACAACACATAAATGGAGACGGAGCTGTCCAATGGCTTGGTTGACAATAAAGTACACAACAAGGTGATACAGCACAAGAATATCACGACAAGTGTGGTAGACACAGATAATGTACTGGAAATATCGTATTACTAGACTGAGTCAGAGGGGGAAGTAAGACTAGATCAAGGAGATCTAACGGAATTGTTATTAAGTAGCAAATTGTTGGGCTCAAGATGAGATTAGAGTCCAAATCTTACCATAAACTATCAATTTTTAAAATTTGCAAGACCAAATTTCTGCATTATTATTATTTTTTTTTTTTAAACTGTATTATAGGAAAATTACTCTTCAAAGTTAAAAAAAAAAAAAGTCATTGCGCGCAGAATAGATAGCGGAATTCCATCGGATGATTTTTCTCTTGATTAGATACAAAGACCGTAAATGAAAAATTCTTTATTTACTTACTATTCAAGAGAAGCTGTTCGTTTAGAGGTAAGGCGCTGCTATTCTGAACGGGTTATCTCGACTTCTAATAGAGGTAAGGCGCTGCTATTCTGAACGGCTTATCTCGACTTCTAATAGAGGTAAGGCGCTACTATTCTAAACGGCGTATCTCGACTTCCAATAGAGATAAAGCGCTACTATTCTGAACTGCATATCTCGACTTCTAATGAACATAGAAAAACGTTTTATAACTCAAATTGAAGAAAACACTATAATCTATTTCGGCTCAAAAGTAACGAACTCAATAGTAGCACAAAATTCTTTGGTTTCCGATTTGTCAACCGAATGAACTTGATATTTCTTTTTATAAAAATGAATGCGGTTAGCGTTTTTATATTTTCAAGACCACATTAACAATTTGCCACTGTACATAACAGAATAAATATGTTTACTAGATGAAGATGGTTTGACACAAACAACAAAATGGCCTTCATCTCCCTAAAATATACTTCAAACATTTTTATTGACGTTTCGCTATTATTCAGACTTCAAAACTATAGGAACGAAAAAATTATATTAAACTGTAGTTCTTTATAACATATAATATTATTAAGCATAATATAATGATATATGTAAACACCTTAGTAATAAGGTATGAACTATACTAGTCATAAAATGGAATATTACACTATAATACCTTTGGTAAAATTGTTCATAGTTATATTTGATTCATATACAAAATATTGTTATATAGGTATGTATATTTGTGGGTTAACCTTGTATATAAATAAAAATAAAATCTATTAGGAACAATAAATAAAACCTGACATACCTTTTATGACAAAATAAACGATAAGAGGACGCCGGTAGCTCAGAGGTAGCATACTAAGCTCAAGATCGCGGCTTCAAAACCCAGTTGAGAACTTTAGATTTTTTCATCTGGGAGACGAGAAAAACCTTGAGCACGCCGTCCTTCGGATGGTCTTGAGCCTGTACTATGTCAGGTATTTGATAAAGACCCCTAACCAAGGTTACTAAACCTGGATAGGGAAAATTTAGGACTCATGTCCACCAGAGCGACGAATGAGCGCTCTGGTAATAGGCGATATGACCTCGTAGTTAAATAAAGCCCGGACATGAGTCACAATAACTAACTAAACCATAATAATATTATAAAGAACTACATTTTTAAGGAACAGTTTTTATTCTTATAGTTTAATATAATATTATAGTTTAGTTATTGTGACTCTTGTCCAAGCTTTAACTATGAGGTCATATCGCCTACTAACAGAGCGCTCTTTCGATGCTCTGGTGGACATGAGTCCATCTTTACTGTGGGACTACTACATTTTTTCCTACCCAGGTCTAATCACCTAGCGTAGGAGTCTTTAACGAGTATCTGACATCGTACAGCCTCGGGGCCATCGCTTAACGTCCCATCCGAAGGACGGCGTGCTCAAATTTCAAACTTATTGTTCTTATGGTTTTGATAATGCCTGAATAATGGCGAAACGTCATTAAAAATATATTTTGTGGAGACTGAAGGCCAATTTGTTGTTAGATTCAAACCGCCTTCATCAAATGAACAATATATTGGTCTCAAATTAAGGATATTTTTTCCTCAACTTTCAAGAATAAATATGTTTTAAAAAAAATATTCTTTTCATGTCAAAAATTAGTAATGTAACAAATAATAACAACAGTTTAACAAAAGTAAAACAAAACAAAACAAAAGCTTGCAAAATAGAAAGCAAAATATTTTTTTTTTACCTATTGTACACATTCTGACTTACTTAAGCGTCTAGATCATCAATTTTTTTTTCTTTTAGAAAAATTTTCGCTTAATAAATTTACTCAATTAAAAAAAGCGAACAAATATTTTTTTTTTATAAATTTAATTTTTTTGAGATAACGAAGTGTCTATAAAGAAAAAAAAAGACACATCTTATAGGGAATATATGCAGAGTACGTCGAAAGTGCAACATTGAGTCACAATGAAAAACACAAGTACGAATAGAAAGACAGAGTTCAGGAAAATAAGGAGACAATGAAAGCATTAGCTTTGCTTGATTGCTTAGTAGTCAACAGGTTAACATAAATTTTAATTTTTTTTTATTTTTTTACATGTTAGTACTTAAAAGTTTTTTTTTTTTTTTTAATTTTAAGAGGATGCTTTCTTAAGCATTCCGCAGATATTTTAAACTTACGCGCATGCCTTCCCACCGGGAGACTGCGCGGAGCGGTCTAAGTGCGCGCAATGTTCGCATCGATCGAAATGCAGGTATGTCGGCAGCGCCCGCCCAAATTGCAACCAAGTTTATCAGCGACAGCTATAAAAATGAATTCTTAACACATTCTCTCACATATTCACAAGAATGTTTTAATAAAAACAATAATAATAATAAAATTAAATAAAAGTTGATATATATATTTTTTAAATGATAATAAAATAAATAAATAAATAGGTGTTAGAGGACAAAAGGCATGGTAAACTTCTGAAAAAAAACAAGAATATATAAAATTAATAACAAATAACAAATTATTAAATTATGAGAACAAAATAAAATGTATTTACTTCCCCAAATATACAAAGTGTTGGGGAAGTTGTGTAATCGGTCAGAAATTTATGGAGTTTTCAACGTCTGTGTCTAGATGTATTTTTGTGTGTGACTATGAACACGATAACTCCCGATAAAATGAATGAAATGATAAAAAATTTATATGAGTATGAGTATTTGATTTATAATATAATATAAATATAAATTTTATAAAACCCAGACACAATAAAAAAAAATTTTTGTTCATTGTTTTTTATTACTGAACCCTTGGTGGAGAGCGCTTTTTTTGGTAGGGGGGCTTGAAGGGTTAGGGGCGAGTTATAAACATTTGAGCTCAAACTGCAAGTCTCTCGCTGTAATAGAGGCCGAGATCCTCGGACTGGCTCTGATGAAACCTGAATATCTTGGAGACGGCATACCCGATTTCCACCAAACATGGCTGAAGAACCATCTCGCAAATACCAGCTTTTGAAACGAAAAAAATGCTTTGAAATCTTGGAGCTACGATGCCACAGACAGAAACAAACACACACAGACAAAGGCTTCAAACTTATAACACGCCTATTTTTGCGTCGGGGTATAAAAAAGAAAAAAAAGAAAGTATATTCATATTTTATGGATCAATGCCTGGAAACTACTGAAATTTCCAAATTGAAACTTTGCACACATTTAAGGATATTATGTTAAGCCAGAGAAAAATTAATTTAAAAAAAGTAAATGGGCAGAAATGAAATATTAAAGAAATTAATTTTGAGATGTGTATGTGTGTTTGCTGTAATCCTAAGTTAGTAACACACTACTCCCGATAAACCGAGAGATTGGGGCGGATAACACGGATAAAGCACAATACACGGTTAATATAAAGGCTAAAGTAAACTCGTTTTTCTCTAGAAATATAGGCTAATGACAAGGACGCTTAGAAACCAGAGTTGAGAAATATTCATTCATATTTCTCTTATTGCAATCCTACTCCTCTTATTTTCTCCCCACACATTTTTCTGTAAGTACGCTCTCACAAATCGTCATCGTTTACCTTATACTTTCATTGCGCGTTTATAATAATTTTATACTTAAGATTTTTTGCTGAGAGCTTTCTTTATTTGCATGAGGTTGCATTTTCCCTTCAACAAACGGATACGAAAATACCTCGGGAGAAGAATGTATGTGTAGTCCTCGGCGCCAAAATCAAAATAGTTTTTTTTTGTTAGTTTTTTAAATGTTTGTTTAATGTTAAAAACTATTAAATATTATAAATAATTATTAAAATAGTTTATTTAAGAATCATAAAAAAGTATTTAAAAAAAAAAAGGAGAAAATAACATAAACTTACCATTACAATGATGAAGTCAAGCCAGCACCAAGCATTGGTAAAATATTTCTGAAATCCCAAAGCAAGCCACTTGATCAACATCTCCAAGAAGAATATGACTGTGAATATTCTGTCCATATAATAAAGGATGTCTTGAAGGATTGGTCTCGAGGCAAGATGAACGTCTTCCAAGGCCTGTAACAGAGAGAGCTCATCTGATCAGCCTAACCTAGTTTCTTACTTCTCCTGAACCTACATTACCCAGCGTACTTACTTCTCCTTCATTGTACACTGTTTTTTTTTTACCTCCGTTGTATTTATTGATAATATTCATATAAATAATATTATCCCTCATGCTGTTTTTTTTTTTTTTTTTTGTCACTGGAGGGGGAAATGCCAGTCACGCACATAGTGTGGGGCTCGAGTCGTTTCTCCATACCCACTAAAACCCTCTCCTTCGCCGATCCTGATTCCCTTCCGCGGAACTGATATCCTGTCATTACTTCGCGGAAGGGTGGCTGGTAACGCCCCTTCTTCTGTTCTTATTGCCGCTACTGTTGTTCCTTGTCAGCCCTCTCCTGGAGGGCCAACCCACCCATGATGAGCGCTGCAAAATCGCAGCCTTCATCCCACGACTCCTGGGAGCTCCGTCTCACCAAGGCACGCGGGGCAGTCTGGTGTTGTTGCTGCCCCGATTTTGTGGAGGTATCCCCGGAATCCACCGTGTCCCGTGAGTACCTGGGTGAGGTGGTAATTCACCTCCCCATGCGTCCTGGTGAGCCAAGGCTCGACTCGAGGGATGAGCCGATGCCGTTTAAAATTACATTAAATTTAAAATTACACTTTAATAGTTATAGAGACTACTGAAATATATATTTTATATAAAATACGATTTTACGCAGTCCGGTTTTTGAGATACATGCCAAAAATCGTCTTGAAATGTAGTTTTGAATCACAAATTTTTAGACGTTTCCTTGATTTACCCGAAAACAATTAGTCCTATCGAAAAATTAACTCTTACCAAAAATGTTTCTTATGAAATTTCTGAATTTTTCTCCAAAAGGACCGACGGGAGTGTCAACATTTTATTTCTTCGGTTACATCAACTGGATTCACATACATACTGCGCCTTATTAACGGAGTTATTGGATCAACTTACTAGACAATACATTTTTAGTTATTGAGTTAAAATTTTATTTACAGTGTTGCATTTTACTGTGCATTTATCATTTTGTACTGTGTAATTAACCTTTCTTACTCGGTAAGCTGTTTTTTTTACTGTGCGTTTAAATCCTAGCCGAAAAAATATATAGATTTTTAAATATAAGACATACTATTTATGATTTTATTTTATAATGTAACATCCAATAACATATTTTCACACAATATACCTAAAATGTAACTAAAACATGTGGTCAATAAAAGGGGAAAAGGTGGGGACAACGTACGAGAGCCAGACTGGAGAGAAGAATCATGGTAATGACAGCTGTCTCAAAGTACTTGTTCTCGATGAGCTGGAACGTCTTGAGTCGGAGGTTGGCCCAGCCCTGCCAGAAGGGAGCGTCATCATCGCCGGCGAGGAAGGGGAACCTCTTGTAGCAATGGTCAGGACAGCAGTCTGCAGGATACTCCGCCATCATGTCGTCACCCTCAGCCTCGATAATTATGTCTTCTTCTTCTATTTCTGTAAAAAAATGTTACAAAAAAAATATATATATAGCTGTTACTAGTAAATCCTTGTAAAAAAAACTATTTGTAGAGCATTAAAAATGGGTACAGACACCCAAGAATCACTTAGCTACACACGTAACTGCAATCTTGATAAGCATGCATGATCAATTCTTTTAGACAAGCATGCTTGAGCGCCTGTAGGATAATTTTGTACAAGCATTTAGATTGTACAAGAGGCTTGAAGATTGAATTTCGATTATGCATGCTTGTATATGCTGCACTTGCACAGGCAACACGGAACGTGTGCATCAAGATTGTGCAAACTTCAACGTTTCTCATCAGTCGCGTGGAGAGTTGGCCTCCGTGCACGTCTCGTCGTCTTGTTCAATAAACGTACAGGTGTTTTATTTAATTTATTGTGCGCCATGACTAGCGATCTAAAAAAGATGAATCGTAAAGCCCTTGAAGAATTTATCCGTGTATTCGAAAGTCAGCCGTGCCTCTGGCGCATAAAATTGTAAGAGTATCACGACAAGAGAATGAGAGATGCGGCGTACAATAAATTATTAGAAAAATATCAAATAGGTGACCCAAACTTCGACCGGGATGCAGCGATCATTTTCAAGCAAACTTGCGCATTGTGGCGGCGGCAGGCGTGCATGCTTGTACAAAAGGATTGATAATAATCGCTTGTCAAGCTTGCTTACGTGTGTAGCTACCTTAAGACAGATTAGTTTGAGTGGAGAGATTACTTTGATGGTAGACATAGAGAAACCCCCGAATCCACTCTCACCCCTCACACAACCACTAATTTTAGTGTCTAACACAGATAGATTATCTCAGAAATTTTTACGTCCCCGAGGTATAGGGGAAGTTATGTAATCGGTCGAAAATTTGATGCGGAGGTGTGTGTGTGTGTGTGTCGGTGAACACAATAACTCCCGATAGAATGAATGTATCAATACGAAATCTAGGGGAAGACACTGATAAATTTTCAGCGGAATTTCAATCAAAAATCCCAATAACTGCCGATGTAATGAATGTATCGACACATTAGTATGAGGATTCAGAAGCCACTATATAAACCAAATATTATATGGAATGAGGATTATACATTAACTGTGAATGTTAAAGGGAAATTATATGCCTCCATTCAAAGAATTTTCCCAATTAAACATTGGTATGATAATCCTCAGAAGCCAGAAAGTTTTACACCACGGAATAGATAATTAAAATACACAATTTCTTTGTCAAACTTCACTATATATTCTCAAATACTCAACTAGTTTCGCCGTGTTAAGGCATTATCAAGAGTCACTTACAAACTGACAGAATTGGTTGACAGGGTAGAAGGTACAGTTATGGAGGGGGTTTCCATAACTGTACCTTCTACCCTGTCAACCAATTCTGTCAGTTTGTAAGTGACCCTTGATAATGCCTTAACACGGCGAAACTAGTTGAGTATTTGAGAATATATAGTGAAGTTTGACAAAGAAATTGTGTATTTTAATTATCTATTCCTAGAATGGAGCTTCACAAAGTAAATCTGGAAACCATAAGTTATTTGTTTTACACCACAATATGCAGACTGAGATTTAATCACAAGTATATATCCCCTCATCACCTGGCACGTATTGGAATCCAGATGGAATCCATATGTCCTTGTGATTTGGAATCGGTAGCGGATGCCAACCACATCATCTTGACTGACTGCCCACTACCGGCTAACTTACAAACAATACTGTCACATAACGAAAACGACTTATACTTGGAATTATACAGCTACATTAAGACAAACAACATTACTCTGTGAACACACATACATACGTACAGACACAAACAAGAACACACACTACTGACTTATAAGACACACTGATGACTTATAACATATTACTTAATAATGGCCAAAGTGCAAGTTCAATAAGGCCAAAAATAGAAAAAAAAAGTCATATATTAAGTTTTAGCCCAAAAGGTTGTGCTTGGAGGGAGAGCGAAAACTTAATTTATTAATTCGTGCTGGGGGAGTATATAGCTTTTAACCGACGACTTTTTAAATAGTATTGTTATTATTAATGACGTGTATGTGAAACTCTAAGAGTTAATAGCAGTTTATATATAGTATTCCTATAGTTTAATATAATATTATAGTTTAGTTATTGTGACTCATGTCCGAGCTTTAACTATGAGGTCATATCGCCTATTACCAGAGCGCTCTTTGGACATGAGCCCGACTCTACTGTGGGAGTCCTAAATTTTTATTCACCTAGGATAGGGGTCTTTAACGAGTACCTGACATTGTACAGGCTCGGGACCATCGCTTAACGTCCCATCCGAAGGACTGCGTGCTTAAGTTTATTTTACCTCACAGATAAAATAAATTAAGGGCCTCGGTCGGGTTACGAACTCATGTTCTTGAGCTCAGAAGTCAAGCACGCATACCACTGAGCTACCGGCGCCCTCTACATTCTTATGACATATCCATATATTCTTATTACCATGGTCACGGAAAAAAATATTATTATAATTGTTATTATTATACTAAAAATAATATCAAGTTACCTAGTTCCCTCTCCAGATCCTCTTTGCTGATGTCCTTCTTCTCTTCCCCATCAATACTTTCCATGCTTCCTTTATGACTTTCGTCTTTATTTGGTCTATGTTTATGACTTCCATACGATTTATTGCTAAAATAAATATAAAAAAACACGTTAACTCATGATGTAAGAATTTCTTGTTTTCCGATACCCAGAATAATCCAGAACCCTCTAAGGACAACACCTACTGATTTTCAGCGGAATCGGACAAGGGGAAGAGGGAATTTGATATGTATATATTCAAAGCCCTATAAAGAACTTCATATATTAATTGTCCGTGAAATCAGCCAAAAAGAGGGTTTAAAGGAAGGAGACGACACAAAAACCCTAATAATAAAACCCGAATATATCGACACAAAATTTAGTAAGATGATTCAGAAGTCCTTATGTAAGTCAACTATAGACTTCATCTCAAACAGTTTATTGGTTTTGGAGGGAGAGCGGAAACTTAATTCATTCGTGCTGGGGAAGTACATTGCCAGTGATTAACCAAAGACTTATTTTATTTATATTTATTATTGAAGGTTTTTTTTCTCACTATATATTTTAATTTTTTACTTTTCTTACTTAGGACATACTGATACTTTATTTTATTTTTGACTTTTATATAAGAATAAATATTTCTTTTCATTTAATTTCATTTCATATTTCAAAAAAAAGTTTTTTTTACTTTATTTATTATTTTTTATTAGGCGCATCGACTGCAGAGGCCATTAGCGCCAGCACAACTATTATTATAGTAGATAGAGTGACATAATGTGGCTAAGGCTATCTCTCTGGGTGGCTCCAACAGGCAGAGTGGGCAGCTTCCTGTCCACCGCACCTCCATCGACTGCAGAGGCCATTAGCGCCAACACAACTATTATTATAGTAGATAGAGTGACATAATGTGGCTAAGGCTATCTATCTCTCTGGCTATTAGCTATTCCTCCGTGAATGGCACCATATAATTTGTTGATGATTTAGTCCAGTGTTTCGCAAGAATTGCAGCAGCGATGTGTAGGCCGAGCCATCTTTCAGCACTGCTCGAGAATTGTGAGGCAATCCATCTCTTTCTCGGTAGGGTTTGAGAGCTTCACAGGATTCAAGTATGTGGAAGACAGTAAGTTCTCTCTTGCATTTATTTATTGTAATATATATGTAATAATTATATTACCTAATTGAGTCTTCATCGTAGCGCGCTCTGATGTAGTCCGAGTCGAGTCTGTTGTCCTGCTGATGGTTTCCGATCGAGTTCCCAATATGGTTCTTTTGTACTTTGTTTAGTTTACTTTTGAGATCTCCTTAGGCGGAAACAAAAAAACAGAAAAAAAAACAAACGGGGAATGTCCCCATTAAGTTTTACGGTACTAAACACCAAATATAACATAAACACAAGGCATGCATAGAATGGAGAATAGGAGTACATGTCACGCTTCGGGTCCGACTCGACTTACATTGACCCTAAAGGTTAGGTATTGTGATTCATGCCCTGGCTTTCACTACGTAGGGTTGGAAATGAACCCGAATCTACTATGGGAATTCTAAATTTGTCTACTCTAAATTGTTATTCACCTAGAGTGGGGATTAGAGATTGCAACTTGATCCCGAAATTTTGAGATTCAACTCTTTCAATCCCGGTATTAACGGGATTGATTGAAATAACATTTAAATATGTAAGTTTGGAAAAATGATTTACAAAAAAAAAAAAACTCAGTTTTACAGTTAACATATTGCTACCTCAGAACAAGACTGTCACAATTCAAAAAATATCGAATTCGTACTAAACTCATAAGAAGAATGATAATATGGTATACTTTTTTATGGAAGAGTGTCACAATTGTAACTTCTAATTCTGGCCACCAGAGAGTAGATGTGTCGGTCTTCCATTGTACGAAAAGGTTGGGCTTTAAAGGGTGTTACGATGATGAAAGCTAAGTAAAATTGGCTTAAATGTAAGTATTATTAACCAGCTATTTCAAAAACCTTTCGGCGGCCAACTGAAGTCTCTCAAAAATCCCTACTTGCCTTATTTTAATATTATACCTTATTGTTATTCCCATAAAATACATAGATAATTTTTTAAAGATATAGACAATTAAAAAAATTAATAAAAACTTACAATAAAATATATTCTGAGATTGAAACATTTCAATAGTTTGTAAAAAAAAAAAAATACCGGGAACCCGGGATTGCAATCGTTAGTAGGGATCTTTAATGAGTACCTGAAATTGTACAGGCTCAGGTCCATTGTTTAACGTCTCATCCGAAGGAAGGCGTACTCACTTTATTAAAAAACTTAAGGGCTTCGGCAGATTTTCGAACCCACGATATCTCTGAGCTACTGGCGCCCACAAGCATACGATATTTACCTTTTTCTTTCACAATTATCATAATTATTAAGTAATATGTAACAGGAATAACCAATGATGTAATAAGGAGGGGGAGATCAGGCTTATGGTCGATGAAACTGAAAGAATTGTTGCCAAGCTTTCGGCACTGAGTATGCTTTCTTTAAAAGGCGTTAAATAAAAGAGAGAAAAAGAGAATTGTATTAAATAATCATATTTAGTTATTGTGACTCATCCCCGGGCTTTAACTATGAGATCACATCGCCTACTACCAGAGTGCTCTTTCGTCGCTCTGAAGGACATGAGCCCGACTCTACTGTGGAAGTCCTAAATTTTGCCTAACCAGGATCCCATCTGAAGGAAGGTGTGCTCAAGATAGAAACAGTTGTTATAACGTACTCCATTTTTGGTACTCTACTTCTACTCTCTGCGCACCCGGGGCGCAAAGTATACATGCTAGTAATGAGGAAGACCTGGGTATAGTTAAGCTAAGATTACCATGGATGGTGAACTCCATGCCGTCCCCTATGGCTACTTCCAGCTGGTCCTTCTTGTCCCTGTAGACCATTCCGTCCGCTCGGATCTCATCACCTCCAATATCTTCCAATTCCCGTTCTCTACCTCCTTTTGTGCAAGAGAATCGATAAAAAAACATAAACAATTAGAAAATAAATAATTGGCAACTAAATGAAGGAAAATTTAGCATACAAAAAATATAAGAAAAGTTATACAAAAACTATTTATATAAAAGAAATATGCAAACAAAAAAACGATAGAATCAGATCTGAAGAAATGCCTGCGTCGCAAAATAAAAGAGAACTGGGCCTCTGTGTGGACTAACATGGACCTAGCCGAAAAGACGGAATAGGCAGGAGGTGTGTCTGATGCGGCTCCGTGTAGATCACACTCGGCTAACACATGGCCACCTCATCAACATGGTGGCAAGTGTGGGGTCTGGCCTCTCACAGTAAGCCACATCCTGGAGGAGTGCCCTGGACATGAGGAAATACTAATGACCAAAGTCGCCTCATCGATATAATTTAATCATTTGTACGGCGTCAAAAATCTAGACCATTGAACGCTGACAAATAAAATTATTCTATTCTGTAATGATTGGAGAAATCTTGAAACTCTAAACATGTCTTCTGTAGAACTGGGTTTTGTTGGGCTACCAGGCGGTCAACAATATGTGGAATTATAGTTAAGTAATAAAAAATAGTATTAAAAAAAAATTCACTAATTATTGCGTAAAGAACAGCATTTGTACTAAAGCGACAGTTCAACATACGGTTGGGTCTGCTCACTGGCTGCTCAGTAGACAATCCAAACATTTTATTGTCAACGAACTTACAAGACAATAATAAGACCTATATGGACATACGGACATTATGAGGTTGTGCTAAGCCGTCTAACATAAAGCGTATCCAGTCATAATGATCATGCAAATTCTTATATTATTGACTTCAAGTCCTGCTTTTCTAAATTCCAATGTAACCTTTCTTTCCATGTCAATTCCGACCCCTGACTCTTGTCCTCCCGCTCCCATCCAGATAATCCCCCCCGAAGGTTGAGGTAAGAGACCTGCTAATACAAGAAAACAAATGTCGGGGTTAGAATCAAAATGGTCTAAGTGACATTTTTAAAACTTTGAAGAAACTGTCCATTAAGTTCTTAACTGATTTAAAAAATCTATAATTTATCGAAACCGGAAATATTTTGTTTTTCAGCTTTTATGGTGAAAGTTGCTGTTAGCAAACCATACAATTGAATAAAAATCCTAATTTCAAGGTCACTATTGATATGTTTAAATTACTTGTTCATGACACCAAAATGGTATAAGTGATTTGCCACTAGAAGTCAGCACTGGCTAGGATTTCACTTGTACAACTTTTTTCCTGAACAGAACTATCATTTTTGTACCCGATTATGCACTTAAAAAAATTAAGGTAAAAAATAAAGATAAAAAAATAAAAATAAGAAAATTTTTTAAAAATGTCACAATCATTTTGATTGAAACACCGTCAAATATTATATATATATATATATATATATATATATAATGTATAATAGCCCTCCTTCCTTCAGAAAAACTAAAAGGTTCAATACTCAGAAGAAATATTATAGTTGACAGGCCATGTGAGAGAGAGAAGATATGTTACCTTGAGTCTGATCCGAGATTTGATTTGTTAATTTGGCTCGAATTGCCTTCGCACCCATCATAACGTTCCTTTTGATCCAATTGATAAAACGGCCAATTCGATCAAATGCTTCGGCTATTTTGTTTGTGTCACTGTCCGCTGTGGGCGCTGACAGACTGGACGAACCAAAGTTGCTGAGCAACAGGGCTAAGAAGAGGTTCAGTACCTGGTTTATAGGAAACAAAAATATATATAAACCAATACAGAACTTTCCTTATTAATAAATAAAAATTAACATTATTATTAAAATAATATTAGAGAAGGCATGGAATAGAGTTTACACCACATAGGCAGAGTGTTGCCAGCCCCCCAAACCAGTAGATAACATTAACTTAAAAAATAAAGAAAAACATATGTTTTTATAAGAATATTGACTATTTCACAAAATATATATAATGTATGGGAGTACTTTCGGTATTGCTACCGTCTACTTGGTCAACTTCCATTTAGTATTTGTTAAGTCGTGGCTGAAGATGGTAGCAATACCGAAAGTAATATTTTGTAAAATAGACAATATTTTTAAAAAGCATACGATTTTCTTTATTTTTATTAAGTGTTTCACAATATCACTGCAAAAAATGTGAAGTATCAACATTATGTTATGTTGATACTTAACATTTTCTACATAGATATTGAGAAACACTTTTAAAAAATCAAGAAAAACATGTTTTTTGTTTTTTTAATACTGTCTATTTCACAAAATATATATATAATACATAGGAGTACTTTCGGTATAAGGGGCAGGGCTATCAGGAATATATTGTATGTATATTATTCCTGATAACTCCTGTTGACTGAAAGACGATTATTTAAGAATTATAAAAAGCAATTACTTCATGACTACTGATGGGAGCTTATGTATACCATCAAAAAGAGAAAAGCAGTATTGGAAAAATATTCAATTAAAAAAAATTAGGTAAACGTCAATGTGAAAAAATAAAATATATATATATATTCCACTAAGTATTTGTTGTGTGGCTGAAGATGGTAGCAATATCGAAAGTACTCCCATATAGGTAAGTATATTATATGTATATATATATGTGTATAGTGAAATAGACAATAAAAAAAACGAAACGTTTATCTTATTTCTTTTGCTCAAGTTTTTCTTCTTTTTTTTTCACCATGCACAGAGAGAAAGATGACAACTTACAACCAGATTGCCGATGACAACAGTGGCCAAGAAGAAGGGTATACAGGAGACATCTCCGACCAACATACAGTCCCACATGGACTCGATCCACTCTCCGCACAAAACTCGGAACACGATCATGAAGGAGTGCATGAAGTCAGTAAAGTTCCATCGAGGCAGTTCTCCGGCAGGGAACCGGTCCATGTTGTCTGCAAATAACAACAACTTAGAGCAGTCCCACTTTCTTTTATGGATGATGACAAAATGAAGAGAGTCTACACAATTTCAACCTTTAACCATATTGATATATTTTATATATTTTATTGATATATTTTTGTTTTAATTTAAATTTGAAAATTCTATTCTTAATGATGTGGGTAGTTTAGGAGATTCACTATATATTTTTTTGTGTGAAATGTTTTATTTTGTTCAAGTATTATATTTTATTTTAAAACTTTTGTTCGCCCATGATATTAGTTATTATGATTCATGCTTTAACTACGAGGTCATATCGCCTACTACCAGAGCGCTCTTTCGTCACTCTGGTGGACATGAGCCCGACTCTACTATGGGAGTCCTTAACGTCGTCTTTAACGAGTATCTTACATCGTGCAAGATCGGGACAATCGCTTAACGTCCCATCAGAGCCATGGGCGTAGCCAGGGAGGGGGCGCGGACCAGAGCAAAAAGCAAAGATAAAAATTAAATAAACTAAAAAAATAGATTTTATTAAAAATGGAATGCTTACAAGTTACCAATAGGATCTTAAAATTTCCCGTGCGTCTGATTCATAAATCAGCAATCAGCTGTTACATAAATGTACATGTACAAAACAAGACATATTACATTTATCTAAATATATATGAATTCTAACAATTGATTTCCTTGCTCAAAATCGTCATTTATGTTATACTCTATACTCTTAAAGCTGATTTTACATGCGCAGAAAAAATGTAAAGCGCAGCAGCAGCAAAAAGTCTGCAACGCTAACCATGGAAACTGCGGGCTGACGTACTATACATTGTTTTATTTTATAGTCCTGTTCAGAATTTAACGTTTACATATTTCGTTTTTAAAATTCTTAATTTTTACATTATAACATTAATGTACCATGGTTTGTTTTGTATAGTAGTATTGTACAGTACAATAAATAAATGTTGAGTTTTAATCACAAAGATGTTTGTTTTGTTAACCCTATCTCAGTTCGTAGGTCGAAAACTTAGATCTACATATACATTATGTAGTATTGAAAATAAAATTAAACTGAAGGAAAAGATGTATTTATGAGAAGAAAAAAATCGCTAAAATATTTATCATGTGGATTTTACAGCAAATTCCGTTTAATCCGGACTTTCGTGATCCGGACGGGGTCGAGTACCATCTAGTCCGCATTAGTTGGACTCTACTGTATATTATTCTTATAAAATTATCAATATACTCACCGATATAATTTTTCCCAAATAGTTGCATCCCCATAACAGCAAATATGAAAATAATAATACAGAGTACAAAAGTAAGGTTCCCCAAGGCACCTACGGTTCGTCCCATTATCGAAATGAGCAGGTTGAGCGTAGGCCAGGACTTGGCCAGTTTGAACACCCTCAACTGAAACACAAAAACAATTATTAACAAAATATTATATAATTCAGTTATTTATTATATCTCATGCCGGGCTTCAACTAAAAGCTCATATACTACTACCAGAGTGATGGTACTGCCAGTGGTGGTACTGCAGAAGTCCTACATTTTGCCTACTCAAGTTTATTCACTTAGGGCAACATCCCGTCCAGAGGATATCGTGCTCAGGGTTATTTCATCTCTCAGATAAAAAAACATCAGGACCTAGGCCGAGCTGTGAACCCGCGATTCTGAGCTTAGTAAGCTAGAACGCTACCTCTGAGCTACCGGCGCAATCATTAGGTTTTAAAGATTCTTGATTTCGTAAAATTTTCAATTTTCCTACTTTTTTTTCATAAAATCGATCATATCTCAAAACTTTTTTGTCATACTTCAAATTCAATTATACCATTGGAAACAGCATTAAATTTCCTATAAGGGACAGACGTTTTATTCAAATTTAATTCATTATAGATTTTCACGGCGACTTTAAGTTTAACTTTACAGCGCTTCGACTGTCAAAAACAACTTTTGAATGGTGTTTTCATACAATTTCTTTAACTGATTTTCCTTCTTCTAGGAAATTTAATGCTGTTTCCAATGGTGTAATTGAATTTGAATTATGACAAAAACATTTTGAGATATTATCGATTTTATGAGAAAAAGTAGGTAAATTGAAAATTTATGAAATCAAGAATAACTTTTGAAGGTGAACAAATCGGACCCTGGTTTATTAGAACTTTTTTGTTCCAAATGAAGTGAAGAACCATATCCCGAAGTATTGCCAGAGGGAGTTAGGTTGATTAACAATAGAGTTGTTGTCCTGTGGGGAGAGAGGTAACAATGAGAGGAACACAATGTATAAATTATTATTGACCATGGACGTACCAATCGGAAAGACCTGAGGACGGAGAGACCTTGTATCCCTTCCAGACTCAGTTCCAGCAAGGAGAGAGCTACTATGATGAAGTCGAATATGTTCCAGCCCTCCTGGAAGTAGAACTTGGGGCTCATCGCTATAAGCTTCATAGCTGCCTCTATACCGAATGTGGCACTGAAAAACTAAATTACAAAAAAAATAATAATAATAATTAGTTATAAATTATTTAATAATGCCTACTTATAGAGAGGCCAGTGAATGATGTCCCTCGGGCCTGTAGGCCGGTTGGAGATGGAAGGGGAATGGCAGGCCGCTTGGGACCAATAGGAGAGCCGCATGATGCTTTGAACAGTGCAACGTTGCCACATTTCCCATTCTGTAGTAGCATTGCACTCCAGCCTCAATCCTCAGCTTAACAGTTGCCGTTTTACCTTTTTTTAAGAATAAATATCTTCCTTTGAAGGAAAAAATCAAATTTTCCCTATTATTTCCAATAAAACAGAGAAGCTAACGCAATTTACAGAAAACGATAAACAGGGATTGAATGTGAAGGCGGAAGTTGGTTAGAGAAAGCGGCAATAACGCAGTTCATTCACACCCCACTTTTCAACGGTCCAAGGGACATGATTCACCGGCAATAATGAAAATTATAACAAATTCTAAAAAAATACCGGTTGGAGCTGCATGTAACTTTTCCATAAGGCTGTCAGTCTGCTTTGGAAAATTAAAGCAGTGTTCTAATTCGAATACATTTATTTTTTTGTTTGCAGTTCTTTTTCTCCCACTTTTTAGAAAGACAATTCTGGCTACAAGCCCATCCTTAACTTTTACAAAATTAAAGTTAACATTGATATAGTAACTGCTCTGATGTCTTAAATGACAATAAAAATTTATTACATTTATGCTAACCAATCTATGGAGAAAAAATATATTTTAAATATAGTGGGAGAAAAAGAGCAGTAACTAAAGAATAGAATATTATTATAAATTTCCTTAAACTTTACATATTTGCGCTTTTGTTTTTATTTTATTATCTAAAACAACAAATTTATATAATAAAATTTAGCACAAAAAAATATTAATTGTCGGATAATGATATTACAGTGAAATGTGTTCAATGTCCACACGTTAAAGGGTTTTGTAGAGTCAATTTCAGATTTATCTTATTTTGTCGCATCAACTGCTTTGGTAAATAGCGACGGACTATCTACCGGTTGTCATCCTATTTCAAACGACCAGATAGAAAAAATATTTAAACTTTAAATCATATTGGGTCGGATGGGGCTCGAACATTCGAAGTCTTCATTCATAGACAAAAGTGCAGAATGTTTGTTCGCTTTTTACGGGAAAACGGCTGAAAGTATATTCATAAAATTTGCAGGATCTTTCAAGGATCGCCTAACTTAGATTATAGGCTATGTGGTTGACCATATGGTTGACCATAGGTTCAATGGTTGACCATATATTCACAAAATATGTAGGATGTTTCAAGGATGGCCCCAATTAGGACATATGTGACATCTCAAAACGTCTAATGGGAGGGGGGGTTATGGTGCTCTTCAGCGGTTAATCGGATTTTCATAAAATGTCTAGTAATTTATAAATAAATTTCTAATAAATAAATAAAAAAATATATATAACTTACATAATTGCCACTTTTGAGGGCTTTCTCGAGATCCCGATCCATATCGTGATGGTCGAGAGCCATGAAGAGTGTGTTGACCACAATACAGAGAGTGATGAACAACTCAACGAAGGGGTCGAACACAATTAAGGCAACCAACTCCTGGAATTTGAGCCACGGTCCACAACAGTCCCAGACACAGAACACGTCAATACACTGAAGACAGAGAGCCACCATTTTCTCCTTCGCCGTCGGTTCTTCTTCTTCTTCCTCTGTTGGGAAATAATAGACGGAAACTGAAGATTCCGTCACGGAACCCCCAACCAAACCGTTAGTTATGGATTGTTATTTTTTTTATTATTATTATTTTTTTTTTCAAAAATTAATTTAATAATAAGTAATTATTATTTTGTATATAAATATATTCAGCTTACTCTTTAAGAATTTTTTTTTTTTAAATATAATAAAACTGTTAGTATAAATCGTGCTTTTCTCGTCAGGAAGAGTGTTGGTGCTTTCATTTTTTTGGTGCTAACATACCAGAATAATTGTCAATTTTGAAAACCTATACCTATGAAATCAATTAACTTTTCGCTCCCTTCAAAACCAGTCTTTTGCGCTTATGATCAATATTTGACTTACATAGGGGGTTCTTAATCCTCAAAATAAATTTTGAGTCGATAAATTCATTACATCGACAGTTATTGCTGTGATTAAGCCTCCCTCCCCTAAATCTTCTCTTCGGCCGATTCCGCTGAAAATTAATAGCTGTTGTCCTTATGGGTTTTTAAATTAACCTACAGAGTATTGATACATTCATTACAACGGCAGTTATTAGATTAGATTAGGCAAAAGCCCTAATCTCCCCTTTTGAATACACATATAAAAATTCTTGGAGATACATTCATTCTATCGGGACTTACAGCGTTCACACACTCACACAGACGGAATTTAGAGATTTAGAAAAATAACTGGGATTCAGAAACACGATCAATTAATGGAAGTGCGGATCCTGTTTTCCATTGTTGTTAACATTATTTATCTAACGACACTAAATTAACATAAAGTTTACAAAAAAAAAAAAAAAAAAATTGATAACAAATACAATGGTGCTTTGTGAAATAAGCTAGAAGCTCAGGAAATTTGTAGCACTGCGTCCAATTTACTGACATATATAAATGAAAATTAAAAACAAATGCAAAACAACAAATGTGAAGGAATATATAAAGCATAATATAATATTGAATGAACACTCATATTGGACAAATTTCAGCATCCACTGCGCAGGTTACTGTTAAACCAAGAAGAGCGGGAAATTTGAAAAATTTTCTAAAATAGCTACTCAACAAGTACCACTATTAAATAGTCAATGTATCCATAAATTTAATATGAAGTTATGAAAAAATAAACGTGTGATTTAATGTAAAAATAACGCTTAGTTGACTCATGCCAGGGCTTTAACTATGAGGTCATTCGTCTACCACCAGGGTGTTTTTCGTCGCTCTGGTGGACATAAGTTCGACTCTACAGTGAAAGTCCTAAATTTATATATATGTATATATATATATATATATATATATATATATATATATATACATTATTATTGTATATAATACCCAGTTTTATTAAGTTATGCTTCGGGGACTTTTACGAACACCTGACATAGTACAGGCTCGAGGCCATCGCTTATCTTCCCATCCGAAGAACATGCTCAATAGGGTGTCCGCTAATTTGAAAAAGTCCGTTTTCTCAAGGTCCCTTCCCAAAATCGTGTTTAGTTTGGTGAAGAAAAATTTTGTGAATTTTTTCAGATTTTTCAAAATGAATTTAAAGGTGTCTGTGAGAGGTCAAAGTTTTACATGCAGTTTAAATGGGGTTTTGGAGCTGTTTGAGACTTTTCAGCGTAGTTCCCGGTATTTCAATCGAAAAAACCTGAAAATATGTACATTGGGGTTTTGAAGGTCGCTGATTTCAAATTTCATGTCAAAAATGCACGTTGAAAAGTTGTAGTCGTCAAAAAAACGGTATAAAAAACGTAAATTATCATTTTTATGGAAATATCAATCAAATATATCAATTTATATGTTTTCAAGGTCTCTAAACTCAAATTCAATGTCAGATTCAACATTTGACAATTACAGCTGTGAGAAACAGTCATTAATTTGTCAAAATTACAGATGTAAAAATCTAATTTATCTAATTAATGACTGTTTCTCACAGCTGTAATTGTCAAATGTTGAATCTGACATTGAATTTGAGTTTAGAGACCTTGAAAACATATAAATTGATATATTTGATTGATATTTCCATAAAAATGATAATTTACGTTTTTTATACCGTTTTTTTGACGACTACAACTTTTGAACGTGCATTTTTGACATGAAATTTGAAATCAGCGACCTTCAAAACCCCAATGTACATATTTTCAGGTTTTTTTCGATTAAAATACCGGGAACTACGCTGAAAAGTCTCAAACAGCTCCAAAACCCCATTTAAACTGCATGTAAAACTTTGACCTCTCACAGGCACCTTTAAATTCATTTTGAAAATTTGAAAAAATTCAAAAACAATTTTTTCACCAAACTACACACGATTTTGGAAAGGGACCTCGAAAAAACGGACTTTTTCAAATTAGCGGACACCCTAATGCTCAAGGTTCTTTACCTTCCAAATAAAAACATCTGAGGGCCTCAGCCAATTTTCGAACCCGTGATCTTGAGCTCAATAAACAAGCATGCTACGAGCTACCAACGCCCTCTAAATTTTAATTTATTTGTGCCATATATTATTTTGTAATTTATGTTATATCTTGTTATATATATATATAATAATTTGTAAATATATATATATATATTATAATTTTTACAATAGATCACACATTCGTAATCGAATATTGGTATTTTTCATGTGAGCTCTTAACTCGATATCTCTACAATTCGAATACAATTTCATATTTTCGTAACGAAACAATAAATAAATAAAAACAACGAATTTGTTTAACTTTTTGTTGTCTAATGTCAAAAAAAATGTACATAAAGTGTATCGGTTTTGGCTTATGCCATCGTCAGAAAGTTGTGTTGACAATGGCAAAAGCCGAAACTGGTAAACTGTATATAAACAATTTATTTTTGTGGAATTAGACAAGTTCTTTGTTCTTATTTACTTTATTATCTTTCCTCACAAGGGATGCCAATTGTAATAAAAGTGCTTGTTGTTCGGGTTTTTATTTAAAATGATACTAATTATCTTTACTTTAAAGACGCGGAGATTCTCTCAAAATGTTATAACTGATTTTACTAAATTATAATTTAATAAAATCAGTTATACAATTTTGAGAGAATCTCCGCGTATTTAAAGTAAAGATAATTAGTATCATTTTAAATAAAAACGCGTACAACAAGCACTTATATTACATTCCACTATATCGACACAGATCACAGAAATGTATTCAAACAAAAGAATAAACGCTGCCATATATTTTCCCATTCAAATTTCCAGATATTTGGTTAAAGTTTCTCCATGAATACAGGAACTTGCCCATTGTGTAGGTCAACTGTGCAAATCAACACCAAACACCTTCAAGAACACACCTTGAAGAATAAGCTGAGATGTGTACAAATAAATAAAAAATATATATATATATATTTCATGCAATGAATTAAACTATGTAACAATTAATTTTATTAATTGTTAGTGATAAATGAATTTTAATTTTAAAAAAAGTGTGGGGATAGTCGATTAGGTGGAAAAATTGATCTTTGAGGTAGATTAACGATCGACGAAGGATGACATTCTTCATTCAGTACCAAAAACATTGGTCGCTTTCTCATTAATCGTAAAACCAATCCATGATTAATATTTTAAGAATAGTTAATATACCCATCACTTTCTTTCATCTCAAGAACAAATTTCTACCTTATGAACTGTATAGTTGGTTCATGAAATATGTGTAGATAGAGCAAGTCGAAGCACAATTCGTTGAAACTCAATTCGTTATAGCACAATTCACCAAAAAATTCTCTTTATTAATTAATGGTGGAATTGTTCACAATTCATCATAAAAATTACTAAAAGAATCAGTTTAAGACTAAAATTACCAGAAAAACGTGCATATATCGAAAAAAAAGAAACACTATTTATACCAAGTATGTAACATCAATTTTCTTAACAATAAAAATTTGACTGTGACAAAAACATTTAGGTGAATCTTTGAAAAAAAATTATGGTATTTCGGGACAACTATATGTATCCTAAAACATTTATGAGTAACCCTGTTTTATAATAAAATAAAAAAAAAATCGGTGCTCACCCTCAAAAAGACTATCAACCGTTTGGGCTAAATATAAGATACTATGTCGATATATTCATCATATGGCAGCAGGTAAGGATCGAAGGGAGCAGTCACTATATAAATACTTAGGGCGCCGGTAGCTTAGTGGTATGTACGCTTGCTTACTGAGCTCAAAATCGCGGGTTCAAAACCCGGCCGAGGTCTTTAGTTTATTTTATCTTGCAGGTAAAAAAAATTTAAGCAAGCCGTTCTGTACGATGTTAGGTACACATTGGGAATTTTAAAAAAAACATGAGCACGCCGTCCTTCGGATGGAACGTTAATCTATAGTCCCAAGCATGTACGATTAGCAGGTACTCGTTAAAGACCTCTACCCTAGGTGAATAAAAATTTAAGGTAGCCAAAATTTAGGACTCCCATAGTGGAGTAGGGCTCATGTCCGCCAAAGTGACAAAAGAGCTCTCTTCTAGTAGGCGATATGACCTCGTAGTAAATGCCCGGGCATGAGTCACAATAACTAACTATATAAGCACTTGCCTATAATATTTTTATTCTTTACTTCGTAAAATCCTCCAAGAACTGAGAAGTATTATCTATTATGAAAACGTTGATCGAATTGATAGGTTTCAACCAATTGTTTTCAAACTACTGATCTATGAGTTTAGTGCATTGTATATGATTTATGACAAATAAATAATATAAATTATGAATAAATAAAAAAAACATAAATTACTATATTTCTCCACTACTAAACTGATTGTGAGTAAAACATCAGTAGGTGACATTTCTTTTATAAATATATCAAGCAAGAAGAAAAAATGAATAAATAAAATAAAAACATGGTAGTTATTTTGTCTATGACACAATTTAACTAATAAAGAAAATAATGAATAGAAAAATAAATAAAAACAACTATTTTTCTTACAGATTTTTGAACCTCTCAGGGAATGTGATTGTGATTAGGTATGTATATCCGCCCCCTTTCCTGTTGTATATTTTACAAAAGTATTTCCTATTGTATAAAAAGTTTTTGTTTTTTTTAAATTTCAAAAACAATTTGAAAGAATGATCCAAATTTATTTGAAAAGATTAAGAGAAACTTTGAAAAGTTTTACATCTACAATGAAACTAAATTTGTGAAAGAATCACTTTTTTTGAGAAGACAAAATAGATATAATTCTGTAAATATGTTCTCAAAATTCAGAGCTGTATTATTCAATTTATGTTTTTTTTTTTTTTTGTTTTAACATGAGTTTGTGATACATCTTAAAATGTTTTTTTAATCAAAAATATAAACGTGAAAAGACTATGGATTCATGCGCCTTCTGCTGATATTTCTAGTTATGTATGATAATTATTTATCATGAAATTATATATTATATACAATAATTAATAAATATAATTGACGGGGTTAGAATAAGTCCAAGTGATATTTTTGAAAATGTTTCGTTAATTGCATAATCGGGTACAAAAATGATAGTTCTGTTCAGGAAAAAAGTTATACAAGTGAAATCCTAGCCACTGCTGAGATCTAGTGGCCCCCCTCGACAACCAGTCAACCGTTTGCGCTAATATTCAACAAGGGCAACAAGAACCCAAACTTCACCCAAAAGATAGATATTTAAAAACAAATTTTTTTTTTTTTAAAATGTTATAAACATTAATTTTACGAAGAAGAAGAAATTAAGTATTAAACCCTAAACTACTAATTTGTCAGTGGAGGAAAAAAGTATGTTCTTACTGACTTAAATGAAACTATAATGGTCTGACTACAAACCTATGAAAGAAAATAGGGTTAATAAATAAGAAAAAAATATAATATGGTTCCTACAACTACAGACTAACAATTTTGTGTCAAACATTGCAAATTCTACAAAGCCAAAAAACAAACAAACATGCACTGAGCAAGCTGAATATCATCTGCTAAAAACAACAAACAACAATCCACACTTTATGTACAAAACTGCACTACATAAAAACCTTTACATATAATACATAATAAATTTTAAAAATATATTAACAAACTTTCTACTCCAGCGATGGACAAACCTAAAGAACTGATATCCATCCTTATGTTTTTTCCCTCCTCAATCCAGGCTGGTTCCAAATTCTAAATTGATGAAATTCTCTGCCGACATTGAAATTTGACGTCTGCTCTTTTATTTACAGCATTTTCGTGTAATTAATTACATCTTCGGCAGCCAAAAGCTCATTATAATACACAGCGTGTTTCAGTCAAAGATACACATAAATCCAGAAATGGTTTGGTGGATCGAAAATACGATAAAAAATTAACATTGATCTGAAAATGTTTTTTTAACAAAACCATAAAAAAAACACTATTTTTTTCAAACCCTGTTATCCAAGTACATTTTACAAAATAATGTAAAAAACGTATTTTATTGCTTTAAATAAAAAAAAATTGTTAATAATAATTATTAACTGCCGTTAAGTTAGTTATTGTGACAAATGCCCGGGCTTTACTACGAGGTCATGTCACCAACTACCAGAGCGCTCTTTCGGCGCTGAGCCCGGCTCTACTTCGGGAGTCCTAAATTTAGTCTACCTAGGATAGAGAGTCTTTTAACGAGTAATTGACATTTTACACGCTCGGATCCATCGTTTAACTTCCCATCCAAAGGACGACGTGCTCAAGGTTTTTTCATCTCCCAGATAAAAAAGCCTAAGGGCCTCTGACGGATTTCGAACCCTCAATCTCGAGCATGATTTCCTCTATCGATTTACATCGTCTGCAGAAAGGCTTCGGAACAAGACTCATTTTAAAGAGATGATCAACTCTTTTTTCTAGGACTGTTTTGCAATGCGCCTTCATGATCCTTTTGAGAGGTGGAGTGTAATAAGGTTCTCTTTTGTGGCGACCCAAGCCAGTTTTTTTCGAGTCCCCTATGTCCTGGGACCCAGAGGATTCGAATTTCTTGTTCTTTCTTTACTTAAAAAGAGATACATGTTAAGCATCAGCCTCTCCTGTAATTCAGCGTCTCTCCTCTTTTTATCTAAAACTATTTTGAAATATATTTGGACAACACGACTTTTTTTTTGAGTTAGTAAACAAAACTTCTTAAAGAATCATTAAATGTGGAAATTTTCCAGATTCATGTTTATATTGAATTTTATATGTTTTTGATCTATCGAACTACTCCCGGAATTAGGGGTACTTTGACTAAACACCCGGTATAGTTTAGATTTTTGACAATTTTTTTTTTTTAATCCAGATGTGAATTAACTGACACACGATTGTGTACTTAAGATGTACATGCGAAGGACTGACTATTTAACAGCACACAGTCAAAACATTAAACATACATTATGTACAACACTATGAGATTTTATTATTTTTACTTATATGGATATATTAAGAATATTATTTATGATAATGAACACGCATTGAAGGTAAAAAATTGTCAAAATATTGAATGCAGTTCGAGAAAATGTGGAAATTGTCACGAGTCTAACAGATCCACACTAAGAAACATAAATATTGAACTTTAACATAAACTCATGTACAAAATTTAGAGAAAGTATCAACTTTTGCCCCCACGCATGTATTTTTTTCACTCCACTATTACTAAAACAAAAAAACTTACCTATTCTGATTTTAATCATCGTTACACTTCTTTTGTAGTCACCTCAATCATAACCATCACGATAATAAACATCGCCTACTACCAGAGCGCTCTTTCGTCACTCTGGTTGACATGGAGCCCCACTCTACTATGGAAGTCCTAAATTTAGCTTACGTTTATTCACCAAGGGCAGGGGTCATTAACGACTACCTGACATCGTGCAGACTCGGGACCATCGAAAGGTGCTGCCCTTAAGGTTTTGTCACCTCCCAGATAATAAAAACTTAAGGAACTCGAACCCTCGATCTTGTTATATTAATATATCCATAAAATAAATTTAGATAAATACATGCATTAAATCTCAAACACATTTACATAATTAAAATTAATATTTATAAATTTTTTATTGCATAAATTGTTAAAAGATAGCGTAATAATAACAAGCGTTATATACAAATTTTATAATTGAATTTATACCACAAGGAAAAAATATACATTAATACAAAAACAATAATAGCAATAAGACAAACTAACAAAATGGAAAATATTTTAAATATTATTATTAAAAACTAAATACTTTAATAATGTTAATATAAGTAGAGGAGAAATATAGTGAAATGGTTAGTAAAGGAAGACGGTTTACCTCCATGTTGACTGCCTCTGCTGTGTCTACCGGCGGCCTGTTCTATTATGTCATTTAGGACCATAACATCTGCAAGGGAACGAGAAACGAGATTATTATGAGAATATAAATATAAATAGGATTAGGAGCAAAGCCCGAATTCTTAGTTATTATGATTCATACATGGTCATGTTGCCTACTACCAGAGCGCTCTCTCCTCACCCTGGTGAACATGAGCTACCGGTGCCCCTATCGGAAAAAGTAGGTTAGGATTGTACACATAATTCGGTCACTGGCCGAATTCGGGCTTTGCGTGTTATACAATAGTATTTCCAGGCTGATTGTATATGCAAATAGTATTTGCTCGGGCAATTAGTTAACTTCTCTTATTTTTCAGCTTCTAAAGTTTTTTGACTGCGCATCATCAAAATGATCCAATTTAGAAATTGTTATTAAAATTTCATTTAAGAAACTAAATATTATCTGATTAATATTGACATTAGTTAGTTGTTAGCCCGACTCCGGAGTCCTAAATTTTGCCTACCATAAATTTTTACTCACCTAGGATAGAATGTTTTAACGAATACCTGATATCGCACAGGCTCGGGACCAACGCTTATCGTCCCATCTAGAAGATGGCGTGTCTAAGGTTTTTTAAATTTTTTTCACAGCCCAGATAAAATAAACTTAGAGCCTCGGCCGGACATTCTTTTGTCGCTCAGGTGAACATGAGCCCCACTCTACTATGGCGCTCTTTAATTTTGCCTACCCTAACTTTTTAATGAAGTAGGGTAGGGCCTATGCGTGGTTTCGAATCCGAGTCTACTGGCGTACTCTTAATTCATTGATATCAAAATTTACTTATATTTTATATATATTTATTTAGGATCTTGTGTAAGAACCTATTTTTTAACTACCTTTCATATCTACAACCGTCTGCTGCTGTGTAGGATCCATAAATAGATTGTCTTGATGGTGTTTATTCTTTGGGCCTCCATCTTCAATATCCGATGTGTCCTATTTGAAAGGAAAAACAGAATAAATATATATATATATATTATAAACGTCTCATGAAAAAAAAAAAAAAAAAAAAAAACAGAAACAATAACATTATAAAATAAAAAAATGTGCCAAAAAAGCTTAAATGAAGTGCAAATAAAAGTGGAATTGTGAATGTGTTTTATGCACTTTGCAATAGTGACCACACTCTTTATGCAATCAAAAAAATATATTATGTATCGTATATAATGAAATAGTTTCTATATAATAGGATACCTCAAGAGCCAAGGAAAAAATAACCCTTAATATATATAGGTATATATATATATATATATATATATACATATAAAATACCTACTTTAATTTTTTTATTTTATTTTTTTTCAAAGCAATGAGATGGACAGAAATAAATCAATAAATAACGATTTTTTAAAAATGTATACATACATGTAGTACTTAAGAGCCAAAAAATGAAAAGCTGTATATTCAACAGTAGGTGACGAAGATGGAAGGGGTTTCGCCAGGCAGTGTTGCCAATTTATGCATAACTCCCTTAAACAGTCCACTCTGAAGAATTTTGGTATTTCATTTTATTTATTTATTCATGAAATTAACATGTTAATTAAATTTTTTTGTCCTGAATACTCACTTAAAGCTTTTTTTTTTTTGTTTTTTTCTAATTTTAAATCATTTGTGTATGAAGTTTTCATAATTTTTCTACATATGAAAGTTTTCGAAGCAAAAACTTATAATAATAAATATTGAGAGTATAAATAAATTTTTAAAAGATACGTAATTTATAGATTTATTTATGCCCTCATCACTGTGCCTCTGTTGATAAAAATTGATATTTTTACGAAATTCGAATATTATCTTAACATAGAATATATGTTTAACGGTATATTTTGTTTCTCCTTTTTCTTAATATCTAAAAGGTGAAATTCTGCTTGAATTAATTTTCATAAATAACGCAGATTTTAAGTTACCATTACGATAAAAAAAAAAAAGTAAATTCAATAAAAAATGATACAAGAGAGAGAAGAAATACTCAATCTTTATCTGACCCTCATTTGTTTCCATATTTATATACTGAGTGATCAATAAAGAAAATAAATAAATAAATATGTGTATTGTATAAACAATAAGAAACAAATAAATATATAAATTAAATTAAAATGTATAAAATAAATTATAAAAATAAATAAACATCTAAAAAATAATAAAAGAGATATGAACAACAAAACAATGTTGAATCTACATATATCGAACTTTTATATATCAAAATTCTCGACGTTTTCTTCACACCTGCGAAATTTTAATAGAAAAGGTTTTCGAAAGCTACTAGAAGAGCACAAACTGAGTACTATGCTAAGTAGTACATGTAGTTAATATGTCAAAAAAAACTTCTTGAAATGGTGACTTGCTATGAAAATTGTTTGACATCCGATCAATAAAATATGTATTTGGTTTAATAAATTCAAGTTTTCCTTCCACAGTTATACAAAGTATAGGGAAAGTTATGTAATCGGTCAAAAATTCGATGCGGAGATTTCAACGGAATTTCATGTTTTCTAAAAAAAAAAAATGCTGTCTGTGAACACGAGAACTCCCGATAGAATAAATGTATCGACACAACGTTTTATATGTGAATCCAGAACCCTCTAACGATGATATATACTGTTTTTCAGTCAAATCGACCATAGGGAAAAGAGAATTAATAGGAGGCTTAACATAAAAACTCCAAACCTGCCGATAGAATGAATGTATCGGCACGAAATTTTGAATGTGTCACCGAAACCCCATAAAGATCGATCTATCGATTTCCAATCAAATCGGCCAAAGGGATGGGGGGGGGGGGGGGGGATATTTTACCAAAATATCATTTAGGTAATATGCAGGTATGTCAAATTCTGTTTGGAAAATGTGTTACGCAACAAATAATAATGAGAAAAATCACATTTATATTTATCTATTTTGATCTAAGGAACCGTCAATGTCGATATATGGAGGTCCAACTGTACAGAAAATAATCCAATACATAAAAAATAATATATGAATTAAATCAATAAAAATTAAGGAATAAAAATAAATATATATAGAATAAATATACATTAAGAAATTTAAAAAAATATAAATAAATAAAAATATACAAATACTAAATACAATAAATGAAAATTGTATTAATAAAAGAAAAAAAAAAAGGAAAATAAATAAATTATTTATTATTTTTTTTTTTTTTTTCATTGAAGAATAAAAAGGTTCATTACAAGAGATAATTAATTGAAGCATGCAGTCGCATAACGCTAAGAAATTGAAACAAACAGATAATATGTAGTTCCTTAGCGAAGTTATTTATTATGCACATTCTCCTCATTGCACCTTAATATTCATGAAATGCATATCACCGTTTAAAGAGTAATACTTATGTATAAAAAATAAACAAACCTTCAAGAAATTTGGTTAACATCGTTATTCTACCAAACGCTTCAATTAACTAAATATATATATTTTTTTTTTCAGATAACAGATTTGTCATCATGATATAATGTTACTTTAATATTTCCATAACTATAATTCTGACTAATAATATTATATATATTAATCCATCAACATTCGCGAATTTTAGATTTTCACAAGATTGATTTTACGAAATTGAATGTTTATTAACACATGGTATGCAGCCTGAGTTATTGCAAATGAGAATAGAACAATGAGACTCTTTTAACAGTAATTTCAGTTGTAAAACAGTTTGAAAAATGCTAATAAAATTAGAAAATTGGAAATTGCAGTCTAAATTATGGGTATTTCACCAATTCTAGCTCTGGTCGTTACAGAGGCTCAACGTTCGAAAAGTTGTATATTTCGGCCGAATTCGGAATGCGCTTTGTTATCAATTTTGTTGCTGAATAACCTAACCTTATTGTATTATAGTCACATGAACATTGTTTTTTTGTTTTTTTTTTGGCAAGTTATAAAATAAAAACGTAGACGGAGCTCTCATAGATTTTATTATTCTTGCTAGCCGGCTTTTGAGGATGCCTTCATCATCAGGCTCTTCGCAAAGAGCCTAATCATTTAGTAAAAATGTAAAAGAAAATTAATTCCAAGGCCTAAAATAAATACTTAACAATATTGTTAGTATTTATTTTAGACTTTAGAAATATTTTTTCTTACATTTTGATGAAGGCAACTCGAAAGCTAACACAAATAATAAAATCTTTGAGAGGTCATTTCAATATAAGTATCTAGGAGTCTGGGTAGACTCTAGATTAAATTGGGCCTTTCATATCCAGCAAGTAACAAGGAAAGTAAGGAGTATGCTTTTTGCATTTAGAACCCTGCGGGAAGTCTTACCTGTCAAGGATCTGAAAAATATATATCACGCATACATAGGTTCAATGTTAGACTATGGGATCATGGCCTGGGGCGGTTCAACAGCTTCAGCTGTAAAGCCGCTGGTGACCGCCCAAAAACTAGTTATAAAGACCATTTTGAAAGTCCCTGCTACATTTCCTACTACGCAAGTTTTTTCCGTTTTCCCCGTTCTCCCGATCCGGCATATATACCTCAAAAACCTCCTTAGAAAGCTCTTCCTAAATGCTTCAGATACTCTCTGTTCTGTTCCTCACCGATACCCGACACGAACCCCTCACTCCACCAGTACTATCGTACACAGACCACTCACCACTTGGACGACCAAACAGACACCGTTTATTATAGCAACTCTTTTCAATAATTTGCCCAAAGATATAAAACTAGAAATAGAAAACCGGAGAGGTTCTCTGGGCAGGTACATGACTAGGGTCATGGAGTGGGTCACCGGACTGAGCTCTGATCAGGTTGAGTCCTTGTTAAGTTCTCTCTACTCTGACTAGCACGACGCTCTGTTCTGATCTCTTCCCATGTATGCTGTTGTGCTCTGCCAACGTCATGTCCACTTGTCTTGTCTCTCACTCCATTACAACTCAATGCCAGGTCTCCGGGTTGTCAGGTTCATTCCATCAGCACTTCATTATTCATCTATTTTTATTTTACTTTTCTTCTATATTACGAGAATATTTCTTATTTTAGTCACTTTTTCTTTTTCTCATTCTTTTTTTTTAATTATTATTATTGTATTTTTTTTATTTTTTACTAAAGATACTATTGTTATTTATTTTTGTATTTTTCTTTTTTTTGTATTTCTTCTCTCTATACTATGTTAAATAATTTTTAACAGTGTTTGTACAGTCCTAGCTGACTGCTCCCCCTCCCACACTCAGACTCCGTCTTCTGGGAGGAGGTAGCCTATTTATCCTGTAATATTTATCTTTTATTTTGTAATTATCTAAAGGCATTAAATAAAAAAAAAAAAAAAAAAAAATGTTTTTATTTTACAAATTGCCAAAAAAATAACGTTCATGTGATTATAATACAATAAGAAAAAACTATGGTTTGGTTATTCAAAAACAAAATTGATAACAAAGCGCATTCTGTAGTGACCAAACCTAGAATTTGTGAAATGCCCATCGTCCAATCTACACAATGAATAACTAACTATCTGTAGACAGCCTGATGATGAAGGCAACTCGAAAGCCAGCTAGTACAAATATGTGAGAGGTCAGACTACAATCGCTGTGACCTTTGCGAATATTGAGGGACTAATCTATAATAAAAATAAATAAAAACGCACAAAATCCCTGAGACAGTGTTTGTTGTCCAGAGGGGGTTGATGTGTGCCCACTGTCATGGATGAGTTCCTTGAGGACCTGGATCTGAGTCGACTCTCCTTCGTCCTGCCTCCCGTGAGCAGGTCTGCATGTGAGGTGTACGACAGACGAGAGGCATGCGAGGTGTAGGATGAATGACGAGACATCCCAAATCCACCACCACCGCCCACATAGCCGGAGCTTGTGTAGAGAGGCAGCACCATCGCACCGTTCTCCTCCGACATTGGAGTCACAGCGTTCGAGTCGTCAGCGTACGGCAGGTGCTCCTGCACCGTGTATTATTTAAATAATCTAAACTATATAACTAGGACAGCAATGGCGTAACTACAGGGTGGCAACATTTGAAAGGGGAGAGAAGTATATGGGGGCCCAAAATAAAAAAGAAGTGCTAGCTTTCTAAGGGTTGATCGAATTTTCAAGAAATTGCACAAATAGCGTCCTTATAAACCCGGTACAAACATATGGTATGGGGCGGAGGGGGGCCCCCAGAAGAATAATTACACCACATTACTACAGTTGCAAACTATCATATTAGAGCAGACTCAAGGCCTATCAAACAATCGTTCCGAATGGTTCTTTTCCACACAAGATGGAAATTGACTGGAAATGTATTTTTTTTATTTATTATTTTATGTAAATGTATATTTTATTTTATTGATTTATATTTGTTAATCTCTCAGACTGGTAACACAGACTGGTAACACAAAACCCCCCACGAACCACGACTTACTGCCATGTTGAATCATATTCGTTCTTAAATTCTTTTTATTTTGTCCTAATAATTAAGATGAATTTTCGTCCCGAGGATCTACCACTGGGTGGCCTTCCTCTCACGCCAACATCAATACCATCATAGATGCTGGCTGTTGCACCCTAGCAACAGTTGTATCTTTATAAATAAAAGACAAAAAAAAAAATATATATATATATATATTTGTTTTATATATTTTTTTATTTGTTATTTTTTATTTTAATTAAAATAAACACTATACCTTATAGCTCGGCCTAATATATAATATTAGTACTAGCCGGCTATATTATTATATAATGAGTCATAATAATTCAGCTTTTCTCTGCGACTCTGCTTCTTTGGTTTTTAAAATAAATTTTTATTTATTCACTACCAGCTAAATATCAGGTTATTTAACCACGTATATATGTTCATTTATTTGGCAATAGGTTCATATTATTTTCGAGAGAAAAATTTCCCCTCTTTAGTACCCGTTAAATTAAAATAATTTATCAATCTTTTAAAATTGTTTCCTTCAACTTAAAAATATAATAGAGCTATGTGTAAAATCTCATGAAAACTAGAAGAAATCTTCTCATTAAAATCTATTTACAATATTGAAATTTATAATAATATTGTTAAAATTTAAATTGTTTTAATTCTAAGATGGCTAATGAAAGATAATGTTATGCATGCAATTTATATGATATATTAATTACAAAGCAAATAGAGTTAGTAACCTAACGTAATAATAAAGGATGAAAAGATATTTTAAAAAAATTAAGTAATAACTAAAAATCAAAGGCCAAAAAAATAATAATTATCAAAATGCATGAGTTAATGATGATGTCATTTTATATTATTTTTGTCCTTTTGTCTTATTTTTTATTTAAATTTAACAAAGTCTGCTTAAAATATTTATTTAATTTAGTTATTATACAAGAATTAACCTAAAGTAAGTTGACCAGACGTCCCAGATTTTCCGGTACAGTTATGTTCCTGATTGGGGTTCATCCGAAATGACTGTTTGTTCCGGATTTTACGAAATAGACATAATGTAAATAGAGAAGAAAATAATATAGAATGAATTATGATAGTCAATCTTTAACTTTTTAGAATGTGATCACTTTTTTTCTCAAATTTCTAAAAAGGGGGGGGGGGGGGGTAGTGGGGGCGTCAAAACATGCGTGCTATCTTATATGCTTGGCAAACATAGGGAGGAGGCAAAAAATATTGCCTGTGGCCCCCAGAGTTGTACTTACACAATTAAATCTCTTTTAGATCTCTAGTTACTATGACTCAAATCCGGGCTTTAACTACGAGATCATATCGCCTACTACCAGAGCGTTCTTTCGTCTAGTGGTCATGAGCCTGACTATATAGGAGTTTTTGCTTACCTAGTATTATTCATCTCGGCTGTGTTTTTAACAAGTAATTTACATCGTACAGACTCGGGTCTCAAGGATGGAGCTCAGGATAGTTTCACCTCGGTCTCGTTTGGGATATGAACCCGCGATCTTGAGCTCCAAAGGCTTGTACGTTACTTCTGACCCACAGGCGCCCTCTTATATTATAAGTTATTGAAGAAATAAGATAGCCTATATTTTCAAATGAAATTACTCCAAACTACTGGGAATATAAAGAGAGTTCTTTAAAAAAATAAATAAATAATACAAATTGTGAATAGTTTGTATGATTTTTCAGCAAACATTGTTCTACTGTTATAACTTTATAAGAACGTTGATTTATCATTTACATTTCCCTCCTTCACCCTCATTATTTCCCTTTTCCCTTACCCTTAACAACCCTACTTTCTTTTGCTAGGGTGAGATGTTAAAAATCTGGTCACCTTACTGAAGGAGTGTATTATATATACTTATATACATTTATTATTTTTTAATTTAGATTTTTTTTTTTTATGGGGTTTTAAGGGGTTGGGTTGGGGGTGGTGCGGGGGGGAGGGTACCTGAGCATCGAGGTATGTGGAGAGTACAAGAGGTTTCCGTTCGCCTCCAAATCTCGAACGCCCATTCCTCAACTGAGTAAACTGATGGGAGCCACGTCTGAGGTTGAACGGGGACCCAGGCAGACTTAAACTAGCCTGCAACAATCAACCAACAACCCGACAATTATTTTTCTATTATTTCCTTTTAAAAATAAATAATTAAATAAAACAATTTTTATTTTTAAAATAATTCTCACGAAAACGGATTTTTTTTAAAAATTTTTATTAAAAAAAAAATACATGAATAATACATTATTTTTAATAGAAAACAGAGAACGGTTTAACAATTTTTGATCAAAAACATATTAAATTTTATAAAAATTAATGAAAAAAAGAAAAGAAACGACAGAATAGGGAAATAAATTATTAGGACGTGGGGAAATAAAAGCACTTTCGAAACCTCAAATAATGCATTTATCAGTAGCAAAACAATGCGGTGGGGAAATTTCTAGGGTAAATGCTCGAAAAAAACGCGAAGAGATGGTAAAAGTGGTTGATGTATAAGGGGCAAATTTTAGATTTTTTTTTTTCAAATAACTTGAAAAATTGTATCTAAAAATGTGATTGAAATAGTGTTCGATTAAAAATCGATATCTAAACTCAAAAGTACATCTTTTCATTAAAAAAAAATAATAATAATGTCTCTAGCAAACTTTAGTTACTTCACAAAAAATAAATTGTTGACCAAATAATATTGTTGAATTAAATAAATATGTATTATATTATTGTAACTTTGTCTTGGGTTTGTTTCGTGCGAGGGTTTTTTTATAATAAAAGGAATTTTTCGGAAACATTTTCGAAATTTCAAACAATAATCCCCTCAAATAGTAGGCGACCATGCGGTGTATCGAAAATTTCTCTTCGAAATTACAGGTGTGGGAAAACGTGTTTCTGTAAACTTGTATAGTGAAGATGGTTGGTTTGGAGTTTTACTGCCCCAACTATGAGATGTATATGAGAAGTTATGTAATCGGTCAAAAATTCGTTGCGGAGTTTTCAACGGAATTTCATGTTTTCCGACCTCTAGATTCCTATGAAAAAAAAAAAAAACTGTCTGTGAACACGATAACTCCCGATAGAATGTATGTATGACCACGAAATTGTATATGTGTATTCAGAACCCTCTAACGAAACCACTTGTTTTTCAGCCAAATTGACCAAAGGAGAGGGGGTGATTAGGGGAGAGGTTTAACATAAATAGTTATACTGTATCTTATAGTTAGTTATTTAACCAGGCTTCAACTATGAGGTCATATCGCCTACTAACAGAGAGCTCATTTGTCGCTCTGGTGGACTTGAGCCCGACTCTACTGTGGGAGTCCTAAATTTTGCCAATCTAGGTTTAGTCACCTTTAACGGGGTCTTTAACGAATACCTGACATCGTACAGGCTCAGCAGTATCGTTTAACTTCCCATCCGAAGGACGGCGTGCTTAAATTTTTTTCCCCTCCCAGATAAAAAAAAAAACCTAAGGGCCTCTAACCGGGGGGGTTTCTAAACCGCAATCTTAAGCTCAGTAGGCAAGCACGCTAAACACTTTAAATTGTATAATTATGTTTTTTTTTTTAAATTTCTGATGATTAACTGGATTTATTAACAGTCCATATTTTAATGTTTAAAATTTAAAAAGCAATATTTTAAATTCGAAATAATAAAAAACCAATTATATATTATTGAATAAAATTTTTTTTATTTCTATATTTTTTCTTGAGTTGTGTGACTTATTGAATATAGAGTTAATTATAATAATTAATTATAAAGACATTTTTGCATTTATAGAATGTTACAATATGGGGAGAGAGTATTTTTTTAAATTGCGTTTCGTGCGAAGATATATGGTAACATTGTTCGAAACTTTTACAATGACGGTTACCAAGATAACAACTGCAGTATCCAAGTTCCATTTTAATTAGAATAACAACATACTCTCGCCTCTCCAGCCTCCAGGGAAATATCTTTCTTCAGCGGTGTTTCAAGATCAAAAAAAGACTAAGAGAATGAGAGTTAATGGAGAAAAAAAATGTGATGAAGGGGAACGAATCTTATATAGGTATAACTCGTCTGCTATGGAACAAACTATATTTCCTCAAACAAATACTGAGTTCACAAGTAGGACATTTAAAAAAAAAAAAAGAGAAGTCAAAAATTTATGATTCTATCAGAATCCAAAAAAACAAACATTCAAAATATTACTCAAAGAACAGAGAAATATTTAAATAACTTAAAATCCTGCCTTTGCCATCACTGTTTATATTTGAAACATTAATGGTTATTAGGAAAAATATAAATATTTTCCCTCGCAACAATACTAGTCACGATTACGATGCCAGGAAGAAAGAAGACATTAGAATAACTAAACATTGCTCTTCTCTTTTTGAAAAAAGTATAACTCATGAAGGAATTAATTTATTTAATGCCCTTCCCCACATCTTGAAGTCAATAGATACAATAAGAAAATTTAAATTTCAACTAAAAATGTTTATGTTAGAGGAAACACTTTACAAGGAAACGAAATTTTATTCTCACTGTCCAAAAAGAAAAAAAATAACAACAATCAAAAAAAAATCGTGTTTCATATCCAAAAACATTATTTGATACAAAGCTTTCATTTTTATTTTTTGGGCAGAGTTCTTCCACACCTTAAGTTGAATCGAATAAACGTTATGTTTAATCATTATTTTTCACAACTTGTTTTAAATTTATTTTATTTCATGTATTTTTATTATTTCTTTCATTTTTAAATTTTTTCAATATCATATTCAGAAAAATATATTACTATTAAGAAAAAAAAACGTATTATTATTTTTTGTTTTTATTTCTTATTCTTATTATTATTTTAAGGATCAATTTATTTATTTATATGTTTTTATTTAATAATTTATAATTTTCTTATTTATTCATATATATATTTTCTATTTATTCATTTAGATTTTTTTATTTATTCATTTATAATTGATTAATATATATATATATATTTTTTTTTATAGTTTTATAGTTACATTGTTTTTTTTTTCTTTTCTATATCTCGCACATTGTCAGGTCCCAATGAATGGACATAACGTCCCGAAACATCGTTATAATAAAGATACTTCCGGAAGTTTTAAATAGTTATCTTAGTTTTTATTAAATTGAAAAATGTGTCTACTTATTATAAATGTATCTATATATATTAATTTTTTTTTTGTACTCATATATTTTTAAATATTTATTTATTCCGTTTTTATTAATTTCATTTTACTTTTATTATATAGTTTTGTTATTACTAATCATACGTGGGTTAGACCCGACCGAGGCCCTTACGTTTCTGATCTGGGAGGTAGAAAAAATCTAGAGCAGTCCGTTTCTTTGGATGAGTCAAGACCCGAGCCTGCGCAATGTTAGGGGCTCGTTACCGGACCCCTAACCTAGGTAACTATACCTGTTTGGCAAAATTTAAAACTTTAGAGTCGGGCTTTTGTCCATCAACAGAGATCTGGTAGTAGGAGTTATGACCTAATTGTTAAAGAACCTATTGAATATGGAGTAAAGGGTATACTATTTATTAAAGTTTTGTGGGTGTAATAAAAAAAAAAAGGTTTTGGGTCGTGTATCTGTGTGGGCAGCCTGTAGTTCCTAGAGAAGAAATAAAAGCAACTCAAAATTCGAGAAGTATTTACCTCTTAGTGTCACCAAAAAAGGGGGTTGAGTAGGCTATCAAATTGAAGGATACATAACGAAAATATATCGAAATTGTTGTTTGATTATTATATTCTTTTGAATTTAATTTATTTGAAAAAGCAGACTTTGCAATTAAAAATCTATTTATTTTTTATTTATTTTGAAAAGTGCAAAAGGGCATATATAAACACTGAAACACAATACAAAAAAAGCGGTGATATATTCAACAAAATAAATAAATAAATCAGAAAATAGACCACAATAACATCATGCAATTGCTTAGTTACTATTTTTATCAATGATATTGAAACTTTTTAATAATTTATTTTATTCATTTAAATAATTGTTTATTATTATTATTATTATTATTATTATTATTACACAAACAAATACACAAAACATTCACTTGACTCAAGTGAGGGAAAATGTATTACATATATGTACTATGAAAAAATAATAATAAAATAAATAGTGAATAACAAAAAATAATAAATAATGAAGAATGATGTAAGGGGAAGATATTTGTTAGCACAAAAAAAGTAATAGTGAGGATACATACAGACATGCCACACAAAAATAAATAACAAATACATATATATTTATATAGATATATAAACTATTAATTATACAACATTGTTGTTTGTTGTATACATTATATACTAGAATATGAAAGTGTTTGAACCAAACCCGAGATCTTCTAGAAATACCTAAATAAAACAAATTTATTTTTTTGAAATATTGTCTATTTCCCATAATAATTGTAGATATTACCGGTTACGAGACATCAGGTTTAGGACAAGTTTGCTGAGTGCGCACCAATCTTATAGATATATGAGGTGGGTGAGGAAGGGGTTGGATTTGTTTTTATCGTAAATATTTCCTTTCTTTTTTACATAAAAATTAAACTAAAATTGAAAATTAAAGATAAAAATAAATCATTAAACTAATTTATATATAATGCGTGTGAAATGTTGGCAGTGTATGATTACTGATAACATGTGCAGAAAATAAAATTTAAATCAGAGGATTTTCCTATCTTTAAAATAAATGAATAATATTGTTATTATTTCAATTTATATCTTTATTATTATTCATTAAATTGGTTATTGTGACACATGCCCGGGCTTTAACTATAATCATCGCCTACTAGCAGAGCACTCTTTCGTTACTCTGGTTTACATGAGCCTAACTCTACTGTGAGAGTCCTAAATTTTGCCTACCCTAAATTTTTATTCACCTAGGGTAAGGGGTCTTTAACGGGTATTTAATCGTACATGCTCGGGACCATCGCTTAACGTCCCATCAGAAGGACGGCTTTTTATATAATATTTCTCCAGTTGAATTTGTTCATTATAGAATATAAATTTAATGATGCCACATCAGAAGACTCAAAATAACCTAAAAAAACTCATTTTAGTCATAAAGTAATGAATATCTCAGAAACAAATAATAAATTATTATTTTTATTTTCTAAACCCCAAAATCCTTTTTTTTTTAATACCCTTTTTCACGCACTTGTCCCGTTAAGAAATTTAGGATGAAAAAATGTGAAAAAATAGTTATTGAAAAATGAAAAAATAAAAATGTTAACACCATGCAAATTCTTCACCATTAATACCATGCTTCACATTACGTAAGTTAACAATTTTTTTCACAGACAGAAGTACAAGAAGATAAGTTCCAGTATTCACCGCTGGATCCATTGGTTAAAATCAGAACCAAGATATTTTATTTTTAAAAAAATATATAATGAAAAAGTGAGTAGCTCCGCATCACAATTTCGGAACCCGGCCGAAGCCCTTAGTATATTTTATCTGGATGGCAAAAAAAAAACCTTTGGGACGTTAAGCGAGCCTGTACGGTGTAAGATACTCGTTAAAGACCCTTACCCTAGATTAATAAAAATTTAGGGTAGACAACATTTAGGACTCCCATAGTAGAGTCGGGCTCATGTCCCTCATGTCCTCCAGAGTGACGAAAGAGCGCTCTGGTAGTAGGCGATAAGACCACACGCATATGCTTCTCTTTGTGTACTAAACTACATTTTTGTTACCCCTCTAAAATTTCATGAAACCCACATATAAAATTATGTTCATACATATAAACATTCCATCGGCAGTTATTACAATTTTTGTGTTAAGCCCCCCACCTTACCCCCCCCCCCCCCCCCCCCCCCCCACCTCACCTTATCCCCCCCCCCCCACCTCTTTCCATAAGCCAATTTGGCTAAAAATCGATAGATAGCCTCTTAATGAGGTTCTGACTCATGTCCGGCCTTTAACTATGAGGTCATATCGCCTACTACCAGAGCGCTCTTTCGCATGACTCTACTGTGGAAGTCCTAAATTTTGCCTAGCCAGGTTTATTCACCTAGGATAGGAGACTTTAACAAGTAGCTGACATCGTACAGGCTCGGGACCATCGCTCAACGTCCCCTCCGAAGGACGGCATGCTTAAGTATATTTTACCTCCCAGATAAAATAAACTAAGGGCCTCGGTCGGGTTTCGAACCCACGATCTTGAGCTCAGAAGGCAAGCACGCATACCACTGAGCTACCAGCGCCCCCCTCAACTTATATTTTAATTAATTTATTTCAAGTTTTATTCACGTTTTATGCATTGTTATAAGAATAATTAAGAAATTTACTTGGTTTTATTAGCAAAACTTGTATTTTTTGACCTGCCCGAGTTTTTTGGGACGCCATTTTTGTACATAAATAAAAACCTAATTTGAAAAATGTGAGAGGCCTCACTTTTATATGGTTTAAATAATAGCTATTAATCATTTAAAAAATGGGTAATTTTTGAAAAGCACTTTGTAAAAAAAAAGGCTAGGGACCATAGCTTAACGTCCTATCTGAAGGATGGCTATTAACGAAAATACATATTAGTATAAATTCAGAATATCCTCACACAACCCAAAAGTGTTGAACAATTTCGTGAATTGACCATCGAGAGTTATTGTGTTTACAAACACATATACACGACATTTTTACATAACATCGTCTATACTATACTTGACTGTACTTCAACCCATCTTGGTTCAGATTGTAAGTTCATCAATGAATACTGGAACTTACGCAATATGAAGGAAGTGAAAACGAATATATTCAATTCATTACAGATACAATAAACAGAAGTTACAACATTACAACTCATTATTTGTACAGAAAAAAAAAAAACGAAGACACTGACTTCAAAAACACATTTTTTTTTTTTTTTTTCTCAAAACCAAGATTTACACACAACCTACCTCCGTTTGATTGTCCTGGCAAGCAAAATGAAACTGGTATTTAGTTCCGTTTTTTCTCATAGGCAGCTAACCCAGAAAAAACAAAGAAATAATGGCACTAAACTGACTTAACAGCTAATATCACTTGGCTCTTACATCACAGTTACTTGGCTCTTACATCACAGTTACTTGGCTCTTTCTTATATTCTTTGAATTTTAAGGATTTTTTATAAGTTTTATATTTGTGTAGAAAAAAATTAATAAAAAATGTGAAAAATAAAACAATACATATGGGAAATCCTACATTTCTCACTCTATCAGAATTTCTTTCAATCTGTTTTGTTTTTTGGTAGAATACCAATTTTGTATAAAGGACAAGTTGAAGAAATTATGGGTTATGAGGATAGGTTTGTAGCCCAAATTTTCTAAATAGAAAAGAATAGTTTTAAATAAAATGGTAGAAAAAGAACTGCAACTAAAGAATAGAACGTTATTAGAAATGTCTTCAATATCACAAATTCTATTTAAATTTGATTTCATAAAAGTTTACACTCCCGAATCAAAAAGTCGAAGCAGTGGTTAATCCGAAATCAAAAGCTCCACCAGGAGCAAAAAAGTGGAATCAAAATTCCAAGGATTTAGAGAGAAAAAGTATTTGGAATTTATATTTTTTGTGATCCTCTTTATTTTATCAAAAAATATATATTTGTTTTTTACTCCAGAGAAAATTTATTAACAAGGAATTATTTGATTTTTTTTTTCACAAACGATAAATTTATTTCTGAAAGTTATTCTGAAGTTGAATACGATAAAAAAAGCTTTATTTTCTGATATGAATTTAGGCAAATATAATAACAAACCGGAACTTAATTTAGTTAGTTATTTTGACCCATCGCCCGGGCTTGAACTATGAGGTCATATCGCCTACTACCAGAGCTCTATTTCATCAATCTGGTGGAGATATGACTCTACGATAGGAGTCCTACGTTTTGCCTAACCAGGTTTATTCACGTAGGGCAAGGGTCTTTAACGAGTACCTGACATTGTACAGGCTCGAGACCATCGCTTGACGTCCCATCCGAAAGAAGGTGTGATCTAAGTTTTCTCACCTCTCATATAAAAAACCTAAAAACATAAGAGCTTTGGTCGAGTTTCGAACGCAGACAAGCAAGCTACCTCAGAGCTACCGGCGCCCTCCGATCATTATTTACATTGCTCTAAAGCGAAATTAATTTAGCAAAAAAACAAATTTTGTTCTGAATGTTTTTTGTTTGATTGGAAAAAAAAGTCGCCAGATAAAAAATAAAATTTGGCAAAAATGACAAAAATGTCTCGAAGCATTATTTCAATGCTTGATTCGATGCGTTGGGGGTGTCTCTACAACCAACATAAAAAACGAATTATTCAATATATCTTTGAAAAGCAAAATAACTAAAACGATTAATAGGTTTCTACCAAAAACTGTAATTTTATTAAATTCTGAAAAACCAAAGAGTAGTTTAGTTGCCATGGATTTATCCAAAATGGGCAACATTTTCTAAGCACGAAATTGCGCACAACCTCCGGAGCTTACAATATATTTGATGAAACAGGTGAGGCAGTGTGATGTGGTTTAGTTCACAAGCAGGCAATTCAAATGAATTTTTCTTCTTTTTTTGAATGATATTTTGAACGATGATTGTAATATAATATGTGCCATTAATATTTTGTTGAACTATAAAAATGTTAATAAGTTTGCAAAATAGTGAGACAGTGAGATATTTTTATTTATTTTTTTCATATTGTTTTATGTGTGTCAGGGCAGAAAAATGATTCATCAAACTCAAAAAAAAATTATAAAAATTCTACAGACACCCTTAATAGGGGGAATATGTTAAAAAGTCATAACATATCTAGAGAAAACTTTGTCCGATTTTGATAAAATACGGTACGGTTTATGAAAAAGTCGAAACTGAGCGCAGATCGCACGAAATACGTTTTAATGGACCAAATCTCGGGCAGAGTTCGAAAATGGGTTTGTTCGGATCGAGGGGTAATTATTTTATATTTCAAATTTTTTAGCGTGATGAAAGCATCTTTCAGATGAGCTTTCAAGCAGCTTTCAGCTCAAGATCACGACTTAGAAAACCCGATCAAAGGCTCTTGAGTTTTTTATCTGAGTCTAGGCGATGTCAAGAACACGTTAAAAAACCCCAAAAAACAACAGATCAGGCATCTAAAAATTACAAATCGATTTATCGATAGACCCATTAATCTTATGAAAAATAATGTTTTGAGGAGGAATTTGAACGGAAAAACCCGTCGCAATAATGAAAGTATTGCTTCTGTGCACGCACAATACACTTCTATGAAGGGATTTTTCGCAATATTGTGGAGTCTATAGAAGTCGCACAGAAAATCATGTCTAATTTTGTAGGAATGTTTTTATAATCGATATTACGATAGATTCTTCTTAATTGGGCATGAATGGAATCTTTTTCGTCCAAAACAAAAATAAATATAGATAATAAAGTTCAGCCTCGCCAATTGCGCTTGCGCATTGGAAGTCTTAGCTATAATGCCGTTCAGTTAATGAATGAGCTGTTAATCAATGAATCATTTAGTGTGGTGCTAAGGTAGCTAAGGAGTGATTCGAACACAGTATACAGACAAGGTTCAACTCACCGCGCTAACTTTCCGACTTCGGCTTCCGGCAGTGTTCGGCCGGCCCTGACTCAAAGAGTCCGACTTCAGAGACATCTTCTCACGATTGTTGTCATCCACGTTCCCCTTCTCCTGACCAATGAACAACTCGTACGAATGAGCTGAAAAGTCTGACGGGGATTTGACCACTGAGCCAGCCTCGGCTGCTTCCAATGCTGCGGCTGCTGCCTCCTCTCGTGCTACAGCTCGTGCCGCCCGCGCCGCTTCATGAGCTTGTCGTTTGTTTTCTTTCGCTTGCGCCGCTTCCTCTGCTTCCTAAAATATAATTAAAAAAAAAAAAGTTGTAATAAAATAAAAGGTGTGCCTCACCCACATAAGCGCACGGTTGAAGTGAAACTTCTTTTGTCTTCATTAACCATTTTATTTGATTTTTATTATAACAATTATTTGGGGGGCTTTTGTACGATGCATATTAACAACTTCTAAGTTGAGGAACGCGGACATATTGTGGAAACTTGTAATAAATAAATAAAACAAACTTATTTTTGAAATATTGTCTATTCCACTAAAGATATAAATATATATAACTACCATTTTCGGCCTTATACCATCGTCAGGTCTAGTTAACTATACTAGGATAGGGGTCTTTAATGAGTACCTGACATTGTACAGGCTCGGGACCATCGCTTAACGTCCCATCCGAAGGACGGCGTGCTTAAGTTTACTTTACCTTCCAGATAAATTAAACTAAAGTCGGATTTCGAACCCACGTTCTTGAGCTCAGAAGGCAAGCACGCATACCACTGAGCTACCGGCGCCCTTTGTCTTGTCGATACATTCATTACATCGATTTTTGAGTTGAGCCCCCCTATCCTTCTGCTGATTCCGGATCCTACTACTACCGGTAGTTATATATATTTATATCTTTAGTGGAATAGACAATATTTCATAAATAAGTTTGTTTTATTTATTCGATGCATATTAGTCATGTCACTTTGTTATCTAGTTATTTACGACATCCATGGCCCCGAGAGGGAGTTCTATCTAAGAAATAAAACTCACTCCCGGATTTGAACCCCATGGGAGACCATGCGACCAAAACCCTACGCTCTAGCCCGCACGGCCACCATGGCCCCCATTGTAAAAGTAGAATGTAATTAAGTTATTGATTTTTAAAAAAACACAATTTTCTCTATAATTTACATTTAGGATTGGGGGTGACACGTATGTTGTAGTTAAAAAAACAAAAAAAAAAACAGATGTGCCTCAACCACATAAGCGCACGGTTGAAGTGAAACTATATATCAAGAAGACTTACCTTATTTTTAATGTTACTATATTATATTATATCGATTAGTGTAGACCTGATTCTTAATGTTACTATATCGATTAGTGTAGTATTTTTATTCTATTCTTCTCACCCTAAGAGCTTCCTCTTCTGCAGCCTCTTCCTCCTCGGCTTTCTTCTGTAACTCGTCGTAGGACATGGCGACAATGGCCAAGATCAAATTGACAAGATAGAAGGACCCAAGAAATATGATTACGATGAAGAATAACATGTGCCACGGACCAGCCGAGCGCAAGATCTACACAACAAAAAACAATATACATGTAAACATATAAAACATTTATAAATTAATATAATAATAATAAACCGTTCATGAACCTCCATAATCATATATATATAAAGCTGAAAATGTCTGTGCGTTGTACCGCTATAACTCACGAACGGCTTGATGGATTTGATTATTTTTTTTTTTTTTTCATTTGTTCGTCATCGTCTGTGGAAGGTTATAGGCGTATTAGTACCTCAATATCTGGTCCATCCCAGCATCCACCCACGCAATCTTTGTAACTCAAAAACCACTGCAATGATTAATGAGGAATCTTTTTGAATAAATTAGTTTTAGCTCCAAAGCTAGCGTTACTACAGTTGAAGGACTATAAGCCTTATTCCGTATGAATAATTGAAAATTATAACATCATGAATGTACTGTCGAGGAACTGAATAGCCTTATAGGAGATATTGGGAGAAAAGTCAAAGTTCCCCGGGCAACGCCGGGTATTACTGCTAGTAAACCCTAAATGAAAATTCGTTGGTGAATCTATCAAAAATTCGTCTAAACTCAATCTACAAAATTTGGAACTCAATAATAAGATTTTATTAGTGAACACATTTAAAAATCAAAAACTTCAAGTTTTCCGATCTATAGATTCCAAATATTAAAAAAAAGTCTAGCCGTGCGTGTATCTTTGAACACGATAAATCCCGATAGAATAAAAGTATCGCTACGAAATTCCATATGTGAATACAAAATCCTCTAACGATGACACCTATTGCCTATTGACAACTATTTTCAGACAAATCGATCAAAGGGAAGGGGGTGATTAGGGGGAGGCTTAACACACAAACTCTAATTACTGCCGTTGGAATGAATGTATCAACATGAAATTTTATATTTAAAGTCAAAACCCAATGAGAACATTTATCAAATTTCAGCAATAACGACTGAAGGGAAGGGAGGGTTTAGGGGAGGGGACTCAACTCAAAAACCCTAATAACTCCCAATGTAATGCATTTATTGACACACAATTGAGGTGCTCATAACAAAAACAGCCTTTGTCAATTTTTTACGTTTTTGAGATTTCAGCGCATCCTTGTAGTAGAAGATGGTACTAATAACCCTGTTAATAGAGTGCGAATAAGAACGGGCCCTGTCTAGAGTTACAGACCAGAGAAATTTGACCGGTTCTGCAAAAACAACCCATGTCAACTGACAAGGGCATTTTTTTGATGGAAATGATGGATTTATGAATAAATGTGTAATAATATACTTTTTATTTTATATACTGTCTATTTTTTCTTATTATTTGTAAGTATTTTTTGACAAGCTTCATAGAAGGTACTAATGCTGTTGTACTAAAACAGTGGATAAACAAGTTTTATTTCTTTTTATTCCATACAAAAACAACCCTTGTCAGGGGGTATGCAATTTCTGAAGGTTGGCTACCCCTCTTAAGCATAGTAGAGTTTGGAAAAATTTATTTCATTAGTTTACTAATATAACAAACTAAGCAACAGCAAAAAATCATTTGAATTACTTGAACCTGAAATAAGCACAAACGTTTTTTTTATTTTTTCCTGAAAATTTGCTTTTTTTTACTAGGGCTGATTTTGTTATGAGCATCACAATTTAGTATGAGGATTTAAGATCCCTTAAGTAAGTCAACTGTGAATATTGGCGCAAACGGTTGACTTTTTTTTGGAGAGGAACCGAAAAGGTGATTGCTAGTTCGTTCTGGGGAATTACATTGTCGGAGATTTACCGGCGATTTTTTTTTTGTGTGTAATTTTAGGAGTCTTTCCTATTCAAAGACACCTAAATAAAACACAAGACTACTAGATATATCCTAATACAGTTAATTAAAAAATGTATTTATATCACCAGAACAATAATTCGATCTTACCAATTGATATAAATTTTCCCAATAATCTTGAGTCATGAGCCTGAAGGCCGATAGAAGAGCCCAGCCGAACGTGTCAAAACTCGTGTAACCATAATTCGGGTTGTCTCCGAATCCTTGGATGCACGTATACCCAGGTGGACATTGGCTGAAATCAAAAATTATACATTAAAAAATAAAGAAAAAAAGAAAGCCAATAATAATTTTGTATACTATTATAACATCACTTCTGCCTTCTCAAAAAGTATAAATTTCCAATGTTTCAGGAAATATTTTCATCAGTATAAAAAAGAAATAAAATATTGAAGCAAAATCAGAAAAAAAAAGGAATTATAAATATTTACTAAGCGAAATTGTTGTAGAAATGTTAACTTCGATAAAAACAACGAATGAGACATGAAATTAGTCAGGCCGGTGAGTCATGTCCCTCGGTCTGTTAAAAAGTGTATTGGGGGTAACCCAGGGCCGGACTGGCCATCTGACAATTCTGGCAACTGCCAGAGGGGCCGGTCCATAGAAAAATATCACGAAGAAGTTTTTCAGTATTGAAATTTATCAAAAGCCGAATTAGGAGCAGCATGTCACAAGATCACTTGGAGGCTTTGATGCTAATGGCTACGGAAAAAAAAAACTTTAGAAAATCTCGATACTGATCAAATCATTCAGATTGTAAGTAGAAAAAAAGGCAGCAAATGAAACAATTGTTAATAGCATAATAAAATGCTAATCAACGTACATAACATTCAATGTTGTTTTACATTAAATTAAAGCATTTTATATATTGTTTGCAACAATTTTCAAGTATGCATCATTTGTAATTATAATTTAAGTTAATAAATAAATTTTAAATTAAACTCATATTGCATTTATTTACTTTCATATATATATATTTTTTTTTTCATTAAAAGAAGGCCGGTTTGAATGAAATTTTGGGGCCGGTTTCCATTAAATTCCAGGGCTGAATTTTACCCCCAGTACGGCCCTGGGGTAACCTGCGATGTTGCTGTTATTCTCTCCATTTTACACGACATCATAATGGAAAAAAAGGTTCAATAAATTATAACTACAACAAAAAGGTAAAACGGTAGCCATTAGGTGACTGAAGAGTGAGACGGAAGTACAATGGTACTATAGAGCAAGAAGTATGGCAACGTTGGACTGTTGTCAAGGTCGCTCTTGCATTGGCCCCAAGGAACAAGATTCACCGGCCTTTTGTCTTTTTTTCTTTTAATACAGTTTCTAGAACTTGCGAATAAATAAATAATAGAATATAAAATTTCTATTATTCATTTTTTTTGTGATAAATATTTTTTATTTATACTTCTTTAAAGATAAATCTTCTTTCAGGACTATATTTTGGACGATTACGCGTCCCTTCCTCTTGTCGCAAAAAGCAAAATATAGAAAAATATAAAAAAAAAAGAGCGAAAGATATTTTTTTAAACTACCTAATAAATAAGTGAATAAGTAATACTTTTAATTATAATACTAAAAATAATAAATTAAAGTAAAGACTATAAAAATTATAAGAATTGGTGAAGGATCTCTGCCAATAAAATAAACATGAAAGCTAAGTATGGACTAAAACTTTTATATACGAAACACGACATTTATAAGATTTATTTTTTCTTTTTGAACAATCAGAAAAAAATTCTGTTTCTGAATACAGGGTTTCCTATAACATAAAACATTTTTAATTGGATTTTAAACTTTTTTTCAAAAACTTTGGAAGGGCATTAAAGAAGTTGGTTCCTTTGTTGTTATACTTTTTTTTTTTTATAAAGGAAAAAACAATGTTTAGTTATTCGAAATTATTCTTCATAATCATGACTAGTATTGTTGAGAGGGAAAATATTTATTTATTTTTCTAATGATCATTGTTTGAAATAGAAACAGCGCAGGAAATGAAAAGATTTTAATTTTATTAAACATCTCTGCAGCTTGTTCTTTGTTTTATTATTTATTATTCTTAGTTCTTTCTTTCGAGGTCCGAAGATATAAACACTACAGCTAGAAGCATCCGAATGTATTAAACCGTAATTAACTGTAGAGTGAAAATATCCTTAATATGACGTAATTAATGTTTTCTGTGGCAGGAAATTAATGTTCCTCATAGGTTTCTTATTTATGTAAGTTCAGATTATGTTAATTTCGTATCAATATGAACACACAAAAATTGTATCATTTTTAAATGATACGGAAAGAGTATTCACAGCTAAGGGTGGTGTCAGTTGACTCATGATGACTCATGCCCGGGCTTTAGGAACAAGGCCATATCGCTTACTACCAGAGCGGTCTTTCGTCATTCTGGTAGACATGAGCCCGACTCTACTATGGAGGAGTCCTAAATTTTGCCTACCCTAAATTTTTACTCACCTAGGATAGGATCTTTTAACGAGTACCTGATATCGCACAGGATCGGGACCATCGTTTAACGTCTCATCCGAAGGACGGCGTGGTCGTTACCTCCCAGATAAAATAAAATAAGAGCCTGAGAAATGCATTTATCAACGAAATTCAATTAACTAGTAGCCCTTGTTTTACTGCTCTAAAAGTATAGGGGAAGTTATGTAATCAGTCAGAAAATCGATCCAGAGTTTTCAATCGAACATCGTGTTTTCCGACGATTTCAAAAATTAAAAAGAAAATGTCTATCTGTCTGTGGTCAGTCCCGATAAAAGCCATTGATTTTCAGGCAAAATGACCAAAGAGAAGGGGGGCGGATTAGGGAGAGGCGCAGCACAAAATTTAATATGTATATTCAAAGCCCTAAAAAGACAACACATATGATTTTTTAGCGGAATCAGCTGAAGGAGAGAAGAGCTCAAGTCAAAAATCCCAATAACTGCCGATGTATCGAGAGGGCGCCGGTAGCTCAGTAGTATGTGTGCTTGCCTTCTGAGCTCAAGATCATGGGTTCGAAACCCAACCGAGGCCCTTAGTTTATTTTATCTGGGAGGTAAAATAAACTTAAAGCACGCCGTCCTTCGGATGGGACGTTAAGCGATGGTCCCGAGCCTGTACGATGTCAGGTACTCGTTAAAGACCCCTGCCCTAGGTGAATAAAAATTTAGGGTAAGCAAAATTTAGGACTCCCATAGTAGAGTCGGGCTCATGTCCACCAGAGTGATGAAAGAGAGCTCTGTTAGTAGGGCGATATGACCTCGTAAGCCCGAGCATGAGTCAGAAAACCTAACCTAACCTATAAGTAAGGTTGACCTATTATTTTCCAGGAAATGGGAGGAGGGCTACACTCAAATATATCGACACAAAATTTAATATGATGATTCAGAAGCTTCCTATGCTCGTGCAATTATGAGCTTTAGCTTCAGCCCAAACAGTCGAATAGCTTTTGAAAGGAGAACGAAAAGATAATTGATTAATAGCAATTTGTGCTGAGGAAGTACTTAACTGGTGATTCACTAATAACTTTTTCTTTTCAAAGTGTGGAACTAAATTCTATAAAATAAAAAATAAAAATAAAATAATGCTAGTTTTTAGCCATCACGATATATTTGTTTCTGAATTTTGGCAAATTCTATGTATATTTAAATAATTGACACACTTACCCAGCTCCTGACGAGTTTCCGCAAAGAGTACAAACTCCCAAATCATCCTTGATCCAATTCGCTGAAATTTCAAAAATAAAAACAAAGAAATTATTAATAATCATGCATTTTGTGTTATATATATATATATATATGTTTGTACTTCTATTCATAATCATGTGTAAAATATAGGTTAGGTTAGGTTTGATGACTCATGCCCGGGCTTTAACTACGAGGTCATATCGCCTATTACCAGAGCGCTCTTTCGTCACTCTGGTGGACATGAGCCCGACTCTACTGTGAAAGTCCTAAATTTTGCCTACCCTAAATTTTTATTCACCTAGGATTAGGGGTCTTTAACGAGTACCTGACATCGTACAGGCTCGGGATCATCGCTTAACGTCCAATCCGAAGGACGGCGTGCTTAAGTTTATTTTACCTCCCAGATAAAATAAACTAAGGGCCTCGGTCGGGTTTCGAACCGACGATCTTGAGCTCAGAATACAAGCACGCATACCACTGAGCTACCGGCGTCCTCTGTGTAAAATATATATATATATATATATATTTATATATCTTTGATGGGCGGGAAAAAGAGTAAAAGTCCATTTTTCGTCAAAACAGTATTATTACATATTTCACAATGTGAAATCAATCGAAAGTCGTGAGAAGAGGACAAGTCGGTAATGTCTCTGACGTAGTGTAGACCTAATTTTTTGGCAGTTCAAAAAAAAATGTCCAGTGGCAAAAGACATTTTTTTTTCTCCTGAACTTTGACTTGTACTGTAATGGTCTCACACCAAAGATACCTATATACACAGAGTTGTCCAAATTAAAAGGAAACAAATACAATTTTTCACTATTTTTAGTGTTCCGTGCCAAAATAAGCCTTCCGTTTTGTTAATATTGACAATACAATCGGTACTTTTAGTGAATGCGTGCAGGTTCCAGAATTTATCCTCCACTTATTTTTGTTAACTTTTTTTCAGGAGAAACTATACTTTTTCACTATAATAATTAATGGGAGGGACAACTATTTATTTTTTCGATACATGATTTGAAAACAACAAATCATATCATGTATCCAAAAAAAGTTATTAACAAAGAAGTCGCCTACTACCAGGGCGCTCTTTCGTCGCTCTGGTGGATAATATAACGTCATACCGAAGGACGGTAGGCACAAGGGTTTTCACCTTCCAGATAAGAAATCAAACCCGCGATTTTGAGCTCAGTGAGCAATCACGCTACCTCTGAACTGAAAAATTGATATAATTTTTATTCTTAAAAATGGAATTGACCCAGCCGAAATATCGATTTGAAAATGCGCTCTCTTATGGAAATAAACCAGTAGATAACTCACATTCATTACTGCAGTGTTTGTGCCAATTCTCATCGGTCAAATTGCCAGCAGAACCGTCATCGGGGAAGTTTCGGATGCACTTCTGTGTCAGAACGCCCATGTAGATCTGAAGACCCATGAGAGCGAACACAGACAGGGAGAACATCGTCAGGATGATGACATCTCGGAGATTCTTCACAGACTCAATCACAGCTCCAACGATCGTCTTCAGACCTTATAGGGGCACAACACCAGTCACACTCCCCCATTAAAAAAAAAAAAAAATTTCCCAACCCCCCATTCTAAGAAAAATTATAGAGAAATAAAAAATAATTTTACCAGGCACAATAGCGACAGTTTTCAGGGCTCTCAATACCCTAAACGTCCTCAGAGCAGCGAGGTTCCCCAGATCTATCCCCATTGTTACATAACTGTGAAAAAGGATTTTTTCTAAATCTATTTGTTACAAAATTTCAATATAATAAAGAAAAAATTAAATTATTATAATAAAAAGTAATAAATACAGGTCTCACTGAAGACTGAACAGAATTAATTGTAGGATCCGACATTGCCCAGGAGATCACAAAACTAGATCCTTGACAGTGTTGTGTAGTCATCCCAGAGATAAAGTTCCTAATAAAAAGAATTATACGGGAGCTGGCCTCTTCTCCTAAGACAATTTTTTGAGACCACAAACATTTTTAAGATGAAATGAGTAATAAATAAATTTTTAATAATTTTCCACCTTTCCTTAGATAAAGTGTTCATCGGTTTGACTGCTTTTCGTTAGATTAAGAGTTCACCGGTTCGGCTTCTTTTCGTTAGGTTAAGAGTTCAACGATATGTCCGCCTTTCGTTAGGTTAAGTGTTTACCGGTTTGTCCGCCTTTCGTTAGATAAAGTATTTAACCGGTTTGTCCGCCTTTCGTTAGATATATGTAGTGTTTACCGGTTTGTCCGCCTTTCGTTAGATAAAGTGTTTACCGGTTTGTCCGCCTTTCGTTAGATAAAGTGTTTACCGGTTTGTCCGCCTTTCGTTAGATAAAGTATTTAACCGGTTTGTCCGCCTTTCGTTAGATATATGTAGTGTTTACCGGTTTGTCCGCCTTTCGTTAGATAAAGTGTTTACCGGTTTGTCTGCCTTTCGTTAGATAAAGTATTCACCGATTTGGCCTTTTTTCGTTAGATTAAGAGAACACCGGTTTGTCTGCCTTTCGTTAGATAAAGTGTTTACCGGCTTGTCAGCCATTCGTTAGGCTAAGAGTTCATCTATCTGCAGTCTTTCGTTAGGTTAAGAGTTACCTGGTTTGGCCGCTTTTCGAAAATTTAGGTTAAGTCCTCACCGGTTTGGCCGCGTTCCGTTAGGTTAAGTCCTCACCGGTTTGGCCGCGTTACGTTAGGTTAAGTCCTCACCGGTTTGGCCGCGTTACATTAGGTTAAGTCCTCACCGGTTTGGCCAAGTTACATTAAGTTAAGAAGTTCTATACTTTGCTACCTGCCCCCAACACAATTTAGCCTCATCTCCGCCAGTTCGTATTTCCACCACTCTCCCCCTCCCCTGCTAAAACTTCTATCACCCCTAAACTTCTCTGAGGATTCGCACCTGATATAAATATTGTGAAATATCAACTTTATTTTACTTACAAATAGCCCATAACCCCACCAAAATAGTCATCAATTAATCATTTTCCTTCAATTAAGACCTGTACTTATACTGTGATTATAATTAAATTAAAGATTTTTTAATAATAATATAACATTTTAAAAAAACATATGATATAATCTGTACAACGAAATAAGATACATTTTTTCTTAAAATATTTACAAAAAAATACATAAAATATTAGAACAACCATCCACAACATTAAGTGACTATCTATGTATTTATGTATCTGAAGAGTTATTAAACCAACGTCACTAATAGTTTCGATCTAAAATCGACTACTATCTCATATTTTATTATTATTTTATTAAATTAAATAAATTTTTTTTTTTTAATTATTCACTAATTGTAAAGATTTAGAATTATTTCAGACTAACTATAGTTCTAAACTACTTCTGATTTCGATTTTTTAATAGATTACTGATTTAGACAAATGTATGTATGTATATATGAATCAATCGAATAGAATATTTTCAAAACTATGAAATTACAAAATAACTACTTCTAAGCAATATGATCAGTACTAAAATACTAGAAAGAACTACCTTTCACAAAAACTATAAAGAAAACACAATATACAGATACGGTTCTTTATTATTATTATTATTATTTTAAATTTCTTTTGTCGATTTTTAAAAAGTTTCAACACGTAACTTACATATATATCTCTGCATTTCGTCCATATTCTAGCAAAAAAAAATAACTTAACTGTAGAACAAAAGTATTTATATTATAAATCATGTTATTTACAGTAATTTTCTGCAAATCCTTATAGATTATATAAATTTTTAAAAAGCCCTACTTTGCGAAAAAATAAAAATTATAATTAAATATAATATAAATAAAAAATGAAAATTAATAAATATATATAAAGATAGAATTACTATAACTATAATAATATAATTTCATATTAAGCTTCAAAATGAAATTACTAAAATGAAATAACGGATTATATTGTTATAATGATCTAAGTAATGGGAAATAATAGGAAATGTTATAGGGTTATATAGAGTTTCTATACTATATTTCTATGTTGGGGGGAGACTACACTACTCACGCCAGAGCTATAACTACGAAGTCCAGCCAATTCCATGCGTCTCTAAGGTACGTGAACGGCTGAAGTATGAACCCACGAGCCATCACCTTGACTGCCGATTCGAACGTGTAGATCCCAGTGAAGATCACTCTGAAAATTGTACAATCCACTTAATTATATAGTTTATACATATATTTTTTTTGTTAAATATTTTTTTATTATATATATATTTTTTTTTAACATAATTTTTCATGTACTTATTCTTCTTCTTCTTCTTCTTCTTATTATTATTATTATATTTTTTATTATTGTCGTAGTAACTATTTTCTCATTGTATACGTAGTGTTATTATTTTGTACATATTCTTCAAGACTTCATGAAGACATTTTTAATATTTTTTTTTAAAATTATTATTATTATTTATTTTATTTTATTTTTATTTATTTTTTTCTCTCTTATATTTTGTTATCATTCTACATAAATTGTTCCATTACTATTGTCAACAAATTTACTTATGGTCTGTACCGATTGTAAATATGCATAATAAAATATTTAAACAAAAAAAAAACAAAATTACATAGATTAAAAAGTGTTACATTTACTTGACCAACTCCTAAATCTGCATACTGAATTTTGTGTTGATAAATTCATTACATCAGCAGTTATTAGAAAAATATTTATATTTTTCTAAAAAGTATATTATATTATATTTTTAAAAGTATATTATATTATATTTTTCTAAAGAAAAACTAATGTTTTTTAAAAAAAATATTGTCTATTTCACAAGATACATAAAATATATGGGAGTACCTTCGGTATTGCTACCACCTTGGTAGCAATGCCGAAAGTATTCCCATTTTTTTATGTATCTTGTGAAATAGACAATATTTTTTTAAAAACAATAGTTCTTCTTTATATTTTTTATTAATTGTTTCACAATATATCTGAAAAAAATGTTAAGTATCATAGTTATTAGAAATTTTCAATTGAGTCCCTCTCCCCGGAACCCCCAACTTATAAAAATACAATTTCAAGATTTATTATACCCAATTAAAATTTAAGATGTGATGTGTAAAATTACTCACATTGTAATTATTAATAATATATTATAGAATTAATTATGTTTATTTATATAAAAACAGTGAAGTAACTAAATTAGTAAATAAATATATAAAGTCGCATTTTGTTTTAAAACAACCAATAAATGAAGAACGAAAGACGACCATCAGCTGTTCTAATTAGAGTGCACCAGGCCAAATGGTATTGTCGAGGTGAGATGAGATGTGAAGGTGGACAGGCTAGGAGTAAGAAAAGTGTTTAGGCTTAAGGTCTGGTGAACCAAAAAGGTGTGAAATAACCTTGAAATCGATGCGCAAAGGAGGCACTTTTATTTATTTATACATATATATGCCCAAAATAACATATATATAAATAATGGACAAAATATAAAACAGAAAAAAGATTGAAATAGTTTTAGGAATTTAGTTTGTGAGATTTTTAATTTTATAATGTAGATTTAAGTAAATAAACCCAAATATTTGTTCTCTTATTTTATGCTATTAATTTTCCTTGTTAACCCAGTAAGATAACTTAAAAAACCTTTGGATTCCATTTAACATTTTTGAAAATTTAGAAAAACAATATGGTATCTCTTTAGAAATCCAATTGAAATAATTATTAATTAATTTTTTTTTTTTAAATACGTGAACTTTCCTCAAAATTGCACGTCTTAAACTTTTGATATTTCTTTAGGACCTTTTTTGGAAACTACTGTAGAAATCAAAATTTAGTAGAAGACCAGAGATATAATTTCTACAGGAAATGTGCTAATATTAATTATTAATAATTTTGTTTATTTTTTGAATTATTTATTTATTATATTCCAATTATTTAATTTATTTATTTTACATAATTTCTTTTATCACAAAGGATAGATTCAGCACTGTGTAAGTTACTCTTTTCCACTGATTGAAGCCAAACTATAAAGACTTTCTGACAGATTACTGATTAATAAATAGTGTACACACTCAGTTGATTCGACGGTGGGTGTTGTGGGCATGATCATGAGGATACAGTTGAGAAGAATTGTAAAGATGATGAAGAGGGAGAAAAGAGGATGAACGAGGATGTAGATGGCGACTCTCCGGATGGGGTTGAAGGGATCCAGGGCCCAGAGTGCCTTCGTGGCGGAGAACCTGAAGATATCTTTACCCTTACTAACTACTATGAACGTCTGAAACAAACAACAATATTACAATAATATTTATTCCTCCGTTAAACTCCGTTAACATAATAATTGGTAAATATAATTCCTAATATAATATATTATTACAATATTACTTCTCCAATTTATTCTTGAATGTAGGGGAGACCGGAGCTGGATGGCATAAAGGGGTAAGTTGTGGCATCACTTAGAGGATATCAGATGTCTGTTTTGGACCGACAAAATGAACCTGCCGTAACAGTTTCAGTGTGATCCGAGTAACGATCCTCTAAATGATGAAATGAAAATAAATTTGGAACCAAAGTCCCCTAAAAATAACTACATACAGAGTCAAAGAGAAAGAAGCAATAAAATAAAATATCAGTTAGCTCTAAAAAGAAAAACAAACAGAACATAAAAACTTAAATAAGTGCTACTGTTGAGAGTACAGTAAAAAATAAATATACATAGTTAGTTATTATGACTCATGCCCGGGCTTTAACTACGAGGTCATATCGCCTACTACCAGAGCGCTCTTTTGTCACTCTGGTGGACATGAGCCCAACTGTGGGAGTCCTAAATTTTACCTACCCTAAATTTTTACTCACCCAGGATAGGATCTTTTAACGAGTACCTGATATCGCACAGGCTCGGGACCATCGCTTAACGTCCCATCCGAAGGACGGCGTGGTCGTTACCTACCAGATAAAATAAAATAAGAGCCTGAGAAATGCTTTTTATTTGATAATTTAGTAGTCGTTTGGAAATTTAAAATTGTTACTTTGGACGTAATTGAAATTATATTCGTTTAATAGACACGGTCCGTTCACCTACACACTGTAGGAGTCAAGGACAGTCCCAACTGCGATAGAAGAAGACGAGACGGCGGCAAACTTCCTGGGTATACGCTCAGGATACGCGCGAACGAGATTCCACTTTTTTTGGCAAAGATGTAATCACAGAGAAGGATTTTAAAAGATTGAACCACGGGAGCATTCTCAGACTCATTAAGAAAACTGGGAGACTGAGTACTTCATGAAGGCCTTGGTTTAGGTTGTATAAACATACAGCTAACAAAAAAAGGTGGAAGCCAAGCGCTTCCAGGGAACGGATAATTCCTGGGTGTGAAATTTTAGCATTTGGAAGAGGAGAGAACCTAGAAAGTAGTTCGGCGGAAAATGAGATCCTCTGTCCTGGAAATTAAACTTCTTATACCGTTGTTGAGTAAGTTTCTTCATTTATCTTTTAGAAACTTAAGTACAAAACGATTGTATTAATATCCTTAAAACTTGATTACTTGGTAGACGGCATCCTCCTTTAGCCAGCCTATCAGCCTCTTCGTTACCTGGGATCCCACAGTTTCTAGGGATCCATTGCACTTATGGCTTCCCGTTTCTAAAGAGAGCTTTTTTGCATCTCTTAATATCACGTTGTATAATTTTGAGATAATTTTTTATATGCAATAAAATTATTCAATCATTCAATTTAAGATCCCAAATAAATATCAACTAAAAATAACAAATAATGTACCTACTGTAAGCATATTTTCCATCGGACCTTCAATTATATTATTATTATTATTATTTATTATCAAGATAAATATACTCGCCAGAAAACCATTATGATCAAAATCTCTGTTGATAATAACCTCTATCACTATAATGATTTTGAATGAAACATTACCCCATTAACCTTTAGATTCAAACTCGATAAGTCTTTCATCGAAACCAATAAATCCACCAATTACCAAATAGCTGTTTGAATCTACTAACAATTTATGAGACTGGGTTTAAATAAATAAAGTGACGAGAGGAGGCAGGATAGGCAGCTGCCAACTTATTGTAACTTATTGCTCAATATATATATATATATATATAATAAATAGACAATATTTCAAAAATAAGTTTGTTTTCTTCATTTATTACAAGTTTCCACAATATGTCCGCGTTCCTCAACTTAGAAAAATATATTAGTTTGTAATATAGGCCTCATATTAGTTTATTAACTTCTCAGCATATAGGGAAGTTATTGTAATGGGTCCAAAAATAGAAATCAAAATTTTCGTCAAATTTTTATGTTTCAAGGTCATAACCGTATTTTTACACTATTTTTGGAAAGAAATATAAGTGTGTGTATGTATGTATGTGCGTGATCAATTTTTCCTGCACGATATCTCACGAATGAAAAGTGATATCGACTCCGCTTCGGTGCCAATCGAAAAATATCAACGTAAATATGATCTGAAAGAAATTTTATTAAATTGGGTCCACCCGTTTTGTTTGTTTAAATACTGCAAAAAAGTGGTTTTTAGGAATTCTTGAAAAAGATTTATCCGATCTAATTTTTTCTGGTAAAACTGTAGAATTTTTAGAGCCAGATTGAAAAATAGGCTATATGGCGTCTGAAAATTTTGAACGGGAGGGAGGTTATGAGAGGGGCTAGGCGTAAAAATTGTTCTAGCTCATTAACGTATGGTCGGATTGTCATGAAATTTCACATGTAGTATTCTTAATAGCCAATTGAAAAATAGGGTGTGTGAGCTCTCAAAAATTCTTAAGGAGTGGGGGGACCCTATGCATAAATATAGTACTAGCTCATAAACGGATGGTCGGATCGTGATGAAATTTCATATGTAGTATTCAAAAGAGCTAATTGAGATATAGACTATCTGGTGGGAAGAGGAGTTGTGAGGGGGTTAAGCATAAAACTAGACGTTTCGGCTGATTTAGCCATTTTCAATTAATAATTTAGCAATAAATAATCATGGAGTTGAATAGTTTGGGAAGGCAGTAAATTAAATTAAAATACATTTTATTCTGAGATTGAGGTCCCTTAAGAATAAATACCACAGTCAAAAAGATATCATCGCGTATCGATATCAAGACTCATCATTTTTTTAATACAAATCATCAAAACTTTTTGCCATGCCCGGGCTTTAGCTACGAGATTATATCGCCGACTACCAGAGCGCTCTTTCGTAGCTCTGGTGGACATGAGCCTAAATATACTATGAGAGTCCTTATTTTTGCCAACTTAATTTCTTATTCATCTAGGGTCTTCAATTAAACTATACTTGTTTCTTAAGAGTTATTAATTCTATAGTATAAAATAGTTTTGCTTACCTGTGTGCTGTGATAGTAGGGATCAATGTCTTCGAGAGGAATGGAGGAGAGTTCAGAAGGAAAGAGACCCTGAAGTCGAACAGGGAGAGGAACGCCCTGCTCAAGTGTCGTGTCCGGTTGCGGCCCCTCGTCCTCATCATCGTCCTCGTAATGTACCTACCCATCAGAAAATTTCATTAAAATATGCACTTTAATATTATAGAAGTGAGAATGGTGTATTTAGAGTTGACAGGTGAGGTAAGCCCCGCCCACTTCTCCTCCATACTACATTCGGTACTGTTTCAATCGTTATACAGGGTGTCCTTTTTTAGATGGCCCAGCTGAATTTCTCTTGAACCGGTAACGTTATAAAAAAAAATTAAAAATACATATTTAATATTATTCAGTCTAGTTTAAAATTTCGACCTGTTTTTGTAAAAAAAATTATAGGGGATCAGTACAACTTAAAAATTTCAAAAAGTACCCTATACCTTCTGATACTTCATTTTAAAGGATTTTTTACGCTGAAATCAATGGTGCAACCCGATTTTAAATTGGTAGTATTGCTCGCCGTGCAGTCGTGTTGTACTCCCAGAAATTTCCCCATCGTCCCCAAGTGAACCACAAAACGTTTATTCGTGTTGCTCACAATATGAGGAGATTCGGATCAGTTGCGGGTCCATCAAGAAACCGGCAGTGCAATTTCGACGAGGAGCTGGATATTTTATTGTATGTTATGGCAGGCCCGTGCGCAAGGGGGGGTTTTGGGGGTTCGAACACATTAGGACTCTCTTGTACTTTATGACTATCATCATTAAAGTTTTTTTCCACGAAAATTTCATGTATTTTCAAAAGTTATATTTTGGATTCTTAAATTAACTGTACAGTTCTACAAAATAATTCTTTGTACTTTTTATTCAAAAACAATGCTAAAGATATTGTTATAAATAAATAATTTATATAAATTATTCACTTAACACTTGTACGAGGATAAATTTACTGGATTGGAAAAGTATAACACACTTTTCATTTCAATTTCCGCGCTATCGACCTCTATCGATTGTGGGTGATCGTCAATTGTCGCTGTATCATCGTCAATCTTCATATGACAATGACATGAGGAAAGTGCATTTTTTTCCTTGTTGTTTGCTCGACTTTGTTCATTAATTAACGGTTGTTGACAGTTATTTCTAACGTTTATTTGTTTGAACGTGAATTTTTACATGGATATCCGTCGCTTTTTGTGCAAAAAACCACGGATAGAAGTCGAAAATGTAAGTACTGAATTTTTCACAAGTTGAAATGACAAACCCGGTAACTCGAGTTCCTTGAAGTTTCTATAAAATCCCTTATAAAATTTGCAATGCAGACGCGTTCCCGAACGTACACCAAATGCTTCGCATTATGGCCATTTTACCCGTGACGACAGCGAAAAATGAACGCTCCTTTTCAACATTGCGTCGTCTGAAAACGTACATTAGATCGACAATGTCTGAAGATCGGCTCAACGGCTTAGCCTCCCTCAATATACACCGTGAAATGGAGATAAATGTGCAAAAAATTCTGGAAGAATTTTTTTCGTTACCTCGAAGAATTAATCTGTTAAGTAATGAGAAATAAATATGAAGTTTTTACATGCAAACGTCTTTAAAAAATAAAATAACAGTTTGTGTGTTTTTACATATTATTGAAAAAAAACTTTTATTTCAAAACTCCCCCCTTAATTGATTTCTGCGCACGGGCCTGTGTTATGGAAATACCAAATTCTTCTCTCCGAAATACTGGAAGGGTTTTAGGTTTTTCGAAGAACAAAATTAGAGATGTACTCCGGACTTATAGTTTTAAGCCCTATCGCTCTCATCTTGTCCAGGGGCTTCGGGACACTGATTATGACAGGCGTCTAATGTTCCTTGCACAAATGTCGATTTGGGAAGCTCAAGAAAGCATTCTTCCAAACATCCTTAGGACTGATGAATCAAAGTTCACCACAAATGGTGTACTGAACCGTTAGAATTTTCGAACGTGGATACAGGGTATATAGAGGGAGGGTATATAGAGGGAGGCTAATAGAGGGAGGCTAATAGAGTGAGGCTATATAGAGGGAGTCTATATAGAGGGGGCTAATGAGGGAGGCCATTTTCGGATTGACGGAGGTTAAAGAGGGAGGCTAGAAGGTCACCTGGAGGTCGTCACCAGGTGGTTCACAGCATCAACGTTTGGTGTGGACTTCTCGGAAATAAATTAATTGGTCCTTATTTCTATCGAAATAATTTAAATGGAGCTCAGTTTCTAAATTTCTTGAGAGAGTAATTACCAACTTTACTAGAAAAGGTTCCTCTGCAGCAACGGCAAAGAATGATACTGCAGCTTGATGGATGTCCCGCACACAATTCTCTGCAGGTGAGAGATTATTTAAATCGTCACTACCGGGATAGGTGGATAGGACCTCACGGCCCCATTTGTCGGGTTTCGAACCAGTGATTATGAGCGAAGCGTGTTTGCCCACTGAACTCAAGATCGCAGGTCTCTCCGACTTAACTAAGACTCGAACAACAGAACAGCGACTGTTCCAGGTGGGCAGAATAGGGGTCTTTAACGAGTTCCTGACGTCGTACAGGCTTTGGACCATCACTTAACGTCCCATCCGGAAGTCGGCATACTCAATGTTTTTTCACCTTCCAGAGAAAAACCTAAGGGCTTCGGCTGTATTTCGAACCCGCGATCTTGAGCTCGGTAAGCAAGCACGCATACCACTGAGCTACCAGTGCCCCTCCTAACCTATTATATTTCAAACTGTTGAAAAACTCCTTTTTTCTATCAACCTGTGTGTGTCTAGTCTCGTTTTTATCACATAAACTTAACGTTTCTTATTATTTAATTTTTTTATAATACCTGATACAACAATTCACTTGAATATCAAATGGCCAATGGTAATAGTTCGATCAAACGATACTCTCTGAAATTGATTATACCTAAATGAGTCCTTTAAAGACTGGAATACTGATGTTGTCTCGACTTTTGCACCCGATTATGCACTCAAAAATTTTCAAAAAGTCACTTGGACCATTTTGATTCAAACCCCGTCAATTAACTTTAGATATCAAAAAATAGTGGCCCATCGGTAATACGAAAATATCAAAAAAAAAATAAATAAATAAATAATGCAACACTTTCAGGTAATTTATGGGCTGTCTTCCTTCCAATTTACATCTCAAATCACTTCTTACTTCCTTCATTTCTTGCCACTTGAATTGTCAGAAAATTTAAATGATAATAAAAAAAAATCCGAACAAGGCATAAAAAAATTCAAGTTAAACACCCTATAAAGACAAGAAAAATAAATGGGTTAAATAAAGAATTAATAAATAGTGTTTCATAAAATTTATTTAACTAAAAATATAATAGATTATTGACTTTCTGCATTGAAATACAAAAATAATAGTCGCCCATCTTGCAAAATATATTTTCCTTAGATCATATTTAATATCTGAAAGCTTTTTCAAATTATTATTATAATTTTACATAAATACACTCATGAAAATTGGATGAGGGTCTCGTTGCAGATTTTCATAAGCATGATGCTTCTTGTTCCGAAATTTTGTCAGATTGAGTCGCAAGGATTACTAGAGAGTCTACGACAAGGCTATAGTGTGTGGTCACAAGATGATGGCTACATCTTGGGGTTGTTCCACGATATAGAAAACCAGATATTGCTGAAGAACTGCAAAAAGTGCAGATATGAGAGTCCGGCCTTCCTTTTGCAACACATCTCTGAGACTACTCCTGCCCCCTCCGTGTGTTGCCATCTCCTCTCTCCAAATTTCTCATTCTCTCAAAACTGATGCAATTTTATTTTGCCATGGGGCCTCGCCTTCCATTACATACTCCATTTTATAGTTCAACTTATTAATTTCAAAATTTTTCATCGGCACTAAAATACCCCGGCGTAAGCCGCAAACACCGTTGATCTACCCCCGAGGGTAAACGCTCGAGTATACCAAACACTTTTTTTATATATAAACAAAATTTCGCATTCTTCGCTCAAAAAAATGAAATAAAAAAAAGGATAAGTGACACCTTTTCTACCCTTGTCTAAAGAACAATTTTCATTAAATAAAAAATGAGGAGTAAAATTATGAAAAATATGCTCGAAACCCAGGAGACCCTTAGGTTTTTTATCTGGGAGGTAAAAAAATGTTGAGCACGTCGTCCTTCAGATGAGATATTAAGCCTGTACGATGTCAGATAGTCGTCAAAGACCCCTAGCCTAGGGGAATAAAAATTTAGAACTCCCATAGTAGAGTCGGGCTCATGTCCATCAGAGCGGCAAAAGAGCGCTCTGGTAGTAGGCGATATGATCTCGAAGTTAAAAGCCCGGGCTTAATCAAAATAACTAAACTACATATTAACATTCAATAAATTATACTTGAAGCACCCAATTGGAAATATATTCTAAAATTATTAATTAATCGGAATTAGTATAATAACACGAACAATAACTAACATAATTTGAAATTTAGGTAATTGTTAAAATTCTTCTAACTGGAAAAATATTGGATGTAAAAAAGACAATAAACTCCAGGTTTTTAATAAAAAGGGTCTGTTTTAGGTTAGGTTTTATGACTCATGCCCGAGCTTTAACTACGAAGTCATATCGCCTACTACCAGAGCGCTCTTTCGTCACTCTGGCCCGACTCTACTGTGGGAGTCCTAAATTTTTATTCACCTAGGCCAGGGGTCTTTAACGAGTACCTGACATCGTACAGGGCCTCGGTCGGGTTTCGAACCCACGTACTTGAGCTCAGAAGGCAAGCACACATACCACTGAGCTACCGGCGCACAGTGTGAAATTTATGAGTTTTGATTTTCAAAATTCGAGCCCCCGCTCAATTTTTGATCAATTTGGATGAAACTAGGTGCAAAATATTTGTGAAAGCTGGCTTTTTATCAGGTAACTGCGGGTTTCACAATCAAGGTATTATATGCCAACTGACAGCTGCCAAAACACCGGGAAAATTTCAAAAAAAAAATAATTTTTTTGTCTAAGTTTTTGTTAACGGATTTTCACAACTTAAATGAATGTTTTTTGGGTCGCTGATTACGAATTCAATATGTATTTTAGCCAAAAGTGGTCCAAATTCAATATATTGGCTATTTTTGCTACTGGCATATAATACCTTGATTGTGAAACCCGCAATTATCTGATAAAAAGCCAGCTTTCACTAATATTTTGCATCTAGTTTCATCCAAATTGATCAAAAATTGAGCGGGGGCTCCAATTTTGAAAATTAAAACTCATAAATTTCACACTGTGCGGCGCTCTCAGGCTCTGTTTTGTTAGAGACAGGAGAGCTGCATTTTGGAGAAGCTGCAACGTGATACTTCTCTAAGCCAATTTCCCGTCAGGTCTGTTCCAGCTGTCTCTACCAGACTCGGTGATGCCCAAAACCGTCTCTGGCAAGGTCATTTCATTATTAAAGTCTTTTTGGCTTTTTATGACCAAAACTAATGTCCTAATTTAACAAGAAGAATTCCCATATTTCATAAGGGTTAGTTAGTTGGTTAGTTATTGTGACTCATGTCAGGGCTTTAACTACAAGGCCATATCGCCTACTACCAGAGCGCTTTTTCGTCGCTCTGGTGAACATGAGCCGGACTCTAATATCGTATACCTAAATTTTGCCTTACCAGGTTTAGTTACCTGAGGTATGTGTTTTTAACGAGCACCTAACATCGTACAAGTTTGGAACCATCGCTTAACACCCAATCCGAAAGACAGCAAGCTCTAGATTTTCCCACCTCTCACATGAAAACCTAGGTGCTTCCCTTTTGAACCCGCGATCTTGAGCTTGGAAGGCAAGAACGCTCCTCTAAGCTAGCGGCGCCCTCTATAAAACTGTTGTTTTCCCCGACGCCATAAAATAATAAAAATAGTTTCTACTTGAACCGTCGCATAGTGTTTGACCTTTCATTTATTTTACCAAATATTAAATTGCTTTACGTCATTTAAAAAAAATTAATTGCCTTAAACTTTGAAACTAAGGGAAAAAAACATAAAAATAGAATGATAAGAAATGTAATCTATCAAAATTACTGCTTTCTAGGATGGATTTATCTTAATTAGGACAGTATAGTTTATAAGTGTTGTAAATAAAAGTTTTAATAACAAAATTGATGAATTTATTAAAATAAATATGCGTAGAGTATCGGACTTCTAGGTTACCATGGAGAACTATTTAAACAAAGGGAAGGCTATATGAATCTGTGATTATTATATGTATCGTATAGATCGGGGTACTCCCAATTGTTTTTAATGTCCGAATAGCGTGTATTTTGTAGTAAATGTCATTCTGAAAATGATTTTCTACATTGTAAATAATTTTACAAGAAAAACTTTCCAATGACATCCAATTAGTTTTTTAAAAATATATATAGGTATATAAGTACAATGATTGCCAGCAGAATAGTCTCGTTTAATTATTTTTAAAAATGATTTCCTCTTGTGTTTTGATCTTAAGCATACAAATATTAATGTAAATAGGTAACATAACGCTAAATATTAAAGGTTAGATTAGGTTTTATGACTCATGCCCGGACTTTTACTACCTACGAGGTCATATCGCCTACTACCAGAGCGCTCTTTCGTCACTCTGGTGGACATGAGCCCGAATCTACAGTGAGAGTCCTAAATTTTGCCTACCCTAAATTTTTATTCACCTAGGCCAGGGGTTCTTTAACGAGTACCTAACATCGTACAGTCTCGGGATCATCGCTTAACGTCCCATCCGAAGGACGGCGTGTTTAAGTTTATTTTACCTCCCAGATAAAATAAACTAAGGGCCTCGGTTGGGTTTCGAACCCACGTTCTTGAGCTCAGAAGGCAAGCACGCATACCACTGAGCTACCGGCGCCCCTGCTAAATATTAAATAAACACTTTTATAAATAAAACAATTTTAACATGATTTTCTTACCAATTGATGCAGATAGAAGAATAAATACATTTACAGCAGAATAAATATGTGATAAAAAATATAGTTACAATAGCAGGATTTTTTTTAGTTTCTCCAATTACAAGAATGATCTCTTCAATTTAATTATATAATTTTTCAAATATCTGAACCACCATGTTGAAGCATTCATACGGATAATCGAAGATCGACATATAATAATAAAATAATGACTTTCTCATCACAAATACAAAAAACTAGGTTTAATTATGGAAATCGCCTCCAATTTTGATATTAATTATTCTCTAAATGGCTGTTTCTAAGTAAAACTAGATTTTCTAAATATAAAGAAATGAGAAAAGGTTTGGTTAATGGTGAAAGTTGAAAATATTGTAAGATGGCAGAAGCAGAAAGCATTCAAGAAAGCCTAAAACATGCAAGAAAAATAAAATAGTCTCTTTAATTGAGAATTATAAATTTTTTTTTTTTTAATTCGAAATTTGTTTTGTAATTTTTCATTCTTCGTTGGGGATAATATAATTTAATGTTACAAAGAGTTATTTGCTGTGAGTAAGCTGTGCTTAGTGAATTATACAACAAATCTTTTGGAGCATAGTTTTGTTTTCGTATAGAAGTTATGTTTCGTTATGCTTCAAAAGTTTTTAAAAATATACAATCAGTAACAAAAATTTTCGGACAATTTATAATTTTGTTTTTCTTTTGCAGTTACACATAGTTATATGGCAAAATATTTAATTCAAGCAAAGTTTTAAATTTCGAGATCATCAATCATTTCAAAACTCCGTAAAACAATTAATTAAACATTTACAGCTAATAGGAACTTTTGCATTAATAATTGAAGACAAGAAATCCACGTAACAAAATTTTCTGGACACCTGTTGTTTGTTTTGTAAACAAATGCGGCTCTGATCATGATCTTTAATCCCTTCTCAACCAACCGCTAATACCGAACAAATGAAATGTGTTTATATCCTTCTATTACTGCATTCAGTAGTTATTTGTATTTCCTGCTGTCAAGATGGGTCGAACATCTTTTGAAGTTCAACAGATAATAATTTTTAATTATGAAAAAGGATTAAGTGTCCGCAAAATCGGTGGTATGATAGGCCGAAGTAAAAGCACCGTAGCCGATGTAATTCGAAGGTATAAGCACGAGGATCGGATAGATTTGAAATCTTCCTCTGGCCGTCCAAGAGTATTAAACGACCGAGAAAGGTGTAGCGTTGTCCGGAAAATTAAAAACAAGCCCTCGAGGAGTGCACCTCAGATCGTCGCCGAGGTATACAGAGAAACGGGAAAGAAAGTTCACCCACAAAATGTTCGAAGAATTCTAAAAGAAGCAGGATATAATGAGAGAGTACCAAAAACCGTTTGTGAGTGAAAAAAATATAAAAAAAAGATTGAGCTTCGCAAAAGAGTTCCAGAATCATTCAGAAATTTTTTGGAGTAATGTCATTAATCTGCGAGGTAAAATAGACTTAAGCACTCCGTCCTTCGGATGGGATGTTAAGCGATGGTCATGAGCCTGTACGATGTCAGGTCAAAGCGTTTGAGCTCTCACATAAACACACGCATGCAATTGATCTCTGATGTTCACACGATTACAAAATTTTTAGTACATATTATTATGTATACATATATTATATGTATAGGGAAGTAAACAAAAGTAAAGTAATAGTATATGTATACATATATTACATGGAAGTAAACGGACATGATCTGGAAACATTTATTTGTCGAAATATCGGAGAAAAAACGTTTAAATTAGAAAAATTGGGTACTTAGTTTCTTTAGAGGGAAGGTGGAGGGGATAGATTAGGGGGAAGGGACGGTTTCTGCCGAGGGTCAGCGCTGCTGTCGCTCTCTTCCAACGTCATATCACAAAAATCTAGTTTTCTGACATTACATGACCTGAGATTTCTTTTTATGTTGTGAAGAGTTACCAGATACAAGAATATTTTATTATTGCGGTTTGTTCTATTGCAAGCAAATACTTTTGAATGTAAGTTTAATATATTTAGTCCCGACAGTCGCGACAAAATTTGGAGAAGGCGTAATGAGGAGCTAAATCCAAAAAATTTAAAACCAATAGTAAAACATGGGGGTGGCTCAGTGATGGTGTGGGGGTGTATGGCGTCTAGTGGAATTGGTGAACTGGTTTTCATTGAAACCACCATGACTGAAAAAGTTTATGCCGAATTACTAAGGAGCAATTTGAAAAAGAGTGCTGAAAAACTTGGGATTTTACGGACTTTTCATTTTTACCAAGACAACGATCCGAAACACACCTGTGAATTGGTACGTACTTGGCTTTTGTATAACTGCCCTAAAGTTATGAAACCCCCCCCAATCGCCCGATCTCAACCCGATTGAACACGTATGGGGTGAGCTCGACAGGAAAATTCGATTAACACCCATTGCTTCAAAAAACGAATTGAAACAAAAGTTATTAGAAGAGTGGGGTAAAATATCTCCAAATTTCACCAAAAAATTAGTTTCATCATCAATGCCGAATCGAATGAAAGATGTTATTACACAAAAAGGGTACCCAACCAAATATTAATTAACATTATGGTTTTTGAATTTGTGAAATCGTAAAAAAACATTGAATTTATTTATAGTTGTTTACATTTTTGTCCGAAAATTTTTGTTACCTACATTACTTGTTATAAAATTTATTAAATTAAAATATTTATTTGTTCTAATCAAAGCTGTTTTTCCTTTATCCTAACCCACTTTTGAATTCTTATTCTTGATTGAAAAATGGCTTTAATTATTTTTTTAAATTATTTTTTATTACTTGTGCATTTAATTATTATAATTTTTTATTGAAAAATCAAACCGTCCGAACATTTTTGTTACTGGCTGTATGTACTGATGTAAATTAAAGTGATAGATAAAAATTGATGAATATAATTATAGGAGTGCTAATATTTTGCAAAATGTTTATATATCCTTTTAATAATAAAAATAAACAATTAAATTGACAATTTGATCTATAGACTATAAGTGACTAATAATACACTTGGACTAAAAAAATAAAAATCTATAGTTGTGAATTTAGTAACTATTCATGCTACAATTTATAAAAAAAAATCGTTGGTTGAATTAAATTGAGTGGAAACTATGCAAAGGAGTGAATGTAACTATAATAAATTTATCTTTGATAATAAATATCTTTGATTTTGTTTGTACAAGCGAAACAGGGATGCAAAACTATGAGAGAATAGAGGATTTTGTGTTTAAATAACTAGTAACTTTAAGGAATCTAACATTCCAAAAAAGCTTACTTCTTTTTTCTTTTTCTTCCGTCCAAAACCAGCCTGAAAAGTCCAATGTGTAAGACAGAATACAGATAGAAGAGTTACAGATAAAAATTCTAATAGCACTCAGGGAAAGGTTAAGTTACATTCATTACAAAGATCAAACTATATAGAGTTAGTAAAAAAATTGAAAATAAAGTCATCAAAATGTGTCAAAATCATTCAAACAAGGATAGTGTATCAAGAAGAAACAAAATTGAAGGATTAAAAAAAAAACTTGAGTAACATAACAAGGTAAGCTCGATAGTTAACCGATGATCTCAACAATTGAACCAAAACTTGGGGAAAATTTGAATTATGATATGTAAAATGTATACCTGGGTAATATTTATATAAAAAGGGTTAAATTGATTGTTATCGTGTTATAACAACATTCAAATAAAGTAAATATTGCCAAAAGTTTCGTTCTACTTATCAATTTTTTAAAATTCCCGGCCTTTTGGTAAAATCCTTGAACCCAATGTTGTTAGATTCACCCATAGAACAATCTTGCTCATTCCATCAAGAACAAAAATATCACTAGGAAGAAAGGAGGGATGAGTATATTCTATTTTTTTTAAATATATATCTTTTCTATATAAGAGAATATATATGATGATATTTTTTTAAGTAGTAAATAGTTATTTAGTATAATTTCATGCAGGAAAAAAAACCAAAACACTTGCTACTAGCTTCAAAATTGCTTTCTTAGACCGTTTATTGTTAAGTGATCGTTGGACTTATCAAGACAATTTTAATTAATGATTTAGTTGTTTCTAAATGAAATAGTGGTCAATTTGAAACTTTTAGTTTTAGCTTATAATTTTATAAATACTCGACTATACGGTGAAACATTATGCGTTTGTAGATTTTTCAATTATGTTATTAAACCTACAAATTTCTAATGCAACCCTAAAGCTTATACATCGAATTTACATTTGTTACTGAAATGTCAACAATCTTTCGAACTTATAAACTGTATCAAATATTTTATATTATGACAGTCGATATAATTCATCATGAGAGCTATTTCTTATCTTAAATATTTGAAAAGGACATTTCTTTATGAGTTTTCTGTTTAAATATAGTTAATATATGACCAAAAATATTTTATCTGGTATTATTCTTTGCTCATTAAAACTAAAATAATGGGAAACCAGGAAAGCTAACACAAGAGGTATTTTTGTTTTTTTAAACAGATACACATTTATTCACATTGAAAAGGCAGACTGCGAGAGCATATTAAGGAAGGTTTAATGTGACTGAAAAAAAAAAAGGAAGTGATGAAATTCAAACGAAACACAATGAAGGATATTCTGGATGTTATAGGTAATTATATTATTTTTATTTGAAGGTTCAAAAAAGTATATCAAACTATAGTCTGTTGTTTGTTAAGTTGAGACCTTAGTTTAGGCTTAACTAAGATATTTGAGTGATATCTCGAGGGCCCTCTTAAGCCGCATCATTCATTAATCGTGGGCTTTAACTATAAGGCCATTTCGCCTACTACCAGATAGTTCTTTCGTGAGCCCGACTCTACTATGGGAGTCCTGAATTTTGTCTACCCTAAATTTTTATTCACCTTGGGTAGGGGTCTTTAATAGTACCTGACATCCAAAAACTTAAAACACGCCGTCCTTCGAATGGGAATTCGAAGGATGGCGTGTTTAAGATTTTCTTTTTACCTCAGATAATATAAACTAAGGGGCTCGGCCGGGTCTTGAATTCGCGATGATGACCTCAAGCAAGCACGCATACCACTGAGCTACCGGCGTACTTTCTTATAGTTTTTTCTTGTGACATTAATTGGTTGATAATAGCTATATATGCTAGTTTTTGCAATGGTTATGTTATTTAAATGATTAATTTATCACGCAATTTATAGATATATTATACAGGGTGTGTCAGCAACCTCTGGCAATACTTCGAGATATGGTTCTTCACTTCATTTGGAACAAAAAAAGTTCTAAAAACCCATGGCCTGATTCGTTCACCTTCAGAAATGATTCTTGATTTCGTAAAATTTTCAATTTTTCTACTTTTTTGCATAAAATTGATCATATCTCAAAAAGTATTTGTCATACATCAAATTCAATTACACCATTGGAAACAGCATTAAATTTCCTATTAGGAATAGAAGTTTTATTTATTAAATTTAATTTATTATAGGTTTTTAGGGCGACTTTGGGCTCAACTCTACAGCGCTTCGACTGTCGAAAGCAACTTTTGAATTATGTTTTATTACAATTCCTTAATTGAATTTGATTTATGACAAATACTTTTTGAGATATGATCAATTTTATGCTAAAAAATAGGAAAATTTTACGAAATCAAGAATAACTTTTGAAGGTGAACGAATCGGACCAGGATATATTAGAACTTTTTGTTCCAAATGAATTGAAGAACCATATCCCGAAGTATTGCTAGAGGTTTCTGAACCTGTATGATAGAGAAAATGAGTTTTTGATTAAAATGAGGAAAAAAAGAACTGCAACGAATGAATACAACTTACTAAAAAATCTATGATGACGGTTATTATATAAAAATGAGATACAACTTGTGCCCATTTTCTTTCGAAGCTAGTCTGATTAGAGTGGCCTTAATGAATGGCGTGATGTTGTTAAAGAGATATTCAGGTATTTCAGAACTTCTTTGAACATCGGTATATATACGACAGAAATGCCCTCTCGTAGCGACCAAGTCTAATGTAAGGTTACGTATATTGGGTGATAGATGAATGATGTGGTTTTAAACCTACTCTTAGTGTAAGAGCCGATAAATCATGACTGAAGTGGTAGGGATGCAGTGTTGCCAAGACATACACCCCCTCCTACTGGCATCTCTCCCTACGCCACAAGGAGCTCAACTCATGATTTACCGGTTTACTTCACTAAAACTGTCTTTTCAACTTTCCAAACAAACAGACCATAGAAAGATCCTTGGATAATAAGTTATTTAAATAGGGCATGGACAAAGGTGACACTTACCTCGCCCTCTTTCTTCTCTTGTTCTTTCCTCTTGGCATGTTCCTCGGCGATTCGGATCTGTATGGCATGAAGGGACTCCCTGGTGAAGGGTTGAAAAAGGCTTCTTTCTTCCTCCGATTCTGAGCCGGACAGGAGGGACATGTTCGCCTTCCCCGGAGTTAGCTAGGCCTCTACTACCCCACGCCGCCTCCCAGCCATCCCTCTCTGAAACATACCATTCATATTACTATATTTTTATTAACATATTTATTTTAATATTATATTGCATGTATATGATGAGCTGAGCGTTAATATACGGTTTTTAAAATTGTTTTTTTATACAGGGTGGCCCAGATAAGTGGGCCACAAGTGAAATAACTCCTAAACGGTTAGAGATATCAAAATTGTGCATAGGACTAAAGTTGTAGCACTCGCCGAGAGCTATTGTATGGCGTCCTTGAAAAGACAAAAATTACCCTTTTTATGGCTCAAACAGCCCTTCGAAGAGCGGGGTTCCCTTTTGACCCTTAAGTTTCATTACATTTTATTAAAGTACTAAAAAAACAAGGAAGAACTGTGCAAACAGATTTTTGATACGTCAAGTAGTTCTCGGAACAAAAACGTTTAAAGTTGCATTTTTTTCTTATTCTGAAGTTAGTTGGAATTTAATAACTGGTAGTAGGCAATATGACCTCGTAGTTAAAGCCCGGGCATGAGTCATAAAACCTAACCCTAACCTATAATATAATATTATTATTACAGCTATATTCTCCCATTTTTTTTTTCCTTTTCAAAAAATATCAATTACAAACGTTTCAGGAAGCACTCTCATCAGTATCTATAATACATGTGTTCTTTATGTTAACTATTCCTTCTGTCAAAAGGCTAAGATGAGGCCTTCATCCACGGATGATGTTTGGTGGATATGGAAGGAATAATCCATTATAATTGTTTTTATTGTAACCAATCCAGAAAGAGGTCTACTGCCAACAACTTGACCGTTTGATGTTAGCATTGCAAGAAAAAATTACCTTTTCTGGTCAATATGCGCCACCAGTATAATGACAGACCTCACACTGCTGAGACCCTACAAAAACTACTCCATTGCTGTTGGCACATTATAAGACAGCCACGGTATTCTCTCCTTCAGATATCCCACCTGTTCCAGAATCTCCAGGACTACCTAATTGGCCAAGTGGATGAATACATTGGGAGAGGTAAAAAGAGCAGTCGTTTTATTTTTCGGATCAAAATGTAGAGTTTTTGTAAAATAGGGAATTGAAAATTTAAATATAAGATGGAAAAATGTTGTTGAAAATGGTGGAAAATAAATCATTGAATAAAAATTAACAGTAAGTTTTTATTAATTTTTATTCGAGATACAAAAACCGGCATTACTTATAGGATGACCGGATACATAAGGCAGACACTTTTAATTGCAATTATTCTATCCTAATCTGAATGCTTGTTTATCGCCTATTCAGATATCGGACTTCTTCATAATAGTATTTATTTTGATGACTAACCCTCGGGAACCATGTCTATCTACAATTCATGGTCACATCCAGTAAACAAGCTGTTTATATGAATGTGAAATATTTAGATAAGATACTTTTGGCAGAGTTTCCATTCATTGAGATATCTCACGATGTTTTGACCCTCTGCAGTCAAAAACAACTTCTGTTAAGGAAAAGTCCAACATTAGTTGTAGCAAACGGTGGCTGGTTATGGTTATATAACGGAGAATAATAGAAATATTAAATATTAACACTATCAGAGGGCGCCGGTAGCTCAGTGGTATGCGTGCTTGCCTTCTGAGCTCAATCCCTTTATCAGGAAGGTAAAGTAAACTTAAGCACGCCATCCCTCGGATGGGACTTTGAGCGATGGTCCCGAGCCTGTACGATGTCAGGTACTCGTTAAAGACTCCTACCCTAGGTGAATAAAAAGTTAGGACTCCCACAGTAGAGTCGGGCTCATGTCCACCAGAGTGACGAAAGAGCGCTCTGGTAGTAGGCGATATAACCTTGTAGTTAAAGTCCGAGCGTGAGTCCTAATAACTAACTACTAACATTATCGTTATACTAAAAGCTCCCCATAACCCCCTTCCGTTAAAAATTTTGAGAAATCACATGCTTTTTTTCAATTTAGCATTTAAGAATACTACAAGTGAAATTCCATGAAAATTCGATTAGCCATTAATGTGCTAGCACTATGCTTTGGGACCCTCCTCCCGTTCAAATTTTCCAGACGCCACAGTCTATTTTTCAATCTGTCTCAAAAGGATTCTTACATGTGAAGTTTTATGATAATCCGTCTAGCCGTTTAAGCATGATGTTAGAATGTTAAAATGCTTTATGAATATATATTCCTCTATTGAAAATAAAGCTGTGAGTGTCAGACGGCAACTAGAGTCAGCCACGTGTCAGTTGTGTCACGTCTGTAAGTTCAGAGGTACGAAGTAATGTCGTAGCTTCCTGTTTATTCTAGAAAAAAATAGTTTTAATTGAAATGGAAGGACAAGAGCTTCAACAAAAGAATAAAACTAAATTATTTTTGTTTCAGAGAATTCTGAATCATTTTCTAAAATTCCATATAACGTATATATTTCGTCGTGTTTTTGGTTTCGTAGGTGAAGCAAAAAAACCTATTATTTTCATTTTTTGTGTCTGACGAACTGTCCACACTCGGAGCCCCAGCCATCCTTGAAAAAGGACCTACTCTTCTTCAGGCCCATCCATACTTGAATAAGGGCCTACTCTTCTTCAGGCCCATCCATACTTCAATGAGAGCCTATTCTACTCATATTTGAGGCCCACTCAGCCTAGACCGACGCGTCGCAACGCTAACCCAGGATGTACTTAATAATTCAGTGGGGTTGTTGTATACCATGAAATATCAATATAAAATACAATGGTTGTTGTACGAAAGTTCGTAGAACCTACCAGTGTACAGAAAAATGGAATCGAACTAAATTTAAAGATAGCTTCCTGATCAGTTCACTTCTCAAGATGAACGTTATAATATTCTCTACGGCATTGAATCTGCCAAGAACTGTAGCTATAAGTCAAGGCTATGACATCCGTTGATAATGTTGGGATAAACCTTAATTAATTGTTATTTCCTCGTTCTTAAATAATAAAAACAATAATACAAGATATAGAAAAAATACTAACTGCTCCAATTACCATCGAAGCAGAAATACAGTGTATATTATTTTGTTTGCTGCCCATTTTATATTTAAGTAGTTACTTGATTGTTAAATAGAAGCAACATAATAAGAGTAACGTAACAATTTCATGTATTGATTAGTATTGATTAGTTAAATATTAATTGAGATGAAAAATGGTAATGGAAAAATATGCCTAAAAGGGAAGGCTTTAGAATTGGTTTGTTGTAGATATCATAGTTTTCCAGAGCCCGCTCTGGAGTGCGGGCTCTGGAAAACTATGATATTTACAACATATATATATATAGTTTTTTTTTTTTAGATTTATTTGATATTTGTTGGCCCATTGTGTTGAGAGCGTATCTAATCTAGACGAAGTGGCCCACTCAGGATCCACTGAGGACCTATTTGAAGCTCACCCGGGATCCACCGAGGACCTATTTGAGGCCCACCCAGGATCCACCGAGGACCTATTTGAGGCCCACCCGGGATCCATCGAGGACCTACTTGCGGCCCACCCAGGATCCATCGAGGACCTATTTGAGGTCCACCCAGGATCCACCGAGGACCTATTTGAGGCCCAGCCAGGATCCACCGAGGACCTATTTGAGGCCAATCCAAGATCCATCGAGGACCTATTTGAGGCCCATCCAGGTTCCTCCAAGGATCTATTTGAGGCCCATCCAGGATCCAACGAGGACCTATTTGAGGCCCACCCGGGATCCATCGAGGACCTACTTGCGGCCCACCCAGGATCCATCGAGGACCTATTTGAGGCCCACCCAGGATCCACCGAGGACCTATTTGAGGCCCAGCCAGGATCAACCGAGGACCTATTTGAGGCCCAGCCAGCCTTAACTGAGGGCCTACCCTATTTGAGGCCCACTCAACCTTGGAGGAGGGACTTATCGCATAATGAATTATAAAATATTTTTTATTATTATCGGAAATTTATTTTTTTATGATAAAAATTAAGATAAAAATAAAATATATTTGATGTGGCCATAACTGGATTCTCTTAAACCAACCACGCTTTTACAGATCATCCTACCCTACCTCCTACCAAAATCATTTCATACTGGGTATGAGCAAGTCACTCTCAGAATTAACCTGTAGAATGAAACCAAGCAAACCGTTGAGGCCAACACTTCACTTTCATAGATCCAGTAATGCCAGGAGGAGAGAGAGTGTTCTGTATATGCGTAGTTGGTATAAGAAAGTCCTGTTATGGGCAACATCATAATTTTATTTCGTGAATACATTTTCACCTTTTCCAGAATGCCAATAACAAATTAGCTTTCAAGCATAAAATAATTTATACACTAACATGGGGTATACATGCCTAAATTAATCCTTCAGAATTATGACTGGATTTGATGAATGATGATGGATGAAAATAAAATGAAATCAATGAAAAGCATGGCAAAAAGAGAGCTACAATTCGATACATAAAAAAAAAATGTATCGTGATACATTATAGAGGGCGCCGGTAGCTTAGTGGTATGCGAGCTTGCTTATTGAGTTCAAGATCGTGGGTTCGAAACCCGGCAGAGGTCCTTAGGTTTTTTATCTGGGAGGTGAAAAAACCTTGAGCACGCCATCCTTCGGATGGGAGCCTGTACGATGTCAGGTACTCGTTAAAGACCCCCCTTGCCGCAGCTAACTACATCTGGGTAGGTAAAATGTAGAGCTCTCAGCGTAGATGTAGGCTCAAGTCCAACAGAGCGACGAAAGAGCGCTCTGATGGTAGCGGTATGACTTCATAGTTGAAGGGATCCCTTCCATTCGACGGGTTTCGCGGAAAATTACTAGATGTCGTTCTTATGGGGTTTTGGATTTCCATTTCAAATTTCGTGTTAGTATCCAATACAACAGTAATTATTCGAATTTTTGTATTAAGCCCTTCACAAAGGTCCGATTTGGCTGAAATTCAATAGGTCAATTCCTTATGGGGTACTGGATACATACTACAATCTGAACAATATATTTACAATGGGAAGTTGGGACTACATATAATATCTAAAAAAAATTGAATACATGAAATGGGAGAAGCCAGTCAGTCTTGACACTCCCTATGTATATATTTTTATTTATTTATATATTTCTTATTTATTTAGACTTTTTCATTTATTTATTTAGACTTTTTTATTTCTTTATTTAGACCTTTTCATTTATTTATTTAGACTTTTATTTATTCATTTATAATTGAATAATATATATTTTTATTTCATTTTTTTTATATATTGTTATAGTTACAATGTTTTCTTTTTCTGTTCTATATCTCGCACATTGGGACCTGATGAAGGGACGTAAGAACATCCAGAAACATCGTTGGTATAAAGACACATCCGAAGAGTTTTTTTGAAAAATAGTTATCTTAACTTTTATTAAATTGAAAAATGTGTTTACTTATTATAAATGTATCTATGTATTAATATTTTTTGATACTCATATTTTTAAGTATTTATTTATTTAGTTTTATTAATTTCATTTTACTTTTTTTAATAGTTTTGTTATTACTACTAATTAAATGTGTGTTAAACTTGAATAGTTATAAATCTAATGTATAAGCTATCTTATTGTGTATAAATTCTTTTGACGTATCTTATTACCATGTATTGGTTTAACAGAAATAAATTTATTATTATTATTATTATGAGTGTTCATTTCATAGCAGGTACCTTGGCCTACGTCGTTTCAGACGATGTTGGTGAGGTTCGTAAGGAATTCCTTGAAACGGGATCTCAATTAAACAACGTAAGGTTAGAGACATAGAAAGGACCGTGGATGCGACTGAGGACTTTGGATTAAGTCCATTATGCAGTCCATATCGTCCATTATGTTCTATTCTCTTGTCTCATGTGTGGATTCCAGGTAAGTCTACTGACCAGTCAGGAGAACTAAATAAAATTTTTGAATCATTTGGTGTAAATCTGAGACCAGATGCATCAGATATCCCGTATACTCACTTCGCTTATTGAATTATTATAAAAATTATTGTTTAATAACTCACATTATTAACTGGTGAAAATTGTAGAAATATATAAGCCGGCTGGGTGCAATTTTGAATACAAAAAGAAATAAAAATACACAGTTTCGGATAAAAAAAATTTAATATTCTCGCACTGTATCTAATGCAGTGATGAGCGACGTCACACTGAACGTTGAAGGTTGGTGATACTATGAGAGATAAGTAAAATTTGCGCATGCCCATTTCCACTCAAAAATATACCCCATTAAGGGAACAATTTTAAAATAATTTTTATTCAATTTAAATTTTTCTTATAAATACAATTTTAAGATGGACTATCGGTACTTTTGTGTATTTTTGAAAAATATACGGGTTTTATCAGTTTCATGTTTAACAAAGATGATATAAGCTGTTTTTAGCATTCGTTTGTCCCATCACAACGAGAAAATGACTGAAAATTTTCAACCAACCTTTATAACGCTACCTGTCACAACTAAAAAAATGTGAATTTTGGGAAATCACGTTTTAAAATTCACGGATCCTTAATGGTACTTTACTTTTGATTTATTTAGAAAACTGCTAAAGCAATAAGCTTTTACACGGTTAATAATACTTACTTTTAAGCCAATTTTACTTAGCTTTCACCATCGTAACACCCTTAAAGCCTATCCATTTCGTACAAGGGAAGACCGATACATCTGCTCTCTGATGGCCAGAATTAGAAGTTACAATTAGAAGTATACCACCATATTACCATTCTTCCTATGAGTTTAGTACGAATTCGATATTTTTTGAGTCTTGTTCTGAGGTAGCGATATTTTGAATCTTCTTATTTAGGAAGAAGTTTTAGAATAAATATTTCAGAAACACTGTAAGAGGGGGGGAGGGGACTTTGAGACAGAAAAAGTTATCTTCATGTTGTCTCACTAAATAAATATGAAAGATATTTTCATTTTAATGTAAAGGAATCCCAAATTCCAAAAATATGGAAAAAAAAAAAAAAAAAAAAACATTGAGGCGTAGTCAAGGTCTACGCCGTAAATTTTCCGTGAACACGTCGGGATAAAATCATTTTTCATTTTCTTTTCGATGCTGCCGTAGCTCTTGCATTGGCTCGGCACTAGACTTGTTTTTTAAATTCCTTTTGATGCGAGCTTTCCTCTGATTTGCGTTTTCTATAATTCCGCGCATATTTACGATTCATATGAGACGACATCTTCAATTTTTTTGCAATTTTCAATTTAGTACCGACTTTTATATATATTTCGGCGAATATTTTTATTGTTTCACTTTGAGTCCTAGTAGTTTTCCTCAAGCTCTTTACAATGACACCCGAATCAACGTCCTATCTAAACGCGTTATCACGCTACACTAATTTCTAATTTTACACAACGCTAATTCGCAACAATCATCCGCCGGCGCCCAAACTAGCCCGATAACGTCACAGGCAAAACAAACACATACAGACATGCTCTATCCATTGTGACCTCAACCTTTATTATCGCATTATTAGTCTCGTAGTTATTATCGATTGAAATCTGACGGTATTTTGTAACACAAGAAAGTTTGACTGTCTATCACTGTGCTTAGTGAGCGAATAGACGTTTTCACGTCAAAAAATGTCTGTGAACACGATAATTGCTGACAGAATGAATGTATCGACACGACATTTAGGTTTTTGAACATTTGTAATTATTATAATTTAAGTTGGAGAAAAAATGGTCATTTCAAATGTTTTGTACAGAGGCCGTTCAACTTTTGGGAGAGAGAGAAAAATCGATAATTGTATTCAATTAGAACTTTTTTTAATGGTCACATAACGTAATTTATTGATACATAAATCATTTTTGAAAATATATTTTCCTCATTATTTTGATATAAGGGCATTTTAAATTTATTAACAAGACCTACTGTCCTTCTTCCCTTTTTCAACCCTTCGGAAGAGTTAATTATTCCCTCAATCTTCTAATTAAATGTCTCATTATTTTATTACAAAAACATTTTTAATTTATTCAAAAGACTATGTTATATTTATTTCCCCTTGAAAAAAAACTTGAGCATGCCGTCCATCGGATGGAACGTTAAGCAATGGTCCCGAGCCTGTACTTTCCCAGAACGAACTTACAATTACCTTTTCGTTTCCTCTCCAAAAGTCAATCGTTTGCGCCAATATTCAAAGTTGACTTACATAGGTGCTCCTAAGTCCTCTGTAGCCGGGAGGTGTGGGGGTGACAATAATTATACTCAACTCTATTTATACACAGGTATTTCTTATAAATCAGATTTATAACTACAACTAGACAGGTTAACTCCTCGGGCCACTCTCTCTCTCTCCCGCTTCCACAGTAAATACAAGATGCTACTTACTAATAAGTACAGCCGCATATAGCATCCCCAGTCACCAGATCAGCCTTGTTCCACAGTTACTCATAGACTGCCCCCCTCTCCTCTCGTGCCCGCCTTGGTGAAGAGTGGGGGTCGCCCAATCAGCGCTTTTCCCGCGCATTCCCAGCCTCCCCGCCCGGAAGTGACTCAACAAACACCCCCAACAATCCTACCCTCATAGTAAATTTTGTATCGATAAATTCATTACATCATATTTTTAAGTATTCATTTATTCAGTTTTTATTAATTTCATTTTACTTTTTTCAATAGTTTTGTTATTACTACTAATCATAGGTGTGTTAGACTCAAGTAGTTATAAATCTAATCTATAAGCTATCTTAATGTATAATTCTTTTGACGTATCCTATTACCATGTATTGGTTTAACGGAAATAAATGAGGAGCCTAGTATCAAAGACGGACATGTCCAATTTTTTCGAAATCGATGTTAGAATCGATTCTCATGCGACTTTTTCACCCTGAATTCAAATATGAAATATATTGGTTTCAAAACAGACCAGAATCACCTTAAAAATGTGCTCAAAGTTTGGTGTTGCGATCGAAAATCGGATAAGTTTGTGCTGGTTTCAAAAGCGGCCATGTCGACTACCAGCCAATCAGATGTCGGCATTCATCTTCCTCGTACCCATAATGCAATACCAAGTTGAGTCACTTTGTTATCAGTGGTGTTTTGTACTTGGTGCTTTCTTCAACGTAGTTTTTCCAATTTCACAAATTTATATATTTTAAAATGGAAGTTGCAGTTTCCCCAATAAAAAAAATTATGGTACTTTTTCCCTTCGTAATGTTGAGAGGAAAACAGTTTTCAATATTCAGGTTACAAAAACTGCCAAGACCAATGTTTGAATTCAAAAGTGGCCAAGTCCATTTTTTTAGAGCAAATTTCGACAAAACCATTTATTTTTCTTTCATAATTGTTTCAATTCAGTCGAAAGGTTTTACTGAACTTTTGAAAAAAAAAATTTTTTTATTATTATTATTACTATTATTAGGGTTCTTGAATTGAACCCCCCCCCCCCCCCTCCGTTCAGCCGATATCGCTGAAATTTAACAGGTTATGTCCTAATTGGGGTTTAACTTTAAATTTCATGTTAATACATTCATTACATCGGCAGTTATTGAGGTTTTTGAGTTAAGCCCCCCCCCTCAACTGATCCCCCTTACCTTCTGTCGTTTCCACTGAAAATTAATAAGTGTCGTCCTTATTGGAGTTTGAATTCACATACGAAATGGATGCGTTCATTCTATCGGCAGTTACTAGAAAACAAAAAAGTGATTTCATTTATGTTAAGCCTCCCTCCTCCCGTGAAAAACAATAGATGTCATCGTTACGAGGCTTCTCTGGATTCACGAAAAAACATATATATACAATTTTGTGTCGATACATTCATTCTATCGGGAGTTATCGTGTGTACAACAGACCCAAATTTGAGCGATATCGTCCGAAGGGAGGGGGGATTCAGGAGAGGGAGCTTAAGGCAGCACGTCCATTGGAACCGTATTCGGCCGAATGAACGTTCGGCCGTGTAAGGCCTTTTGACGGACGACCGGCAACACGGCCGAACGTTCGTCTACTGGAGCCGGTTTTCGTCAGTAGTGCCCACAGACTCCGGTTCTTGTTTGGTACTTTTTCACTCTAGATTCTATAATTTCCCCTTGAAATGGATTTAGTGGATGAGATGATGTTGGAAAGTACATCCGTGATGAGTCGATGGAGGGGAAAAAATCAGAAATGTTGGATACATCCGTTACTTACTGAAACGAGTCGACTTGGCGAGTTTCATCACCTACATATACTTCTATGATAACGGTGGTCTCGCATGTCCCACAATGGGATTTGTTCTTGGACAACACTAAATGTACGTTTGAAACACATATTTTTAGACGTTTCCTTGATTTACCAGGAAACAGTTAGTTCTATCGAAAAATTGATTCTTACCAAAAATGTTCCTTATAAAATTTCCAGTCGTAAATAGTCTTCAGATTTGAGATAGGATCGATACAATCAAAGTTAAAAGTTATAGCGCCTACTACCAGAGCGCTTTTTCGTCACTCTGGTGGACATGAGCCCTTCTCTACTGTGGGAGTCCTAAATTTTGCCTATCCTAAATTTTTATTCACCTAGGATAGGGGTCTTTAACGATGTAACGACCTTTATCGGACATCGCACAGGCTCGGGACCATTGCTTAGCGTCCCATCCGAAGGACGGCGTGCTTTAGTTTATTTTACTCTTAATTTCTCACAATCCATAGGTATTTACATACAAATTAAATAAAAATAATTACTCAATCAAAGATTGAAAGTAAGAAATTAAAATTAAAGAAAAAAATGGAACTGTTGTTGGGCAGGTCAGGGACTTGGGCCGAATGAGCCCCATTCATTTCGGATCTGTTGAGGCATCGCCCGAACAGTCTGACGCAATGGAAGCCGTTCAATTAATTTCTACTAGGGATGGGTATTGATTAACCGATTAATCGAAATAATCGATGTTTTTGTAAAATAATCGGTGGTTTTTTAATCGATGTCATCTAGGTTTGATTAATCGGATAATCGATGATTATTTAACGATTATTAAATTTTTAATTAAAATTACAACTCATCCGAAAAATAGGAGAAAAAAAAGAAAAATGAATTAATTATTATTCATCCGAAGTGCAACTCGTCTAAAAAAATGGGAGAAGACTATCGTATCGACTATCGATACAACACAGTGCCTCTGTGGTGAACTGGTGATAAGTAAAAACTAACCTAATAGTTCTACTTCTAATTCTAATTTCTAATCATTTGTGTTGTGTCACTTGTGAGTTGTGATTGACTGATTGTATTAACTTTTGTTTCTGCGTTCGTTTAATCGATTAATCGATTATTTAACCAACAATTAATAAATGTATCGATTGACTAGTAGAAAATAATAATCATGTCTTTAATCGATGTTTTCGTTCGGGCATGTTCGGCCGTGCACGGTTCCAGTGGACGGCCTGGCTAATTCAAAAACCCTGGGGAGCCTCTATGTAAGTCAACTGCTGAATATTAGCGCAGACTGATTTTGGAGGGGGGGGGGCGAAAAGTTGATTGATTAATTCGTTGTGGGGAAGTAAATCGCCGACGACTTTTTTTTTTATATAAAAGAAATACATTTTTCAATTAAAGATTTTCAAAAAATAATCTATAACTGCCTTAGAGTAGGTACTACAGCTTAATAATATTCCATGATCCGGGCGTTCACTTATCCGGATTTTTTTGCTTCTTAAGAATTTTCATTTTAATATTGAATAAAGTAATATAAAAAAAAACTATTGTAAAGTCAAAATAGATTAATTTTAATTTAAAGAGATTGATGACCCTTAAAAAAAATTCATTTGTGGTAGACATTTCAGGATCAAATATGATTCTCAAAGCAATTACTCGCTTTTAAGGTTTTTTTTAGATCAAATATAAAAAAAAAAACCGACGGTGAATCAACGATAATGTACTTCCCCAACACAAATTAATTAAATTTTTGTTCTCCCTCCAAAATCGCTCCCCTGTTTTTCGCTTAGGCCGATTTCGCTGAATATTATTAGGTAACCTTGATTTTGAATTTACATTTGAAATTTGACTTTTTTGAGTTATATAAGGAGATTCATAACTCATTTATAATATATTTTTACAGCATCACTTCTCCCATTTATTTTTTGCCTTCTCAAAAAAATAGCAATTACAAATGTTTCGGGAAGCATTCCCATCATCAGTATCTATAGTACATGCAGGGGCGTAGCCAGGGCTTGCCCCCCCCCCCTGACCAGAGCAAAAAACCAAGATTACGAAAATTATACTTTACTTAGATGTACATGTACAAAACAAGTCATATTCCATTTATTTAAATATACATGAATTCCATCATTTCATTTCCTCGCTCAAAATCGTCATTTGTGTTATACTTCATACTCTTAAAGCTGATTTTACATGCTCAGTAAAAATGCAAAGCGCAGCAGCAGCAAATGCACGCTATTGGATGTGAGTAATTTAATTCTAAAAGCACAGAAACCACAGCGTGCATTTGCTGCTGCTACACTTTCCATTTTTGCTTCTCATGTAAAGTCAACTTAAGTATTACAGTCAGTGGTTACCTCAGGGGGAGCTTCTAGAGGTCCGAGTCTCCCAAAATAATAACAAAAAGTCTGCAGTGCTAACACGGAAACTGCGGGCTGTGCCCCCGGGAGTTTATACCCCCCCCCCCCCCCCCCCCCCCCTGCTCAAAATACTGACTACGCTCCTGAGTACATGTGTTCTCTATGTTCCTTGTGTCAATCAGAATCTTCCTTTTACAGAACATATTTCTAAGGTCTAAGGGAATAAGTTGTTGTCGTAAAATGGCCAAAGTAGTTAAGTGTAGGTACTGTGATCATCTCCCAAGCCATATGCGCACTGTGAAGAAGTTGGGAGCTCAGAACTCTAATACTTTCGGAATTATAAAGATATGGGTTTCTTGGTATCTCGTAAAATTGTGTATGTTCTCGGTTAAAACAACTCTACTTCTTTGAGGAATCATTCACGAGATAACTGCATTTAATTATTTATTCACTACGGCAGACTATTCCAAGTGAAGAGGGCCTTTTAGGTTAAATCAACTTTAGAGAGGCATTATTCTAGTTATTAAATTCCTAATAACTTCAGAATAAGAAAAACGTGCAACTTTAAACGTTTTTGTTCCAAGAACTACTTGACATATCAAAAATCTGTTTGCACAGTTCTTTCTTGTTTCTTTAGTACTTTAATAAAATGTAATGAAACTTAAGGGTCAAAAGGGAACCCCCTTCGAAGGGCTGTTTGAGCCATTAAAAGGGTCATTTTTGTCTTTTCGAGGACGCCATACAATAGCTCTCGGCGAGTGCTACAACTTTAGTCCTATGCACAATTTTGATATCTCTAACCGTTTAGGAGTTATTTCACTTGTGGCCCACTTATCTGGAATGTATATATATTGTATATATACTATCTGACCTCTCATTTTCGTTATATATTCTGTATAACTCATTATTGTTTATATTATTATTCTTACTTTGTTTTTTCAACATTTTTTTGCTTTTATTTTTCACTAGTTTATTTTCATTGTTAATCAATGCATGTCATTAACATTTAATATCAGGGCTTTAGCTAATATTGGGAGCCATGGTGGCCGTGCGGGCTAGAGCGTAGGGCTTTGGTCGCATGGTCTCACCTTGGTTTGCGGGTTCGAATCCCGTCCGGGAGTGAGTTTTATTTCGTAGATAAAACTTACTCCCGGGGCCATGGATGTTGTAAATAATTAGGTAAAACACCATTAATAAGAGTCATGGCTAATATGCATCGTACATAAGGCCAAAAAAAAAAAAAAAAAAAAAAAAAAAAAAAAAAAAAAAAAAAAAAAAAAAAATTAATATTCCTTTAATTAATTCTTAGAGGTCTCTTCTCTTTTTTCTTTATTCCGTCTCAATTGGTTGATACTTTTATTCTTATGTTATTATTCTTAGGAGGTATGTCCCAGAATAAATATTATTTTTAATTTTATGTAATTTAACATATATAGGTTAGGTTAGGTTAGGTTGTATGACTCATGCCCAGGCTTTAACTACGAGGTCATATCGCCTACTACCAGAGCGCTCTTTCGTCACTCTGGTGGACATGAGCCCGACTCTACTGTGGGAGTCCTAAATTTTGCCTACCCTAAATTTTTATTCATCTAGGGTAGGGGTCTTTAACGAGTACCTGACATCGTACAGGCTCGGGACCATCGCTTAACGTCCCATCCGAAGGACGGCGTGCTTAAGTTTATTTTACCTCCCAGATAAAATAAACTAAGGGCCTCGGTCGGGCTACGAACCCACGACCTTGAGCTCAGAAGTCAAGCACGCATACCACTGAGCTACCGGCGCCCTCTTTAACATATATATATATATTTTTTTTTCAATAAATGAATATAAAATTATACTTACAGATGGTTCGGCTTACTCCGAACTAGCCGTTAGCTATTGTCATCTTTTTTTCGCCGTCCTGCGAAAAAAAAAAAAAATGTGAGAAAACTTATTTGTAATATTTTTGATAAAAACTGTTTTTTTTTTTCAATGTTACGTTATGTAAGAGACAAATTAGCATTGCCTCTATAAGCGTATTTACATAAACATAAAATTTCTGGACGGGATTCGAATCGGCAACATTGGTAAGATAATGCGACAAAAGCACTACGCTCTAGCCAGCACATCCCCGATATAATTCTTTTCAGTGTTGATGTACGATGAATCATACGATGATGATGTACATGCCTTCTCCCCAACCCTGCTTATTCATAGTAAGTCATTTTAATGTTTACTCTTTATTATGTTCCACCTATTTGTCTATTTCCATTATTAATGTTTATGTTTAGTAATGTAGTCATAGTAAGTCAGGTTCAATTTTTAACTCGTTACAATGTCTATTTTAACGTTCAGTAATGTTTATCAACACACTTTTGTTTATTTGTGATTCTAATCTTGATTTCCCCCCCATGTTTGTAGGCCCTGATGATGATATAAACTATATCGAAACGTTGGCGTTTGAATAGTGTTTTCTTCCATCTTTGACTGACCCTCAATATTCCTACAATTAGAATCTACAGTCGCTAATCAACATCTACGATGAATATAATCTTTCATTCTATCTTTTGGCATAAACAAGTAAGTTAAAGGTTCAAAATCCAAGGGATGAAATACATTCCAACTCCACACCTAGGGACCTAAGCATACAATGTTTTTATCCCTTCCCTGGTAGCTCTACTGGGCGAGTCCTGGTCTTATTAAGGTAGGGATCTTGAACGCCCTCTCAGATAAAAAAAAAACGCTACTATGTGGTCACATCGCCTACCAGAGCGCTCTTTTTTCACTCTGGTGGACTTGAGCACTCTACTGCGGAATTAAATTTTGCATATCCAGGTTTAGTTATCTAGGATAGGAGTCTTGTAACGAGTGACATAATACAGGCTCGGGACCTTAACTTTAAAGGACGACGTGCTCAAGGTTTTTTTAAAATTAATTAAAGTAATACTAAATACATCGTGGGCCTACAATATACAGTAGAGTATTTACTGTTATTAATATATGTATTAATTGCAGAAACTTTTCCATAAGGGTAGAAGGGCGAAAATAGATAATAATTTTTTGGGGGTGAGGTGAGACCAGGGCCCTATTGACCTTATAGGGCTATATTTGGGAGGCCGAAAGGGCAAGTAAGTGTTGTTTATCAACCAGTTTTCACTATTGAAGTTACAACTGATATCAAATCAAGTATATCCTCTACCATAGATCGTTTCGAACATTAAAATAATATTATATAACTTGTTATATGAATATAGTTTATTTTATCTGGGAGGTAAAATAAACTTAAGCACGCTGTCCTTCGGATGGGACGTTAAGCGATGGTCCCGAGCCTACACGATGTCAGGTACTCATTAAAGACCCCTATCCTGGGTGAATAAAAATTTAGGGTGACGAAAGAGCGCTCTGGTAGTAGGCGATATGACCTCATAGTTAAAGCCCGGGCATGAGTCATAAAACCTAACCTAATCTATATACATATATATTTTTTTTATTATTATTTTTTTTTCGAGAAAGTTGTGCACAGCTCTGACCTGCTAGAATTAAAAATACATCAGATAATAATAATAATAATATATATTTCCGTTAAATCATAACATGGTAATAGGATACTTCATAAGAATGTTTACACTAAGATACGGTCTGTGTTTACCTCGGGGAGAGTTTACATCCTGTCCAGAGGATTAACTCACTCAACTCGTAAACACTGCTAAGTTTTTTTTTTTTTGTCTTCTTTTGTTAATACAATATTATTGTCTCGATTTATTTCATACAAGTTAAGAGTTTTAGTTAATAAAAATATGGAGGACTCGGAGCCTCCAGGTATTACTGACACAGGCAGGGGCGTCCCTCGTAGCGTAATTTTGCCCCCGCCTGCTCAAAATCCTGGCTACGCCCCTGGACAATATATAAATGAATAATTAATCCAAACTTTACTTATTTATTTATCCATGGACTGACTAACCAGTCTGATATTGAATTAATCACAGGGATGACTGGTTCATTATTTTGTTCTTCATGTTCTTATATATATGTTCATATCCAGACATGTGTCAGGTATAATAAATAAATGATACTAAAATGACAATTATTTTTCAAAATTCAAGCAATAGGGAAATCTCTAGTCAACGAGACAATAGAATAAAAAAATGTCTAGAAGTACTGAGACCATATGATTTCTGTAGGATTCAATACTGAATTTGAGAACTAAGTACAGATGGCGCTATCCAATAGCGCCATTTCTTAGCGCGAAAGTAGTAGATTTTAAATTCAAAAACTTACATAAGATCAAATTCTTTGCCCCCCTCCCCTATAGTAAGAATTAGTAATATTGAGCTAATCCCCCCCACCCCCCTAAATGCCTTACGTTATTTATGAATGACCCCTTAGGTACTAGACGATTCGGTTGAAAATTAATAGGTGTCCTCCTGAGCATTGAATTTACATATGAAATTTCGATACGTTCCTGATATCGACAGTCATTAAAATTTGTTAATGTTACGCCTTTCCCCTCTTTTCTTTGGCCAATTCAACGGAAAATCGATAGATGTCGTCCTTCGAGGATTCTGAATACATATATAAAATTTCGTGTGGATACATTCATTTTATGGGGAGTTATCGTGTTCGCAGGCACACGCTGATATTGTTTCTTTAATTTTTGGAATCAGGAAAGTCGGAAAACATAATATAAAATCGTTGAAAAATCTGCATCAAATTTTTGGCAGATTACATAACTTCTTCTATATATAATTCATGAAACTGACTGAGAAAGTAAAAAAAATACAATACTCATTTAAATAATTTTTCATGAAAACTGCTCTTGTCCACATCTCGCCTTTCATTATGATAGTTATTATAGTTTAAATTATTATTATGTTGATACTTTCAACGATTTGTTTATAATATTAGATATTTTAAAAACAACGGTTTTGAACTCCATATAGAAGTTTCTTTCAGAAGGAAAGTTTTGATGTCAGTTTTAGTCCTTTTGTCTCTGAGGTAATATCCAAAGAAAACTTTTAAAGGAAGCCACATTCCAGGGCAGAGTGAAAGTTAAATTTACTTGGAGACAAAATATTTACATATTTCTACAGCTTGAGATGCCCCCCCTCCCCCCCCCCCAAAAAAAAAATGTTTGTTGAGCGAAAACTCGATATTCGACTTACATAGTGGCTTTTGAATAGTCGATATCAATAGGGAATTATAGTTGAATGCCCCCTCTCCTTCAATAGATTTCTATAGATCATTCACTAGACGATATAGACCTACACGCATGCGCAGGCAAGTCGTGCCGAGCAACCCGATTGCTCAAATCCCCCCCCCCCCCCCCCCCCCCCCCTTATAAGTAGACAATATCCTTCAGATTGCGGGCAATTTGATCGGATTGCCTGGGTGATCTTTTGGATTCACGTTTCACTCGGGGGTGTAAAACCATCGATGTTGATATCGATAGTACATATAGATATTTTTTGAAACTATCGATAGCATTGTCGAAATATTTTTTCAAGCAGAAGTGACATTCAGTCACTCTGTGCTCATGTATATGCACACATGTACCATGTAAGTAATTTAAGGAAGAAAGAAGAAATAAACAAGATGTCGGAGTGTTAGTAGCTACATTTCTTTTAGTAGCAAAAAATCTCAACAACAATACGCACTTCAACTGAACATATCGGTTCGTTAACACAATCAGCAACTAAACTACAAACTTCAATTGCACATAAAAATATGAATTCAAAACACGTATATATATATTGACCAGACGAGTTCCCATTGTTAGGTACTAAAAAAATATCACATCAAAAACGAACAACTAAAATCAAACACTAGAACATCAGAAACTTCAACAAAATAAAATAAAACAAAAAAACAACAAGTGTTCCTTCAAATTGGAAGTGTTCCCGCAAGTTCTATATTCGGCACTGCAAAAACGGCATTTAGTCAGTTTTTTTGGACCCACATCCTTATCGAAGTAACTCCACACATCGGGTTTCCGTTTACGACTCATTTTTCAGTCAACAAAGCACGCTACAAGAATAGTAAATTTTCTGTTCAAAGCAACGAAACACTCTACAAGAACAGTAAATGTAACCTTCCTTCGATTCAGTGGATCCCAGAAATAGAAAGTCCTTAAACCATCGATAGTTTAACGCCGATATTATCGAAACTATTGTTAAAGTCAACTATTGATAGTTTTACTTCCCTACGTTCCACACTATTTGAGATATTCGTCCCATCCGAAGGACAGCATGCTCAAAGTTTTGTTAGCTACTAGATAAGAAGCTCAAGCTTATGGCCTCATCGATGTTGTCCTTACATTCCGATACATTGTCCAGAGGTAAGATGGTATGTTCCAGTCTTCATTGCGGCCTCATCATGTCGATGTTCCTCTTACATATAGATGCATTGTCCAGAGGTAAGGTGGTGTGTTCCAGTCTGCATTGCGGCCTCATCATATCGATGTTCCCCTTACATATCGATACATTGTCCAGATGTAAGGTGGTATGTTCCAGTCTGCATTGCGGCCTCATCATATCGATGTTCCCCTTACATATCGATACATTGTCCAGAGGTAAGGTGGTATGTTCCAGTCTGCATTGCGGCCTCATCATATCGATGTTCCCCTTACATATCGATACATTGTCCAGAGGTAAGGTGGTATGTTCCAGTCTGCATTGCGGCCGCATCATATCGATGTTCCCCTTACATATCGATACATTGTCCAGAGGTAAGGTGGTATGTTCCAGTCTGCATTGCGGCCGCATCATATCGATGTTCCCCTTACATATCGATACATTGTCCAGAGGTAAGGTGGTATGTTCCAGTCTGCATTGCGGCCTCATCATATCGATGTTCCCCTTACATTCCGATACATTGTCCAGAGGTAAGGTGGTATGTTCCAGTCTGCATTGCGGCCTCATCATATCGATGTTCCCCTTACATATCGATACATTGTCCAGAGGTAAGGTGGTATGTTCCAGTCTGCATTGCGGCCGCATCATATCGATGTTCCCCTTACATATCGATACATTGTCCAGAGGTAAGGTGGTATGTTCCAGTCTGCATTGCGGCCGCATCATATCGATGTTCCCCTTACATATCGATACATTGTCCAGAGGTAAGGTGGTATGTTCCAGTCTGCATTGCGGCCTCATCATATCGATGTTCCCCTTACATATCGATACATTGTCCAGAGGTAAGGTAGTATGTTCCAGTCTGCATTTCGGCCTCATCATATCGATGTTCCCCTTACATATCGATACATTGTCCAGAGGTAAGATGGTATGTTCCAGTCTGCATTGCGGCCTCATCATGTCGATGTTCCCTTTACATATCGATACATTGTCCAGAGGTAAGGAGTTATGTTCCAGTCTGCATTGCGGCCTCATCATGTCGATGTTCCCCTTACATATCGATACATTGTCCAGAGGTAAGGTAGTATGTTCCAGTCTGCATTTCGGCCTCATCATATCGATGTTGCCCTTACATATCGATACATTGTCCAGAGGTAAGGTGGTATGTTCCAGTCTGCATTGCGGCCTCATCGATCCCCATGCTAAAGTCCTCTCTAACTTTCTACACAACCAACAACTCTTTTCTCCATCCTCTTATCTGTTCTACTAAATCCAAACTTCTTTATTCATTTATTTTTTTTTTTTGAAAAAGAAGTGACACAAATTTCACTGTTAGTTAGATAATGTTTCTGATAACAATAAATAATTCAGATAAGGGAAGTTTTCTGTTGGAAAAACTTGAAATATACCACATTTCATTGAAAAGAAAACAGTTTTCCGGACAGTTGAAAAATGGATTACTATATAATTATATATACGAGCTATAGGGGAAGTTATGTTATCGGTCAAAAATTCGATATAGAATTTTCAACAGAATTTCATATTTACCGACCGTTAGATTGGCACTCTGTGTTCGAACTAAACACTAGACTCACACAAACTTGTTACGATCTGTTTCCAAATGTTACAGATAGAATATTTATAGAATAAGGAAGCGGATGAAGGCAGAGTGCGCAAAGGACATAGACCGTCACATAAAATAAAGCAATGAGACAAGTTATAAGTTAATTATATATTTAGTACTTACAAATGGTGTACAGGGCAACGGCTCACACAAGAGGAAAGAAAAGGAAACTGGATATAAGAACAATAAAATGAACAGACTAGATTGATTGATTCGTCTGTGTGATGTCTGGGCTTTTATACAGGGTGTAACAAGTCGAGAGAGCGATACTTAGGGATCTTATAGTAAACTTAATTCTGAACAAAAAAGTTCCTATAAACATAGGTCCGCAAATGCTTTGTTTAAAAGTTATAATAAAAAACTGCAGGGCAAAGAGAGAAATACCTGCAATTGGTATAAGGGTTTAGGGTCTGAATAGGGTTCAAGGTTCAATACCATTCATGTAGCCTCATCTGTCCATAAGATGTTGTTACCAAAGTGACGATTGGATGCTAAACGACGAAGATACCAGTTACAGAATTGCATCCTTGCTTCACCATCACCCTGTACTAAATTAAAATGATAGGGGTACATACGTTCGCTCCTTAGGGTTCTGTACACTTCCATATGCGAAACCTGCATTTGAAGCCCGGTTCGACGTGGGCTTGTCGTCGGATTTACTTCAAAAGCTCTGATGATATTTTCACTTCGATTTACATTGACTCGTGGATTAATTATTCTGGTGGGCAGCTCTGTAACACGGCCAGTTTCTCTTATTCGTTGATAAGTAGCCTGGAAAACCCTTCGATGGGGGACCCGTCGAAGAGGGAAACGTCTTCAGTACTCAACAGCTGCATCACTGTTCCCGTTACAAAAACCGTACACAAATAGAATATCTGGATATTCCGCATTCTTGAACATTCGCGGCATTTTATGCAAAACCGATTCACAATAAATGAGATTAGTTGCATTGAAATAGAACCCAACATTCATAAACATGAATGGTATTGAACTTTGAACCCTATTCAGACCCTAAACCCTTATACCAATTGCAGGTATTTCTTTCTTGGCCCTGCAGTTTTTTGATTATAACTTTTAAGCAAAGCATTTGCGGACCTATGTTTATAGCAACTTTTTTGTTCAGAATTAAGTTTACTATAAGATCCCCAAGTATCGCCCTCTCGACTTGTTACACCCTGTATAGAACCATAGAACCTTCTAGGCCCATGTTCCAGAAGGGTCCATTTACAAATTTGGTTCTTTTCTCTATAAACAGGTATTTTCATAAATATTTAATATTAGTATCTTACAATGATAAATATATAATTGTCTATCAATGGCGACCTAGAAGTAAAAGCTATATTTAATATATTTTAAATATAGAGGACTGGAACCTGGTCGGTCCCTAGGTCGGCCATTGGTTCTAGAACTTTCTATAAAGACGAAACGTTCTACAGACTTCTATATTGCCCCAAGTGGCTTTATTAATTACAAATTCATAATCATATATATAAAGCTGAAAATGTCTGTGCGTTGTACCGCTATAACTCACGAACGGCTTGATGGATTTGATTAATTTTTTTTTTTATTTGTTCGTCATCGTCTGTGGAAGGTTATAGGCGTATTAGTACCTCAATATCTGGTCCATCCCAGCATCCACCCACGCAATCTTTGTAACTCGAAAACCATTGCAACGATTAATGAGAAATCTTTTTGAATAAATTAGTTTTAGCTCCAAAGCTAGCGTTACTACAGTTGAAGGACTATAAGCCTTATTCCGTATGAATAATTGAAAATTATAACATCATGAATGTACTGTCGACGAACTGAATAGCCTTATAGGAGATATTGGGAGAAAAGTCAAAGTTCCCCGGGCAACGCCGGGTATTACTGCTAGTTTTTAATATTACATTATTACATATTTTCTCTTTAATATTACATTATTACATATTTTCCTATATGTAGGTCTAAAGATTTATCCCTCTAAGAATTGTGACTGTGTAGTGTATTAGGGACAATTAAAATATATATATGGTGACATCACTTTGATCCTAACACACGAGAATGACCGGGTTCAACTACTCACGTTAACGCCGGGGCCGATACTGCTCTCTGGTCTCAGGACCAAGTTGGTCCAGAGGGAGGGGGTAATATTCAGGGATTATCCACTCCCTGACCACAACAATGTAGGCCCAAACCGGCAGTTAATGGGCTTTTTGGTCGATTTGACTGAAAATCAGCAGATTTTTAGGGTTCGGGATATACAAATAATATTCCGTATCGATTTTCAGTCAAATCGGTTCAAGAGAAGAGTGGGGATTAAGGGGGAAGCTTGAAACTACTTAAACCGCCTTTGTATAGAATGTATTGACAGAAAATTTCATATATATATATTCAAAGCCCTATAAGGACAATACCTATCAATTTTCAGCGGAATCAACCGAAGGGGAGGGGAGGATAAGAGGGGGCTCAACTGAAAAATTTCAATAACTGCCCACGTACGTTTCAACACAAAATTGACTATCAGGATTCAGAAATCAGTTTTTTTTTTTTTTTTTTTTTTTAAACTTTAATTTTGTATTTACAACTAGATATATACAATACAGTCGACTCTCAATAATTTGACCAGGCCCCTTGAAAAACACTCGATAAATAGAAAAAAATTCATGTACATTTGGTCCCCTCGGTAATTTGAAGTGGTAGCAATGGCATCTTACTCGCCAACATTCTATAATTTGAAGTGAGGGCTCCCCAACTCTCTATAATTTGAAGTGCCCTGACGTCACTTGTGATGTCATTTGATCCTGCACAGACCGGTCCTTTGTTTACATGCCCTGGACCAGATTAATTGAGTTTACAGTTTTCTTTCTTTAGTTAAATTTAAACAGCGTTTTTATAATTTTTAAAATCAAAATGAGCTCCAGGAAGAATAAATGTCTTTCATTTGGTGAGAAACTGCGTGTTATAGAAGCTGTGGAAAATGGAATATTGAAAAAAGATGTTGCAAAGCAGTTCAATATTTTACCATCTACATTGTCAATGATTTAAAAAAATAAGGTTGAAATCTCCGGAAGTGTCTCATGTGCAGCAAGAAAAAGGTCACGTCAGGGTGAATTTCCTCGTCTGGAGGAGGCTTTGGTTTGGAGGCTTTTCTCAGCTTTCATCACTATAGAAAACTCACTGGACAATATCACTTATGGGTTCGTAACCCGACCGAGGCCCTTAGTTTATTTTATCTGCGAGGTAAAATAAACTTAAGCACGCCGTCCTTCGGATGGGACGTTAAGCGATGGTCCCGAGCCTGTACGATGTCAGGTACTCGTTAAAGACCCTACCCTAGATGAATAAAAATTTAGGACTCCCACAGTAGGGTCGGGCTCATGTCCACCAGAGTGACGATAGAGCGCTCTGGTAGTAGGCGATATGAGCTCGTAGTTAAAGCCCGGGCATGAGTCATAAAACCTAACCTAATATCACTGATATATAAACTTTTTTTTTTTTTTTTTTTTTTTTTTCTTTTATTTAATGCCTTCAGATAATTACAAAATAAAAGATAAACATTACAAGATAAATAGGCTACCTCCTCCCAGAAGACGGAGTATGAGTGTGGGAGGGGGAGCAGTCAGCTAGCACTGTACAAACACTGTTAAAAATTTAACAAAGTATAGAGAGAAGAAATACAAAAAAAGAAAAATACAAAAATAAATAAAAAATAGTATCTTTAGTAAAAAATAAAAAAATACAATAATAATAATTTTTAAAAAATAATAATAAAAATAAAAGAATGAGAAAAGAAAAAGTGACTAAAATAAGAAATATTCTCGTAATATAGAAGAAAAATAAAATAAAAATTGATGAATAATGAAGTGCTGATGGAATGAACCTGACAACCCGGAGACCTGGCATTGAATTTTAATCGAGTGAGAGACAAGACAAGTGAACATGAAGTTGGCAGAGCACAACAGCATACATGGGAAGAGATCAGAACAGAGCGTCGTGCTAGTCAGAGTAGAGAGAACTAAACAAGGACTCAACCTGATCCGAGCTCAGTCCGGTGACCCACTTCATGACCCTAGTCATATACCTCCTCAGAGAGAACAGAGCGTCGTGCTAGTCAGAGTAGAGAGGACTTAACAAGGACTCAACCTGATCAGAGCTCAGTCCGGTGACCCACTCCATGACCCTAGTCATATACCTGCTCAGAGAGAAGAGAGCAGAACAGAGCGTCGTGCTAGTCAGAGTAGAGAGAACTTAACAAGGACTCACCTGATCAGAGCTCAGTTCGGTGACCCACTCCATGACCCTAGTCATATACCTGCTCAGAGAGAAGAGAGCAGAACAGAGCGTCGTGCTAGTCAGGGTAGAGAGAACTTAACAAGGACTCAACCTGATCAGAGCTCAGTCCGGTGACCCACTCCATGACCCTAGTCATATACCTGCTCAGAGAGAAGAGAGCAGAACAGAGCGTCGTGCTAGTCAGAGTAGAGAGAACTTAACAAGGACTCAACCTGATCAGAGCTCAGTCCGGTGACCCACTCCATGACCCTAGTCATATACCTGCTCAGAGAGAAGAGAGCAGAACAGAGCGTCGTGCTAGTCAGAGTAGAGAGAACTTAACAAGGACTCAACCTGATCAGAGCTCAGTCCGGTGACCCACTCCATGACCCTAGTCATATACCTGCTCAGAGAGAAGAGAGCAGAACAGAGCGTCGTGCTAGTCAGAGTAGAGAGAATTTAACAAGGACTCAACCTGATCAGAGCTCAGTCCGGTGACCCACTCCATGACCCTAGTCATATACCTGCTCAGAGAGAAGAGAGCAGAACAGAGCGTCGTGCTAGTCTGAGTAGAGAGAACTTAACAAGGACTCAACCTGATCCGAGCTCAGTCCGGTGACCCACTCCATGACTCTAGTCATGTACCTGCTCAGAGAGAAGAGAGCAGAACAGAGCGTCGTGCTAGTCAGAGTAGAGAGAACTTAACAAGGACTCAACCTGATCAGAGCTCAGTCCGGTGACCCACTCCATGACCCTAGTCATATACATGCTCAGAGAGAAGAGAGCAGAACAGAGCGTCGTGCTAGTCAGAGTAGAGAGAACTTAACAAGGACTCAACCTGATCAGAGCTCAGTCCGGTGACCCACTCCATGACTCTAGTCATATACCTCCTCAGAGAACATCTCTCGTTTTCTATTTCTAGTTTTATATATTTGGGCAGAAACGTACATACATAACTACTTTTAATCACACTCCTGTTTATTTGAATTTTTTCCTAACTCCGTCTTGGTTATTTGAGCTCTTATTATTTTGAACTCTCAGTAATTTGAACTTTTTCTCTGGTCCCTTGAGTTTCAAATTATCGAGAGTCATAATATATAATATATATAATAAGCAAATGTGATACATAATAAATAAATGTTGAAAGAGAAATCATTCAATAATGACACTCCATTATCTTGTTATTACGGATGAGAAAGAGGAATTAAAATATATATATAAAAAGAAATAGATGAAAGAGAAACATAAAACGTTTGTAGATGATTAGTAGGTCTCGAGGCCATTGCCGCCTAAAGCTAAGCGCGCACTAGGGCGGCACGGCACGGACGGCATTTTTAAAGGTGGGTGCGCGTACTAAACGGGAACTCCCGCCATCCGCACATGGCAGTGTATACTGAGCTACCGTATGGTGAACAAGGTCAAAATGGATAGTGATGACGAGTGTTTGGTTGTTAGTGCAATTTTGGTAGAAAAAGAGGAAGAGATGCTAACCAAAAAAAAAAAAAATTTTGGATTCATCAAATCAATAGAAAAAGACTGACTTTTGGTGAATTTCATACCTTGTTTCCGGACCTTATGGAAGATGATGCTAAATTCTTTCAATACTTCCGAATGACTCAGGAGAAGTTCGAATCCCTTTATGACCTCATTAAAGATGAAATCTTCAGCAAACAAACTAAGTTTCGAAGTCCTGTTGAACCAAAGGAAAGGCTAGCGATTTGTTTGCGGTAAGTTCCTACGTGATTATTTCATTGGTCGTTTTATTAATATTATTTTTTGTAATACTCTAAACTTACTATGTATTCTGTATAAACATTTTGAAGACCAGACGGGTTTTATATGCCAAACAAAGAATAAAGTTTACCAGGTTTAGCACAATTTTAAAACCTGTACACATAATGAAATAGTACCAAACATTAGTACCAAACATATAGGCTAACACCAATTTATTTTCCAATTCACTAAATGATATTTTGCTAATTTGACTTTACTGTAGGGGAATGTATAAAATAAATGAATAAATAACGGCGCAGCTTCAATGTTATAAAATTTATATTTAGAAAAAAAAAACAATGTGGCAATATCAATTTTTTTTTTTTTTTAAATTTATTTTTTATTGAAATCTCATGCATCAGTTTCGTCCCTCCATCCCCTAGCGCTGTAGCTGCTAAGTGTTGCCTCGTCAGCATTTGGTTGTGGTGTAGGTCGTTGAGGAGTTTCATTGTATTTTGGTAAAACAAGGCCAGTGTTTTCTGGTTGAGGTGGAGCTTGCGAAAAAAAATGTGACTGTCTTGAAACTGTATCCATGTTGTGTAAAACAGACGTTGGTGGTTCCCCCACTCTAAGTGCAATGTCCATTTCTTTGTCTGAAACCAGTTTAAAAATTTTTCTTTTTATGTCAATCTGGTCACGAAGAGGAAAATTTTTGACAGTTTTTCCCATTGTTGTAAAGAAGGCTGCTAAAGAGTCTTCTTCGGTAGGTTGCTGTCTTTTTCTTGCCAAATAGTCCTCCAACACAGTTGCTGCAGTTTTTGCAGGGGCATTTCCAGCCCTATTCCTTTTTTTCGGGTTGGAAAGCTCTTTCTTCGACCAACTACGCGACGATGCCGTGGATGACGGAGGATAGGTGGAGAGCGAATCCTGCGAAGTTATCGTTAGATGGCTTGGAACTGGCAAGGAAATATTAGGCGACTCTGGCATTTCGGAATTATTATCTTCCTCTTCATAATGTTGGTCTTCTTCATCTTGATCGACAGCAGCTGTAAAGTTTGATTGACGATTATCGCCATCGGCAAGATATGGTACCAGGAAGGCTAATTCTTGCTCAAACTTCGGTGGTTTGCAATTTTTCGCAGCTTGGCCACTTTTGGTTCTCCGGCGTTGGAGTGCTTTTCGATAATTGTCTCGAACTTTTGCCCAACGATCCTTGCATTCAGTACCTGAAACACGATACGTTTACATTGTCTACTGAATTAACACAATCTTCAAAACAAACAAAAGTTAAAGTTATCTCATGCTTATAAATAAATAGGGCCTACAATGTGTTTAATAATACCGTTTCATAATAGAATTAATTAATTTTTTAATTTTTTTTTTTTAGGTTTCTTGCAACTGGAATGTCTTACCGCTCCATGGCATTCTCTTTCAGAATGGGTCTAACAACAGTAAGAGAAATTGTTCATTCAACTTGCAAGGCAATATGGAAGTGCTTACAACCATCCGCGATGCCCCAACCTACAGAGGAGATGTGGAAAGATATTGAAAGAGGGTTTTGTACGAAATGGAACTTCCCGAACGCTGTTGGTGCTTTGGACGGGAAACATGTCATCATAGAAGCACCTCATAACAGTGGAGCTGATTACTTCTGCTATAAAAAGTGCTTTAGCATCGTATTATTAGCATTGGTGGACGCAGATAAAAAGTTCATTTTTGTAGATGTTGGTGGTTATGGAAAAAACTCTGATTCAAGTATTTTCAATTCTTCTGAATTGGGAAAAAGGCTGGAAAATGGTTCACTAAACCTTCCGCCTTCAAAGGTATTACCTGGTACTAATATTTATCTTCCTCATGTGATTATTGGTGACGAAGCTTTTCCCCTTCGTACAAATAGCATGCGCCCAAACTCAAAAGAAGATGTACATGGCAAGATAGAAGAAAAAATTTGCAACTACCGCATAAGTCGTGCAAGAAATGTAGTTGAAAATGCATTTGGAATTTTGGTGAGAAGGTTTCGTATTTTTGAAAAGAAACTGTCCCTTTCTCAGGAGCACCTGATCTCTGTGGTTTTAACAGCCTGTTGTTTGCATAATTATTTAAAGACGGACTCATGTTACTGGACTGAAAAATACTTAGAAACTACAGTTTCAGATGCTAAGTCACTTGCTCCATTAAAAGGCACAGGTGGTTTGTCTGGTTGCGAAGCTATAGAGGTCCGAAACATATTTAAAGATTACTTCAACTCTGAGTTGGGATCAGTAAAGTGGCAACAGAAACGATCTCAAGCTGGAAAACAATGTGTTTAAATTACTATAAAACTTAGTTATAATTTTGTTTTGTCACAAAACCGTGTAGGCTACTTAAAAAATATTTAATTATACAACTTATAATAAATGAACATAAGTAAATGAATTCGAAATTGCTTGAACATATGCGACTGCTACATACTCAATCTAGTTGCATCAGTAATGGTTATATTTAGAAAATATTTTTGTGTAGTTTTTTATATAAAATATAGATATGTTTTAAGAAAAATGGTACCTGGCACAAATGTAGAAGATTCAATGTTTACTATTAATAATAATTATTAAATATCTAAATCCAATACTATTGAACAGTGTTATGTTCACATGTTCAATTAAAAATTATTATAATTGTAACCACTGGAATAGCCGATTTCGTCGAAATCAAAGACTCAGGGGACCCTAAAACGTGTAAATCCATTAAAAACGGCATTCTCAATTTTTTGACGGATCAAAATACTTTCTTTACCTACAGCGCAGGGTAAGGAAAGCTATAAGTGTGAGAGTGACAATCCATCAATGTACACAACTAAAAATTATTATACATAATATTAATTATTACTAATACTAAAAATTATTATTACTTATATACTTCAAGTTACTTACCATTCTGTTTCATCAGTCCACCGATCTCTTCCCATATATTTTCCCGTCTGCTACTGTTGAAATATTCAGGGTGGCGCATGTTAAATATTTCTGGATAGTTTTGCACTAATATAATCAATTTGGACACATCCATCTCTTTTTGTAGAAGGGTAGAACTCAACTGACTGTCAATCTGTCATAAGGATGACGTGGCAAACAATTCCAAGGCGCCCGCCGGAGGGGCGCGCTCACTACCCCAGAAATGCCGATGAGTCATCGGTACGACCTTTCGGAAATGTCCTGAAGTTCTTCCTCGCCGACTTTTTAAAACGGCGGAAGGTGCGGAAGCCCTGTCCGGCCGGCCGTACCGACCAAGTGAGCGCATACACATTTGATTCAATCATATTAATTTTTTTAAATTGCCGTGCCGCCCTAGTGCGCGCTTAGCTTAAGTCTCCGAACATGAACATTAGGAAGGGTTCTTGGAGCAAGTCTGCGGACTAAAGGATTAGGTTGAAAGGAAATGGTAGAGTGGAATTTTCTGTAGCGGGATTTAATTACATCCCTTATAAAGGGAATCTGCAGGCCATTGTGAAGGAGAGCATTTGAGACGTAGAATGGAGCGTTTGTGATTTTACGAAGGATTCGGGTAGAAGTCAAATATTGAGTTTTTGCCGAAACAGTCTCGATTGGCTTTAGAGGGAGAACGAAAACATAATTGATTAATTCGTGATTTGGTAGTGATTACATTCTTGAAAGAGGTCATTTTTGACTAAATATTTGAACATTTTCGCAGTCGTGGGGGTAGCTGTGAAATTTTATGTAAACGGTAGGTATATAATAATTTTTAATTATTGTTTTTTAGATAATATATCATTGAAGACTCCCGAACCATATTCTACTGTCGAATGAATAATTATATTTTCAATTTCACATCGTTCGGACAATTTTGAAAGCAATTAAGTATGGCGAATCCAAGATGGCGAACGAATTTCCTATTCAAATACATCCCTATAACCAGCTCCGGAGAATTTACTACCAGATGATGAACATTCGCACCAAAGTCGAGTCAACGTTTTTAAAAATTTTGTGGGAACGTAAAAACAAACAAACGTGCAGATAGAACACACAGCACCTCTTCTGGATAGGACATAACTATCATATCTAACTAGAAAGAAAAAATTAGGAAAAAAAAAGTTTTATATGATAATAAGATGTTGTGAGACGAAATTTCTCATAGAAACTAAGGATGTTGTCTTCCCATTGTCATCACCAGTAGCACATCCTATCCGTACAGGTTAATGGCCTGTAGTCCTTTAGACTCTACACTGTGTAGGTGGGATGCGCCACTGATGATAGGGCTTTTACATTGAAAAACGTTTCTCGTCCCACAACATCTTATTATCATATGAAACTTTTTTCTTTCCGTTTCTATAAGAAAAAAAAATGTTATTCAACATATGTCCCACTATTTATTTAAGTCATCGTATTTAATAGTGAGACAGTCCCGCGTCGCTACGTCAACCAGAGAAGAGAGGAAATATTTGCCTTTGTATCATACATGAAGGATTCCATCCTCTTTTCAAGGGTGCCTCTTTTGTTCACTGCTTCTCCAGGAACAGTCCTGAGAAGACAGGTTCCTGTCCTTACAGACTACAGAGACCTACCCCGCCTCACTTCCCTAGCAGAGGGAGTCAAATGTCAAGGGTCAAACCAATCGGGCTCAAGAGAGAGAGAGCCAGTACCGGGAGGATTGAGTAGAACGCCTCGGCATCTACCGGCCATAAACGGAAGCTGTCAATGTCTCATAACCACTGTTATAATAAATAGTATCTTAATATGTATTTATAATAATATCTTAAAGATATATTTATAATAGTATCTTAAAGGAGAAAGAGAGAAATATTATAATGTCTAGAATATTGTAACGGAGGACCCGGGACGGGCGATTTTCATCGGCCACCGTCAGCTCCTCCCCACCACTACTCACAACCCAGGGAGGGAGTGGGGGAGATGGGAGTAGATTCAGTCTGGACGGGGGAGAGGAGAGAGTCTGCCAAGAGAGTCTGTTGAGGGCCAGAAGAAGGGGTTGTGGGCCGGGCATGTGTTGGGTGTCGATCTGATTCACTGTAAAATAAATGTTAAGTACTGTTCCTGGCAGTGAGTGGACTTGTGATTTCTTCTCCGATGTCCTGTACGATGACCCGGCAAAGTGAAGCTCACTAAGGGCAGAGAGGCCCGACACGAATAGGGCTTTACTACAATGGCCTACTACCAGAGAGACGAAAGAGAACCAAGAACCAGACTCTACTTTGGGAGTTCTAAATTCTGTCTACCCTAAATTTTTATTCATCTAGGGTAGGAGCAGATCCATGCAGACTCTATGGCGAAGGCGTGCGAGGCACACGGGCGGCAAAATTCAAGCCCATAATGTTTCTTTTCCTTATTTTAAATCTATCGTTAACAAAGCCGAATATAGACAAGAGAACAAAAAGAAACCGAAACTAAGGGAAAAAGAAAGATACATTCATTTGAAGGGATGGGAAAAAAGGGAAATATGTGTAATCAGAAGGCAGTTGGCAGCCTGCTTTTGTAGAGAGACTGTCGGGCCTTTCGTTATTATCCCTCGAAAGTGATCTCTAGAATTCTATTGACACCTGACGTGCTGTACAAAATGTTGCTTCCTTTAAGACCAGAAGAGCCACGCTTTGATCACAATCTACTTTTATTTAATAAATGACTATTTGTGAGAAATGTTTCTGGTTTATTTGAAACAAAAATTGACTTGTGTTCCTTAAAAACTACTTAACTAAACTAAAAATTATGTACAGGTTAGGTTAGGTTTTATGACTCATGCCCGGGCTTTAACTACGAGGTCATATCGCCTACTACCAGAGCGCTCTTTCGTCACTCTGGTGGACATGAGCCCGACTCTACTGTGGGAGTCCTAAATTTTGCCTACCCTAAATTTTTATTCATCTAGGGTAGGGGTCTTTAACGAGTATCTGACATCGTACAGGCTCGGGACCATCGCTTAACGTCCCATCCGAAGGACGGCGTGCTTAAGTTTATTTTACCTCCCAGATAAAATAAACTAAGGGCCTCGGTCGGGCTACGAACCCACGACCTTGAGCTCAGAAGTCAAGCACGCATACCACTGAGCTACCGGCGCCCTCAGAAATTATGTACATAGGAAGTAATTATATTTAATAGTTCATAATATAATGTTTGGAAATAAAATATTGTTGTCGTTACAGATATTATTAATTTCCTCGCTCAAGTATTTATTTGGAAAATAAAAATAATTAATTTAAGTACTCAAAATGGCCTCTTGGTTTGTTGAGGGGCACTGAGCACAAGATCGCAGGTTCGAAACCCTTGCCGAAGCCCTAAGTTTTTGTATAAATAAATATATTTAAAAAAAAAATAAATTAAATAAACCTAAGTAGGCAAAATTGAGGACTCTCACGGTAGAGCTAAAAGAGATAAGAGGATTGAATGCTTAGGTCCCTAGGTGTACAGTGCTTTAATTCCTCTCTGGCTGACAAAGTACAACCTTGTTCCTACTGGGGAGGCTGTCCAGTATATTGATTTACTGCAGACTAAAGACCTCTGTCTATTGTCAGAGAGGACTGCTTCAATCAGCTAGCCTAGATGTGATTATCTCAAAGAAAGCCACTACAGTTTGTCCATTTACAGTTAAATCTTTTCAAAGATTTAATTGATTTATTTCAAAATTGGAGAAACATGTTTTTTTCAAGGGTTGAACAATAATTTATGTTTGGAGGGGGGCCGGTAGCTCAGTGGTATGCGTGCTTGACTTCTGAGCTCAAGGTCGTGGGTTCGTAACCCGACCGAGGCCCTTAGTTTATTTTATCTGGGAGGTAAAATAAACTTAAGCACGCCGTCCTTCGGATGGGACGTTAAGCGATGGTCCCGAGCCTGTACGATGTCAGGTACTCGTTAAAGACCCCTACCCTAGATGAATAAAAATTTAGGGTATGCAAAATTTAGGACTCCCACAGTAGAGTCGGGCTCATGTCCACCAGAGTGACGAAAGAGCGCTCTGGTAGTAGGCGATATGACCTCGTTGTTAAAGCCTGGGCATGAGTCATAAAACCTAACCTAATTTATGTTTGTTAGTAATCGTTGTTCTATAATGGACAAGTTCCATTCTGTAACCTTATTATTCCAATTTACCATGTTTCCTTACATATGGATATTTTTTACTTCTCTAGATATGCAATTACGAAATTCGATGTCGTGTTTTCAACAAAATTTCTGTTTTTCCGTCTTCCTGATTCCAAAGATAAAGAAAAAAAAAATGTATCTCGATAACTCCGGGTAGAATATATTGACACGAAATTTCATATGTATATTCAAGATTCTATAAGGACGAAACATCTATTAATTTTCAGCGGAATAAGACGAAGGGGAGAGGAAACCAGACAAGAGGGGCTCAACTCAAATACCATAATAACTTATGGTTAGGGTAGGTTTTATGACTCATGCCCGGGCTTTTAACTACGAGGTCATATCGCCTACTACCAGAGCGCTCTTTTGACATTCTGGTGGACATGAGCCCGACTCTACTGTGGGAGTCCTAAATTTTCCTTACCCCAAATTTTTATTCACTTGGGGGGGTAGGGGTCTTTAACGAGTACCTGACATCCGAAGGACGGCGTGCTTAGGTACCTTCCAGATAAAATAAACTAAGGTTTCGAACCCACGATCTTGAGCTCGGAAGACAAGCACGCATACCAGTGAGCTATCGGCGCCCTCATAATAATAATAACTTATATATTATAGTAATAATAATATCTTATGTATTGAATTTATCGACACAAAATTGAGTTTTAGTAAGTCAAATATTAAGATTCAGCCCAAACCGTTGTTTGTCTTTGATTAATTCGTGTTATGGGAGTCAATAGCCGTCGGCTTTTTTTGTATTGAGTTTTGATTCAACTGTGTTTACTTTATTACAAATAAACTGGGAGCCATGGTGGCCGTGCGGGCTAGAGGGTAGGGCTTTGGTCGCATGGTCTCACCATGGTTTGTGGGTTCGAATCCCGTCTGGGAGAGAGTTTTATTTCGTAGATAGAACTCCCTCCTGGATGTCATAAATAATTAGATTAACACACTGACATGGCTAATATGCATCGAACATAAGGCCAAAAAAAAAATATTATAATACAAATAAACTGTTACGGTGGATTGCTATCTAGAAGGCAGTGAGACTCCATCAGCAGGGAGGTTACAGGGATGGGACAAGGTTAATACAACCATGGGGATGGGATATCAAAAGCAAAATATCAATATTTATATCGAAATCAATGCTTTAATATCTATCTTAACATAATATTGAAGCAATAATATCGATATTATATAGTTTTTATGACTCATGCCCGGGCTTTAACTAGAAGGTCATATCGCCTACTACCAGAGCGCTCTTTCGCCACTCTGGTGGACATGAGCCCGACTCTACTGTGGGAGCCTAAATTTTGCCTACCCCAAATTTTAATTCACTTAGGATAGGAGTCTTTAACGAGCACCTGACATCGTACAGGCTCGGGACCATCGCTTAACGTCTCATCCGAAGGACGGCGTGCTTGAGTTTATTTTATCTCCCAGATAAAATAAAATAAGGGCCTCGGTCGGGTTTCGAACCCACGATCTTGAGCTCAGAAGACAAGCACGCATATCACTGAGCTGCCGGCGCCCTCTAAAGTAATAATGTAATTACAATATTACAAACAATAGGGATTATCAATTATCATAGTTTTAAAAGTAACCCAATGGCTAACACATCGGATTTCCAATCCAAAAAATAAGTAAGAGGTTCGATCCTCGCCACCTACAATATTTATATAATATAATCAATTAATACCCGAGTTGATAAAGTATTATGGGCAAAATACGCCTAGTCCAAATAACAATAATTTTAAAAAATCAATTATTATTATTGAATATCAATTATCATGAAAATTGAAGACTCATAGGTACAAAAAATTAATGATGAAGAAAAAACCAATACAAATATTACGATGTAATTATCAAAATTGTATAAGTTTTATGGATTTTGAAATTTGAGGTCCATTCGATAAAGTCGTCATGTCAACTGCAAACAGCTTCGTGAGAGTAGAGACTAACAGCTACAACCTTAGTGCCATCGTAATCGGAAGAGCAGTGGGCTGGTGGAGCAAAATACTGGAGATGCCGGCCGACAGGTACCCTAGACTGTGTTACGAACGTCTCCTGTTCCTGAGCAAGCAGCCTTCAGACCTACCAGCCTACAACTGGGTGACTCAACTCCGGAATATCCTAACCTCTGTAGGCTATTCATGGTTATGGGATACTCAGGACCCTGATCTTATCAGAAGGCATAAGAAAAAGATTGTGAGTCGATTTGAAGAAAGGAGCCGCGATAGAGACATTTAGCACATCCTCGAATCTAACTATAACCTCACATACAAGGATATTTACGGATACAACGTCTACTTAAAGCTGAGGACGAACATCGAGAGGACGAGAGTGTTGGCTCAGATACGGCTGTGTAGAGAAAGCCTGTCAAGAGTGACGGTGGGAGGAATGACCTACCTCTTCAACAGGGAAGACAGCTGTAGTGTCTGCAACGAAGACCGACCGGACGACATCCACCATTTCTTCATGGAATGTCCAGCCTTCAGCCAACTAAGAAAAAAGTACCTGGTAGAAGCACTAAAGAGCCCGCAACCTCACAAGACCCTTTTCAACATTACAAACAACCAAAACCTCAATAATATCATACTATGCATAGTAAGGGCGCTAAAAATTAGAGGACATTGAAGTATTTAAATAAAATAACATTTTTATTTTTGTTTTAATTTGTTAATTAACAGTTAGGTTCTATATTACTTTGTATTTTATTATTATTATTATTATTATTTTCTATTTTCATTTATTTGTACTTTTTTTAAACTGAATAATGTATACATCAGGCCGAACCCTGAGCCTAAAAGATGTATTTCTTAAAGGCTAATAAAGAATTGAATTGAATTGAATATAGTATTGCTTTAAAATTGCGAAAAAAAAATCATGATAAATGTTATCATTTCGTTGTTTTATCCCATATTTTCATCCTTACCCTTATTCGAAAATGCTCAAAATCGAATCAGGTCATCATTACGTGGGTCCGAACTTACAAAAAAATTGTTTATCAAAATTGATTCAGCTGTTTTTCTCTTCCTCCTCGCGTGTTCATAAAAAACAGGATGCACATAGCTGTTTTTTTTTTTCATTTTTTTTATAATATTGTATCCAATATTGGAATCCAATACCTTGGGACCAAATAGCGATATCCCGATATAATCTTAAGCCAATTTTTTTTTTTTTTTTTTTTTTTATTAGGCTCATCGATTGCAGAGGCCATTAGCGCTAGCACAACTATTATTATAATAGATAGGGTGACATAATGTGGCTAAGGCTATCTCTCTGGATATTAGCTATTCCTCCATGAATGGCACCATATAATTTGATTGATATAGTTGATGATATAGTCCAGTGTTTCGCAAGAATTGCAGCAGCTGGGATGTTTCAGCATTGCTCGAGCATCGTGAGGCAATCCATCTCTTTCTCGGTAGTGTTTGAGAGCTTCACAAGATTGAAGTATATGGAAGACAGTAAGTCCTTTCTTGCACAGTGGACATCTCGGTGGGCGTCTCCGCAACAAAATGTAGACATGAGTTAGCTAGGTGTGTCCCATTCTTAGCCTTGTCAGGACCATTCTTTCTTTCCGGGAAAGGGACGTCACATCAGCAGGGTCGATTCGAGGTTTAACCGACTTCAGAAAGGTATTACACTCCTCCCATTGCTTTTGCCATTTATGTTTGATGGCCAATTTGAGTGGCTGCTTGATGTCTGCAGGACGGACTGGTATGGTCTGTTAGCACAGCAGCTGAGCTTCCTTGGCGGCTCGGTCCGTCTTTTCTTCCAAGATTATGTAGTAATTCCAGTTTTCTTAAGATGGGATGCACCATGAGATCGCTAGCGTATTTGTCCCTAAATGAGTATATTTCACTAAGAGAGTGAAGCCACTTATCGATGTTAAAATATCGATATTACGGTTTATCGATATCCCATCCTTACAGGAAGGTTATGTTGCTCTGAAGTAACCATTTTGTATACTACTTGAATGTTTGGATATAACCGTTGTTTAATGTATATTTGAGAGTATGAAAGAGCCTGGTGTTTGACGTAGATACATAGGTAGATAGAGAGATAGAATACAGTCATACAAGTATTGAAGTGAACTATCCCAACGTCACCTTATTTCCGTTTCATTCACAAAACCTTATCTATCTTACACCATCTTGACCACAACATTTCAGGTTCCAGTATCTGATAGAGTCATCCTGAAATATAACTAGTTATTTACTTTCAAAATGAAAGTTGAAGAAAAAAAACTGCAATCTGAAAACTTGAAACTTTTTCCTAAAATTTCGTGAATATAGGTAATTACGTAAACAAATGTGTCGCACCGACGGTAGTGATGTTTGCAAGGCTCCGTGAATGTATGCCCGTTTAGTATTGCGAGCGTTGCAGACATTGTCCAGGAATGGATAGTTCCTTTCCGGATGTCCGGGTACGCCTCGACTCGACGTGGGTACAGCCTGACCACTGGATGTCCCAGATATTATCAGGTCACGGAGACATTAACTCTAAACTTTTCTTTTTTAGGAGGAAGAACAACCCAAACTGTTCATGTAAGGGTATAGAGACTGCAGAAGATGTAGAACCAGGCCAGGGTAGAGTTGATTCGCGGGTCTGGATCATACCTGGATCTGCGGTAGCTGGTGGTCACTCCCAGCCCGCCATAACCTTTCTTAAGCACTAACCAGATACCGAGCTCCCTCTACAAACATAGACGGGTGATGTTGCACAAACGCAAGGTGCACCCGAAAAAAAGCAATATAAAAAAATATAATAGCAAAAAATAGCAATATAAAAAAATATATAATACCAAAAAATAGCAATATAAAAAAATATAATACCAAAAAAATAGCAATATAAAAAAATATAATACCAAAAATAGCAATATAAAAAAATATAATACCAAAAAATTGCAATTTAAAAAAATATAATAGGTACCAAAAAATAGCAACCCGAGAAATAATAAAATATAGTTATTGTAACATACAGGCTCGGGACCATTGCTTAATGTCCCATTCAAAGGACGGCATGCTCATGGTTTTCTATATCCTTCATATAAAAAAGACTAAGGGACTCGAACCCGCGATCTTGAGCTCAGGAAAACACGCTATCTTTGAACTACCGGAGCCCTCAGGACAGCTTGAAGAGCGAGGAGTCACTATGTCAAAGAAAGAAATCAAATAATTTAAGTTAAAGTGAGGCCGGTGAAAGAGGTCCCTTGGGGAAGGGGAATGACAGGCCGCTTGGGGCCAATAGGAGAGCAGGGAGAGCGGCATGTTGCCATGACCACAGTTCAACGTTGCCATTCTTACTGCTCTGTTGTAGCATTGCACTCGTCTCTTATTATATATTTTTACTTTCTTATACCTATAATATAAGCAAGTATTTAATCGTGCGAAAATTCGAGATCGAGGTTTCAACGGATTTTCACGTTTCAAAGTCATCTGAATATATTTTGATGTTGTCTCTCCTTGTGTGTGTGCGTATGTGATTGGAAAGTTGTGAGCGCTCTATTGCTACTATAAACCTAGACAATTCATCATTCTTATATTATATGAAATAATAATAATAAACGTCTTTATTTCTTTTTCTTTTTACAGATGTACAATAATAATTATGATAATAATAATATTGACAGACAATACTCATGGTCAAATTGACCGTCTGAGGGGTAATCTCTACTATTTCTACTCGATAATACACATATATATAAAAATGACAAAATAAAAATAAAATAATTCAAATATAAATGCAGTAATTTACAAAATTAACTTAAATGATCCTTTAAAAAACTAACAAAAAATAAAAATAAAAATAAAAAAAACATTTTCCTGTTTATATATTATTAATGATTAAATTCTGAAACCAGCTCAAATCTATAATTCCAGGCGGCTTTGCAATAGTTAATTAAACTTTTGTAATTTTGTCCATTTACATATTCAATAAACTGAACTCTGCTTTACTAAAATAAATAAAACGAAATTCTTTTAAGATGGGGCATACGGCAATAAAGTGAAACACATCTTCATCCTGCTTGTTATTACACTTTTGATTTCTTTAGTCTAAGAATACTTATTTAAATAAAGAAATTTACCTATTATATGAAGTAAAACGTTTCGATATTCTCGATACACTTGCTGAAAACCGACCTGAAATTTAGTTTTGAAACACAAATTTTTAGACGTTTCCTTGATTTACCAGAAAACTGTTCGTCATATCGAAAAATTAAAAATTACTATAAAATTTCTAATCGCTGTAAGTCCTCAAATTTGATTTGGATCAAAACGACCGAAGTTATAACGCCTCAAATCAAATTTCCATAGGAAATAATTCAAAATAATGCTTAAATTGTATCACGTAGCACCGAATTATAAAATATTTTTTTATTATTCGTAGAAGAGGGTGCCGGTAGCTCAGTGGTAGCGTGCTTGCTTACTGAGCTCAGGATCACAGGTTTTGTAACCTTTTAAAACCTTGAGCACGCCGTCCTTCGGGTGAGATGTTACGCGAAAGTCCCACGTCAATGCGATGTCAGGTACTCGTTAAAGAACTCTATTAGGTGAATAAGCTTAGGATGGTAGGCAAAATTTAGAATTCCTTGTTGAATTTGGCTTATGTCGACCAGAGCGACGAAAGAGCGCTCTGGTAGTAGACGATATGACCTCGTCGTTAAAGCCCGGGCATGAGTCACAATAACTAACTATTATTGGTAGTTTTTATAAAACATTATAAAAAATAAGAATAAAATTAAATATAATATATTTAATTTTATTCTTACTTTTTTTTTTATATTTTGTAAAAACTACCAATAATAGTTAGTTATTGTGACTCATGCCCGGGCTTTAACGACGAGGTCATATCGCCTACCAGAGCCCTCTTTCGTCGCTCTGGTGGACATAAGCCTGATTCAACAGGGAATTTAATTTTGTGTGTGTGTGTGTGGGGGGAGGGGAGGGGTTTGTTGTGGATCTATCTGAAATATAATTATTTAGAGAAAGGGGAGGTAGAGAAAGAGTGATCTGTAAGGGTGATGGTTTACATATTATGTGATCTGGTCATTACTGTATTTTCGTAAACCGGTATACTGTATTTTCGTAAATTACTGTATTTTCGTAAACCCTTACAGATCAGATCTATCTGAAATATAATAATTTAGAGAAAGAGTAGGTAGAGAAAGAGTAATCGTTAAGGGTTTACGAAAATACAGTATACCGGTTAGAGTGTGTACACCTAGGGACCTAAGAATCCAATGCTCTTATTCCGTTCCTGTTACCTTTACTGTGGGAGTCCTAAATGTCGCCTATTCAGGTATAGTTACCTAAGGGCGAGATCTTAAAAGAGTACCTGGCTCGAAACCAGCGCTTAACTTCACATAGGAATGATCGACTACTGAAAATTTTTTCACCTCTCGAACCCGCGATCTTGAGTTCAGTAGACTAACACCTCTGAGCTGCCGGACCCCTCCTCTGGGACTAAGTCATAAAGCTCTGCCAGCACGCAGGATTTCCCCACGCTCATATAAAACCCTGAAATAGGCTGAATTCTTGGCAGATTTCCTTGGAAATTGCTTCCTTATATGAAGAAAATTGTTGGATTCAGTGTAATATTTACTGTACTTTCCCCTAAGAAAATTGTTGGATTCAGTGTAATATTTACTGTACTTTCCTCTAAGAAAATTGTTGGATTCAGTGTAATATTTACTGTACTTTCCTCTAATAAAATTCGACAAGAAATCAGCACTTTAAATGAGGTGCAACTTACATTTATTCATATCAAAAAATAAAATCGGATCCCCGTGTTGCCATCTTGTTGAAGAAATTGGCCAAGGAGCGATGAAAGAGTGATAGATGGTCCAACTCTAGTCTCTAGTTATTGCTTTTCTGTCACTTCTAATTGAATTTCCAACAAGTAATTTCTAGGTCTGATAAGCGGTTTTTGCGGCTAATTTCATTTTAAGGTAATTTTTTACCCGAAATTCAGTAATTCAGAGGTAGCGTGTTAGCCTATTGAGCTCAAGATGCCGGGTTCGGAACCCTGCCGAAGCCCTTCTTATCTGGGAAGTGAAAAAATCCTTGAGCATGTCGTCCTACGGATGGATGTTAAGCGATGGTTCCGATGTACGATGTCAGGTTAAATAAGACTCTTAAAGTATAGTCGGACTTAATGTTCACCGGAGGGATGAATGAGCGCTCTGGTAGTAGGCGATATGACCTCGTAGTTAAAGCCCGGACATGTCACAATAACTAACTAAAAGTGTCAGAGGAGCAGGGCCCACACATGCCCGGTGCTACCGTTGCTACGGCAACGGGGCCCGTGGGCCAAGGGGCCCGCAAGGACGGGGAAAAAAATTTAAAAAGTAGAACATTTTTAATAAATCATAGAAAGAAAACAATAATTAAATCACTAGGACTAGATTTATGTGTATCAATGAAATATTACATCAGAGTAATATAAATTGGTTCATTGGATATGCAGTGCGTTGCGTACAAAACGTGTCTGAATCTACAACAGCTGTGAGTAACAAAACCACGACCAGCTGACGTGAACAGGACAACACGTGACACCTTGTTGACAGTGCGTGTGCAGAAGCAGAACACTGCCTGTCAGGCCCGCCCTCTGCGACTCGGCTCAAGGTCAATGACGTTGCTATTTTAGTGTAGGCCCTACCCCTCTGAAAAAATTGTACACCTGAAACATATATTCAGCTCTGTGTTTCAAAAAAACATTTCAAGTAACCCGTTAGAGTTGTTGAATGCAATCCATGCTAAACAGTTAGAACCAATATTCATAAATGTATGTATTGCATTAAGAATCTTTTGTACGATACCAGTTTCTGTTGCATCTGCAGAAAGAGCATTTAGTCAGCTGGGCAACGTATTGAAAACATGGCAACGTTCATCAATGACTCAAGAACGTCTTAATTCACTTGGAGTGTTGGCAATCGAACACCGTCTTGCATCAAGCCTTGACTTCAGTGATGTAATTGTAAAATTCTCAATGATCAAAGCCAGAAAAATGTAGCTTTCATTCATATGGTTTATAATGTAACCACCAATTTCCTACGACAGTTATTATTTTATCTGTGTGAATATTAAAATTAAGCAGACAAAAATATTTAAGAATTAATTTGTTCAATTATGTATTTACCAGTATCTAAAATAAATTTACGATGACAATCTAAACACTGTCTAAACTCTTAAAACTAGTTTAAATGTGTGTTTGATGAAAAATAATTGTAATAAAGGTTTTTTTTTTTTTTTTTTTTTTTTTGGCTTTATGTACGGTGCATATTAGCCATGTCAATGTGTTGTATATAATTATTTAAGACATCCATGGCCCCGGGAGGGAGTTCTATCTACGAAATAAAACTCACTCCCGGACGGGATTCGAACCCGCAAACCATGGTGAAACCATGCGACCAAAGCCCTACGCTCTAGCCCGCACGGCCACCATGGCCCCCAATAAAGGTTAAAAAATGTATATTGTAAAAAAAGGCCAAAATTTCTTTTTTTGGTAGTAAGAGGGGGGCCCATCATGACTTTTAGCAACGGGGCCCAGGGAATAATGTGGGGGCCTGCAGAGGAGGCCCACCATCCGTGAATCCAACCTAAAACAATCTACATTTTTATAGAAACACCGAAGCTTTGTTGATCTAGAATAGCCCGGGATAAGTTTTGTTTTCTAACCTGATTTATTGAGGTTACTTATATGTTTATCTGTTTATTTTTATTCAAATAATTAACGTCAGCAACAACAACAACAGTCCAACAATAAAAATAACAACAGTCCAACCTTGCCGACCTTCCCACTCTGTTGTAGCATTGCACTCCCGTCTCACACTTCAGTCATGTATCATCTGATGTTTTACCTTCTATTTCCCTAGCAATGAAGAATACGGAATGTTGTGTCGGTCAGAAATTCGACGTTGATTTTTCAAAGAAATTTCATTGATCAGTCAAGTTCAATTCAAGTGGTCAATGTTCACTAACATTATCTGATATCATCAAAAGGGATTCAAACTTCACCTTTGCCCTACAAAACCCTAATAAGACAATTCGTTTAAAAAGTTTGTCCTCAACAACAAAAATGACTCTCTTTCAAAGATTTAATTAACATTGAAACAAAAGGTCTCAATTTCATTCAAATAGCTCTTTGTCCCAACTCCTTGTATATCGTCAACAACTGGTACACTCGATTGTAACCAAAAGGATCAGATATTTAATATAAGTTAACTCGGTGTTTGATGAAGTCAAGTAAATAAAAGAAACTAGCGCACAGTGTGAAATGTATGAGTTTTGATTTTCAAAATTTGAGCCCCCGCTCAATTTCTGATCAATTTGGATGAAACTAGGTGCAAAATATTTGTGAAAGCTGGCTTTTTATCAGGTAACTGCGGGTTTCACAATCAAGGTATTATATGCCAATTGACAGCTGCCAAAACCCCGCGAAAATTTTAATTCTTTTGTCTAAGTTTTTGTTAACGGATTTTTACAACTTAAATTAATTAAATCAATTTTTATTTTAGCCAAAAGTGGTCCTAATGTTGTCATTTTGACCTAAAATGGTCCAAATTCAATATATTGGCTATTTTTGCCACTGGCATACAATACCTTGATGTGGCGTAGCGATGCCAATGCAAACAATGCGGTCGCATTGTGGCCCTTGCCTTTGGGGGGCCCTTTCCAATTCAGTATTCTAAGGATTTATCCGAATCCTTATTTCACGAGTCAGAGAATTGGCTGAACTGCAATAGTCAAGTTCTACGATATGACAAGTAACTATCCCGAGGTTTGTTCGCTATTGGTTTTGTTTTTGACGATCCCGGTGACGGTGGCAACAGCAGAGAGAAGTTTTTCGAAGTTGAAAATTATTAAAAATTATCTTCAAAATTCCATGAGTCAAAAACGACTGTCCGACTTGGCTCTTTTAAGTATTGAAGCCAGAAGGGCGGATCATATGGATGTTTCCAAACTGATAGATGTATTTGCTTCAGCAAAATCGAGAAAGAAAAAATTTCAATTTCAAACTTTTCTAGTTTTTCTTTTTTTCCACCTGTTATCTGTAATGTGTAGTAAATTTTCATGTTTTAAATGTAAAAAATTAAATTCAGGGGAGGGGGCCCTCTACCAACGCTTGCATTGGGGCCCAAATTCTCTAGCTACGCCACTGACTGTGTGGTGGTTGTCTCAAAACACTGAACCAGCCAGCAGAGCAGATTTTCTGGAGAAGGGTTACAAAATTTCCTGCTCCTAAGAAGATGATGTAGTGCTTACACTAGGGATAGCCAATAGTCGATACATAAAGTATCGATACTTCTATCGATATATCAAGCAACTATCGATATGCGTTTTTCTTCATTAAAGGGGATACGTTTTGAAGAATATTATTTTAGAACTTTTATTTTAAATTCGATTTATAAAAAAAAAGTTTATCGAAATTTTTATATATTTTTTTAAACAAGTTGCATTACTTTTCAACCCACGTTAATCAACTTTGATCGGAAACAGATTGTTTTGCTAGAAATATTGGAATATTTTGAATGGACGCTTGCCGTTTATGAACACAAAACCAATCCAATTCCTACTATAGAGAGCTAAACCAGAAAGATACGTCTATTATGATTCTATGACGGACCTTCTTCCAAGTAACTCCTTCTCCTTATTATTTTTCTTCGTTCCAGTTTCCTATCTATTTAACTATATTTCTGAGTTCAAGTTCGTGTGTTGGACTTGGAAATGTGAAGCGCAGCGTGTTCATTTCAGTATGCCGCCAAAATAGGACGTGTGGAAGTATTTTTATCAAACAGGATGATGACAAAAGTGCTAAACGTTCTTTGTGCAAAGTTTTATACAAAACTAGTTGCAACACATCCAATTTAAGGGATCACTTCTTGAGACGCCTCCAAGAAACTTATAAACCGGCACCCAAGACCAGTGGCAGATTAAGCTTCTGCGGGGCCCTAGGTGATTGTAAATGTGGGGCCCCCCTATTTTTAATCCCCCCCCCCCCCCCCAATAAAAAACGAAAACTTTTTAGCAATTTTTTTTATGAATTTATTGATACAGTTATAATTCTTAAGAATAATATTTTCAATTGGCTGTAAAATTGACTTCATACACACTTTCTCCTGCAATTCGACTCGCTGAATTTATCGATCACATCATCGAAATCAATTTTTCTCAAAATGTCGGATTCAATACTAAGAAGACTTAACATATCTAGTCGCTCTTGCTGCATAGTAGCTCTTCGGCCAGCCTTGATTCGTTTCAACTCTGAAAACGAACGTTCTGCAGAACAATTCGTTATCATCATTGTCAAGAATATTCGAAGAGCTACTTCGACGTTTGAAAATACATTACCGAGTTTGTCTTTAACGATAATCTCATATAATTTGCCATGATATTTTTACTCATTTCCGTATCTCGATTTAACATAATGGTGGAGCTGTTTCAGCTCGGGAGCGAAATATTCTAAATCGTTAGAATAAATGCGCACCAATTTGACCTGAATTATTTTTCCCAAAAGCGTGTAAAATCATTTTAAAAGTGACAAGGTTTTTTTTTAGACATTGGGGCCTTCAGCATCGGGGGCCCTAGGCACCTGCCTAGGTTTGCCTATTGGTTAATCCACCACTGCCCAAGACCAAACAACCCACTGCAGAAGCTGCATCACTGCCTACTGTTCCATAAAGTTTTACAAAAGTATTTTTCGTCAATTGTTATTTAAGTTTTTGATATTGTTTTATAAAAATTGTTGATTGAAATAAAAATTGTTGAATCTAATGCCATTATAGCTACTTCATTGTTTTTTGATTATCTACAATGAGTGATTTTGAACTTGAGTCCACCAGAATCAAAACTCACAATATCCAAAAATCAAAAAACCGCTCTCGACTTCAATTTGCTTCACCGGTTCTTGCAAATGTTTTTTTTTTTTTTTGCATCCTGTTAGCACTTTAAAATGAAATACATACAAAAAAACGGATTTTTATATAGCGTTATAAAAATAAAAGCAGTCAAATTTTGGATAATGTGAGTTTTGATTCCCACCACATAGGATAATGTTAGTTTTGTTACCAACTTTCTCAAACATGTATAAATAAATCAAAACCATTCAACATTTTCAAATGCAATGTAAATTTGTTGTTACAATTATTACAACTTAAAATAATTTTTTTTTAATGAAAAATGATTAAAATTGACATATAATTATAATTTTACACAAATCATAGTTAAAAATGCTTTATTAGCATGTTCTAATTGTACAAAATAAATACAGCACAAAATAAACCTCTTTCAGCAGGTTATGTTTGCAAATACTGCTTTCTGATTGGTTAAAAGACTCATTGTCAAAACTATCCTAGTGGATAATGTTAGTTCTGACAATGAGTCTTTTAACCAATCAGAAAGCAGTATTTCCTTGTGGATAATGTTAGTTCTGGCTCCAACCCATTAAACCTAGGATATGGTGACTTTTGATTCTAACCAAAGCCATATTTGAATTCAGCACAAAAAATTGCAAAAACAACCACCATCTCAATTTTGATAATTTTGGGTATTGTGAGTTTTGATTTTGGAGGAATCACTTTAATTAATGTGTTAATATTCTTTCCAAGTGTTATACTTGGAAAATGTAATTTCCATAAAATAAAAGATCGATTTAAAAGAACAATTACTTATTCGATTGATATTTTTATTCCCCTTTCATCCTCCATAACGTAGAAAAATTTAAATTAGTGTATATGAAAAAATAAATATAAAATAATCAATCATATTATAATATAATATTGGAATTGGAAAGTATTTTGTATGAAAAGCGTTATCGATACAATCGATTGTTTCCACCGATAGTGTCGACCACTATCCTTAGCTGACACTGTGCTGAGTCCTGGTTTCCATGAAGAGCTGCCGACCCACTCTCCCTGTCTCTGCAATTTGGCTATGTTATAATATAACACTTTATAATACATACAACAGAGCCATATGGCTGAGGCTGGGGGAGTGAGTCAGCGTGTTATTTGTTTGCCTGCCATCTAACCTTAGTAAAGTCGAAGAATCTTAGGAGTAGAACTAAAAGAAAGATTAAAAGATACATTGAAATAATTATTGTTCAGGCCAGTAGCTTGAATTTACCATGGTTTTTGTTTGTTTATTTTTGTAAAGGCGCGTACACACTAGGCGAACGCATGCGACCGAATGGATGCGGCCGAATCTGTGCGGTGTTCGTTAAAAAAATTGCTTGCTGTCCACGTTACAACGAATGAATGCGTTTGTAGTTGTTCTTTAGCGTTCGCTGGTTCATGTGATGGTGACACAAGTTTTTATTTCAAGTGAAGTGTTTTATAATAAAAATGGCATCAGAAGACGATATAATAATTGCTTGTGCATCGTACATTATTATTAATGAGGAAAAACGAAAGCGCAGGAGATCACAAAGACGGTGGTGGATGACATCTTTGTTCAAAAGCAGAAATCGGTATAGAGGGACAGACTTGATGAACGATCTCACAAGTGAAATTGGATATGGGTTTTTTCAACATTTCTGCAGAATGAGGTCGACCGACTTCATTATCGCACTAATTTCGTCCCAGGCATCATTTTTCTTTATTTTATTTTTTTTTTTACATGCGACCGAACGAGAGGGAACGCATGCGTTTGCACAATGTGTACGCCAAAACGCAGGCGCACAAACATTTACTTATTTTTACTCATGAGTAGTATCGAATGAAACTTTCGATAGTACTCAAGTATCGAATAAAAAGTGTCGATTGAATCGAGTAGTCCGTTATAATTAATTTTCAAAAACCTACAAATGTATATAAATTTGAATAAAAATCGTATTCGATCGAGTACTTCGTTATAATTAATTTTAAACCATGTCAAATATTAATAAAAATATAATAATATATAATAATATTAATAAAAAACACAATACAATTTGAAAGATATAGGTAAATGAGATATTGTAGTGGACATTAGAAACAAATAAATAAAATCGAATAAGATAAAATTATATTATTAAAAACATACTGAATGTAATAAAAAACCTTATAAAATAAACATACAATTTATTTTTACTAAGGATATAAAACTACTGGAGACTATTCGTATTCCGACAATATTTCATTATTTAAAACACTTTTTGCAAGTCGCTGAGATCGAAACGTTCTTAGTGTAATAAATCCACACTTTCGCCATAGGACGAGGCATTATAATTTGTAATTAACAAAATGGAATATAAAAATAAAATAAAATAATTAATAATCATGTTCACGGTTCTCTTTAAAATTAAACAAACGTATACCTTCATAAACGATAAACCATTTAATGTAAGTAAGGTAAGAAATATGGCCGCATCATGCAGACTGCGTGATCACATCACACGTGAGGTTATCACCATCGATATATATCATTTGTCCGTGGACCGGAATTTGAGTTCAGTATTTTACTGCAACAACAAATAAATGAAAATTGTAAGAAATTAAACGGTGAACGATTTTGACGAATTGAAAAATGTATATAATTTTTTTTTATTTGTTGAAATTTGAAACGAATACTTAGAATCGATAAAAGTAATATCTATTCGATACCTACATGGTATCGAAAGAAAAGTATCGTACTTAGTATCCGATAAAAGTATCGATACTTTGCTTGTATTTACTTGTATCGATAGATCCCTAAGTTGCTCCAGTTGCCCACCCGACCCCAGTAGTATACCACAGTGTATGGCTCGCTTTAGGTATAACGATATTCCGTATAAAACGATCTAAAACATAAGAAAAAGTTGTTTTTTCATTCCGGTTACAACTATAATAATATTTATGTACATACGCACATACATACATAATTGGGTAGAACAGTATGAGTTTTGAACGGAGGAAAAATACGAACATTATAGAAAAGGTTTTTTAAACACGGTTCCTGTTTACTCTTTCCGAGAGCAATGAGTCATTCCATTTCCAAACATACCATTTCCCCCTTGTTGAATTTTCTTCGAACTCCCTTCTTCCCTTCTAGTGCGTATATTCCTAGTTTCAGATTAGTCTTTCCTTTGCCTCCGTAGGGATCATGACTTCGGAATTTCATAACCATGTAAGCAAAAATTTATACTAAAAAAAAAAGCGAGCAAACTAAAATAACTTATTTTTTTGTGGGAAGTTAATACATATGTAATCATGTGTATACATAATTTATGTATATATACAGTTACAAATGTATGTAAGTAAATTTTAAAAAGTCAATAAAAATATGTAATCTTTCTCGTTATGATCATTGTAAAACACCTTTTTTTTCACTAACAAGCCCATACATTTGTATGTAGGTCTAACAGTTTGGTTCCGGATATAACGATGTATTTTTCTTAGTCCCTTGAATATCGTTATAACCGGATTTTACTGTATTGGTGTCCCAGTATAAGTATTTAATCTCATCGCAAATTTGCCAAATAAGATAAAGATCCCGGTGTACGAAGTAACTAACGACAACTCAAGTGCTAATCTACCGTTTGAGCTAAAAACTAATAGATGACATACATCGTGACTTATGAATCCTCATGCTAAATATTGTATATATACATTCATATGGCAGTTATTAGGGTTTTTGAGTTGTGCCTCTCTCCTCTCATCCCCACTACTTTATGGTTGAGTTGGCTGAAAATGTGTAGATAACGTCCCTTAAGTTTCACATATCGCCGTTCCGGAAAAACAGTGACGTAAATGCAAAAAATGTGTCAAATGCAAATAAGTCGATAGACAATAGCAGAAATACATCCCCTACACTGGGGAACATGGACGTAACAGTAGTTCCATTCGGGACCGCCAGAGGGTAGTTGCATTATGGTCGAAACATCAGCAATTGTTGCCTTCGTTCAATGGAACAACGACACATGGCTCAGTTGTAGGGATGCGTATCAACTTCATTCCACTCTATCTGTTAATAGCTGGTCTTATAAAAAAAATGTGTCATTCCCTTTTTGAAATTGTAAGAGTTTTACATCCTGAAGTTTAAAATTATCCCCATTTGTGTTCTTGGCAAGTTTTGGTACAATCTCATCATAAAGTGCTTTGAAATTTGAAATGTTGCACTAGAATCAAGTGGAAGTCAATCCAGGTTTTTGTCAGAAACTATACTTGCGTCACTGTGGCACGGAACACAACTACTCTCACGGTAGTCTTGAGTGCAACTGAGTGGTGCGTATCGATATACGATATATCATAAATATCGACATAACTTTAATATAGATTTTTTGCATCGATACAGTGACAAGGCGATATATCACATGTCGATATTCCTTTAGTTGGAGAAGTTACGTTTTATCTATAATTTTTGTGCTCCTATCTCCTTGGCTCTTTTTTCTAAAGCTGGTCAAACAGTCACAGCTTCACGCAATAGATTGAGTGCAAAAACTGTTGGTAAGTTGCTGTTTTTACAATCCTTGGAAGAACATTTTTCTAAATATCTTTAGTGGAATAGACAACATTTCAAAAAATAAGCTTGTTTTATTTATTTACTTACAACCTTTTCAATTAAACGTTTGACACAACTGCAATTCGTTTTTTTACTCTTCTGTAAAATTGAAGTTTTTGCATTTACGTCACTGTTCTTCCGGAACGGCGATATACAATTTTGTGTTTATACTTTCAATACTTGGACCGTTGATGGGGTTTTCGTGTTGTCTCCTTTCTTTTTGGTCGATTTGACTGAAAATTAGCAGGTGTCATCCTTTTAAGGTTCGGGATATACATATTATATTCCTTATCGATATATCGTCGGTCTAAACGTGATACCTCGTATGTGCAAAAAGCCAACTTTACAGGAGAGACAAAAAACTGATAAAAAAAATATTCTTTTTAGGAAATCTCAATTTTTTCGATATTTGTATCAAGTGAGATGTATATCCATGCCATGAATTGTTTTTAAGCTAGTTTGCAAATCCAAGTAAAGAATTAACGTAATTGACGGAGTTACGAGGTCTCACCAGAATTTCGTTCCCATTTCTTTTGCAAGCTACGGTTCTTTAAACAGTTTTTTCGTTTTATGTCGTAAACGAGGTCCCACTAGATCAATATTTTTTTTTTTTTTTGGTAAAAAAAACGATTTTTGGAACAATGTCGCTTACGAGGTATCACGTTTAGGCCGACGATATATAGGTTAGGTTAGGTTTTATGACTCATGCCCGGGCGAGGTTATATCGCCTACTACCAGAGCGCTCTTTCGTCACTCTGGTGGACATGAGCCCGACTCTACTATGGGAGTCCTAAATTTTGCCTACCCTAAATTTTTATTCACCTAGGGTAGGGGTCTTTAACGAGTACCTGACATCGTACAGGCTCGGGACCATCGCTTAACGACCCATCCGAAGGTCGGCGTGCTTAAGTTTATTTTACCTCCCAGATATAATAAATTAAGGGTCTCGGTCAGGTTTCGAACCCACAATCTTGAGCTCAGAAGACAAGCACGCATACCACTGAGCTACCGGCGCTCTCTCGATATATATTTTTTTTATCGGAAGTTGTATTCACAGACATAGACAGAATTTTTTTTTAAATTTTGGTAATTAAGGGATCGGAAAACATGAAATTCCGCTAAAAACTCAACATCGAGTTTCTAACCGATTGCATAACTTCCGCCATACTTCGTATGGTTGTGGAAGTAAAAAAAAAAAAAAACGCTTTAGCCGATGTCATCGGAAATCCACCTCAATACATATTGGTTGTTATTGTAACTCAGCTCACTTCCTTTACAACTGGCCAGTAATGGATGGGGAGCCAGTCGAGCGAACCTATGTCGAGCGAATGGGGAGAAAAATAGGAAGGAAGGACCTAGAAAGAGGAGTTAAAAGATAGGTACAGCGCCGATCAGATGGGGAACCAGAGGCAACAAAAGAAAATGGTAATTCTTAAGTATAGGGGAAGTTATGAAATCTATCAAAAAATCGATGCCAAGTTTTCAACGGAATTTCATGTTTTCCGACCTCTAGATCCCAAATATGGAAAAGAAAAAATTCTGTATGTGGGTCTGTGAACACCATAACTTGGGAGTTTTTTTTTTTTTTTCATTTGAATGAATGTATCGACACAAATCTTATTTCTGAATCCAAATCCCTCTAACGATGACACTTTTCGATTTTCAGCCAAATCGTCCAAAGGGGAATGGGGGATTAGGGGAGAGGCTTAACTCAAAAAATCTAATATTATAATAATAATAATAATAATAATAATTTTTATTGTTTAAGGAGATCACCCCTATACAATGGAGTCAGTGACCATTACTTTTACAATATTAACATAATAATGACACATGTTAAGGAATACACATATAAAACAATAATGTCATATATAAAGGAACCTTTAACAAACTAAATAAATAACATAAATAATTACAAATTAATAATAATAATAATAATAATGTAACATAGACAGTAAATATGAAGTGGGGATGTAGGTATTGAATATCAATATAATAAGTAAGTTGAAGTACATTATTCATTAACAATGAATGATCTAAGTTTCAGAGCGCTGATCAAATAATAGAAAATGTTTGAGATATCATTCTTATTATGGGCCAGCAGTAACGTATGAGTGAGACGGAGACGGCGGAGCATGTCCTCCTCAAATGTCCCAGATTTGAGGAGGGAAGGGAGAATCTGGAGTGCAGCATGGGCGCCCCACTGACTGATACCAGTTACGTGGACGCTATGCTGCGCTCCCAGGAGTCGTGGGATGAGGGCTGCGAATTTGCAGCACATCATGGGTGAGTTGGCCCTTCAGGAGATGGCTGACAAGGAACAACAATAGCGACAATAAGAACAGAAGAAGGGGCGTTACCAGCCACCCTTCCTCCCTTCCGCGAAGTAATGACAGGCCGTCAGTTCCGCGGAAGGGAATCAGGATCGTCGAAGGAGGGGAGTTTTAGTGGGTATGGAGCCACGGCTCGAGCCCCACACTATCCAGGGCTATCTTCCCTGGATGTGCGTAATTGGCATTTCCCCCTCCAGCCAAAAAAAAAAAAAAAAAAAAATGGAACGGTCTATACTGATACTCTGAGGCAGAAAGTGGCTTCTAATGGGAGAATCTAATCACTGCCGTTAGAATCAATGTATCTACATAAAATCTCATATGTGAATTCAAAACTCCATAAGGACGATACTCAATTAATTTTCAGAGAAGGGAAGGGAGGTCTAGGGGAGGGGACTCAATTCAAAAACCCTAACTGGGGGGGGGGGGGGGCTGAGGATTTAGGAGGCCCTATGTAAGTCATCTATTGAATATTAGCATAAAAGGTCTACTGGTTTTAGTGGGAGAGCGAAACATTAATGGTGATTCATTAACAGCTTTTTTTGGAATCAGGGAACGAAAAATCCTTAAATTCCGGTGAAACCCAACATCGAATTTTTGACCCTTTACATAATTTTCTGTATACTTCGTATAGGGGAGGAAGTAAGGAGTGGCATTGAAGTTGGACCACCCTGTCAGGCGCGAAAATTCTAAGTTTTTGTTATCTAGTTATTTACGACATCCATGGCCCCGGGAGGGAGTTTTATCTACGAAATAAAACTAACTCCCGGACGGGATTCGAACCCACAAACCAAGGTGAGGGTACGTCCATAGTGCACCGCTTTCCCGCTCAACCGCTTAAACCGCGGCAGTTGCAAACAGCGAGGTGAACCCGCGCGATTCTAGCTGGTGGTGGTTATAGAGCACCGCTCGCGGGATAAGTAAACGCATTACGTTTAACGAAAATAAATTTATTATTATTATAGAAATATGTGATGTGGCCATGACAGGACTTTCTCCTCTCTCTCCCCCCTTCCCTTCTCAAAACTATTTCATACCGGTATTACTGTGTATAAGAATGTCTAATCTCAGGATTACTGTGTACAAAGAGACAAAATAAAATGATTATGAGAAGGGGGAAGGGGGGAGAGAGAGAGAGAGAGAGAGAGAGAGAGAGAGAGAGAGAGAGAGAGAGGGAGACTGAGAGAGAGAGAGAGGGAGACAGAGAGACTGAGAGAGAAGGAGATAGAGAGACTGAGAGAGAGTGACACAGAGAGAGACTGAGAGAGAGTGACACAGAGAGAGAGAGAGAGAGGGAGACAGAGAGACTGAGAGAGAGTGACACTGAGTGAGAGAGAGAGAGGGAGGCAGAGTGACTGAGAGAGAGTGACAGAGAGAGAGAGAGAGAGACTGAGAGAGAGTGACACTGAGAGAAAGAGACTGAGAGAGAGGAGAAAGTCCTGTAATGGCCACATCACATATTTCTATGATAATAATAAATTTATTTTCGATAAACCAATACATGGTGTTATCTTCGTGTATCCCAAGGCAAACATTTCTCCACAAATATCTCTTTAAAAGACCAAAATTCGACTCAGAACCAATTGTGCACTTTTTTGATGATGTAGATCAACAATTTATTTTTTACTAAGGCTTAAAAATAAAAAAAAATATATTTTAATTTATTACTTATAATATATACATATATATATATATTTTTTTTCAGTTTTTATTTTTGTGTTACGTTCACTATAATTTTACTATAGTCCCTTACCAAAGGTCATATTTTGTTTTATATAATTTTGTATTGTTTTTGTTTGCTAGTTGCTTGCACTATTTATATTAAAGAGTATGTCCATATTTATTATGTTAACAACTACTTTAACAACGTGCTCAGCCGGAAGATAACAGCAAACTGACCGGGCGTGCTAAGCGGTTCAAGCGGGTAAAAGAAACAATAATTCATTCCAGTTAAAGCGGGTAGAAGCGGTTTGAGCCGTTAAAGCAGGTAGGCAGGTGCACTATGACCGCCCCAATAAGTTTTCACTACTTTTTTTTCTCCCGCTCGCCCGCCGCGATAAAGCGGGAAGCGGTGCACTATGGACGTACCCTGAGACCATGCGACCAATGTCCTACGCTATAGCCGGCACGGCCACCATGGCTTCCAAAATTCTAAGTTAAATATCCGAAAATGGGGTCAGACTCGTGAACTTAGAAGAGTTGATGGAGGGTAGAAATGGGATTTATTTCTCCCATGGGCTCTCCTCCAGGGTAACAGATGGGATTGGTTCTCCCTGCCATCCAGGTAGCACCGCTGATCTCTAATGGGGGCAAACCAGCATTGAAGCAAATTAGATGTCGCCATTTATTGGTTATTTGGCACATTAAATAAGAGGGCTAGGTGCTCACATATGTAATTACTTCCCCAGATCTACCAGGGCTAGGTGCTCACACTCTCTCTAGACTGTTTCACACCATTTAAAACAGCTGTTCGTCGTCTTTTGTCTCCAATCATTGGTTGTTCATATTTCGTTTTAAAACAAAATGCGACTAGTCCATCTTTGTATATTTATTCACTATTTAAGTTACTTCACTCCTAACAGCTGTTTTTTGTACAAATAATAATATATTTTATAATATATTAATAATCTTAATGTAGGTTAGGTTAGGGTAGGTTTTATGACTCATACCCGGCTTTAACTACGAGGTCATATCGCCTACTACCAGAACGCTCTTTCGTCACTCTGGTGGACATGAGCCCGACTCTATTGTAGGAGTCCTAAATTTTGCCTACCCTAAATTTTTATTCACCTAGGATAGAGGGGTCTTTAACGAGCTGACATCGTACAGGCTCGGGACCATCGCTTAACGTCCCATCCGAAGGACGGCGTGCTTAAGTTTATTTTACTTCCTAGATAAAATGAACTAAGGGTCTCGGTCGGGTTACGAACCTTGAGCTCAGATGGCAAGCACGCATACCACTGAGCTACCGGCGCCCTCTAATCTTATGTATGTGTATGTAAATTTTTACATCACTATATATATATATATATATATATATATATATATGTAGGGTCTGCCACAGTCAGTCCAACCTACACTGTCTTATACCCACATAATGTATGTTGGACTGACTGTGGCAGACCTCAGTTCTATTTAGTTGGAGAACTGTGCAGACCTCTCATTTCATCTTCAGTGAACAAGACATAGCCAAGTTCTTGGGACTTCACTGGGGTGGAGAGAAACTCCGACCTACTAAGTCCCCTTCAACTTAACGACAACTTTTTACCCGTTTTACGTGCACACTAGGAGGAGGAGGAGGGTGGGGGGGGGGGGGGGGGGGGGAGGAATGCATCTTGCAGATGCACTATATTTTAATTACCCAATAAAAGTTTTGAAAAAAGTCTCAGGTGAATCACCGGCTATGTACGTCCCCGCAACGAATTAATCAATTAAGTTTACGCTCTCCCATCAAAACCAATCGAAAATTTGGGCTAAAAATCAATAATTTATTTTCATAGAGGCTTCTGAATTCTCCATGCATTATACCGGCAGAGTTATCATGATTGGCGGGGCGAGAAGGCAGGCTCATCACTCGAGCTCCGCCGTCTCTCCTGCCCCCATTAAGCTGGAGGGACGGGGATGGCAGAGAACCGGGGCGTTTCGAGAGGTCTCCAGTTGAAGGACTTCCATGTTGATTTTATTTTATATTTATTATTATTGTTTTATGTTTATGTTTATTGTTATTTAAATTGCAGAGACCATTATTATTTTATTATGTATATATATATTTTATTATTATTATTTTTTTTTTTTACCTATTATTTTGAACATAATTATATTCTTTCGTTGTACAGTAGAACCTCTTTAAGTCAAACCTCGATAAGTCGAAAACCTCCAAAACTCGAAAAAAAAGTTTTGTTCCTTTCCCTTCAAGCCCCAAAACCTGCATTACTCGAAATCTCAACCCTCTATTAGTCGAAATAATCAATGAGTCCCTACAAGCCATTTTGGTACATATTTTCCCTCTATAACTCGAAAAAATAAATTGGACCTCACCAGAATTTCCTTCCTATTTCTTTTGCAAGCTACGGTTCTTCAAACCGTATTTCATGGTTTTTTCGTTTTATGTCGTATACGAGGTCCCACTAGATCAATAGTTTTTTTTTGTTTTTTTTTTTGGTAAAGAAAACGATTTTCGGAACAATGTTGCTTACGAGGTATCACGTTTAGGCCGAAGATATGTGTTTTAGCTGGAAAAACGTTTTTTCGACGCTGACGCTTGTAATGGGGCATTTTTTGAAGCTGTTTATAATGTCAGATTGTCGATCCAATCCAATATCTTCACCATTTATTGTCGCATTGTACTTTTTGAGTTGGTCATATTCGGGAGATTTTTTCAAAACTGTTGTAAAATTTCAAACTAACTTACAAATAAATTTATTAATTGCAACAAAATATGCAATTTTGTGCAGTAAAAACCTAAAATGTGCAAGTTTGCCAAAAAAGTTAAAAAAAAGTGCAAATTTGTGCAAAATAAAATTTATTTATATTAATGAGGATGCCTTAATTCGTAAAAGGAAATTGTTATTTAATGATTTCAAGCAAGCGAAAAAAAAAAATGCAATTGCACGGGAATCCGGACTCTATTCCCAATTATCTATCAACAATCGCAGAATTTTGTTCAAAGACACGAGTTGCGCGATTTTGTCTACCAGTGTACCTTATTAGTGACCCAGTGTTATACCCAGTAATGCCAGTATGAGGGATGAGAGAGAGAACGAATGGTCTGTAGAAGCGTTGTTCGTATAAGAAAGTCCCCCCTTTTTTTTTTGTTCCGTTTCCTTGATGACTGATATCAATTATAATAATGATGTGACCCCAAGTAATTAGAGAAAGAGTTGACTGATGACAAGAGAGGTGAAGATGTTGAGAAAGAAGTCAGAAGAAGACAGGATCGATGTTATATCAAATAGGACACCCAGGCCAGGTCAGTCACTTTGAGTGGGAGGCATCACGCAAACAGTTTCGGATATTTATAAATCTAGCTATACCGAACTTTGAGGGTTCCGTACCCAAAACGAAACCCTTATACAAATATATTTATTATTTACTGCTTAGATATTGTGAAACAATAAATAAACAGGAATAGATAATTAAAATACACAATTTCTTTGTCAAACTTCACTATATATTCTCAAATACTCAACTAGTTTCGCCGTGTTAAGGCATTATCAAGAGTCACAAACTGACAGAATTGGTTGACAGATTAGAAGGTACAGTTATGGAGGGGGTTTTTAGGTAATGACGGGGAATCCCTTGTTTTTGTTACTTTATACATTCCAATAAACAGATATTTACAAGATAATAATAAATATAAAATAAAAAAGAAAGAAAAAAAAAATATATATATATATAAAATCCAAAAAAGGGAATCTAACAGTAAAGTGTTGGTATTTATATAGGTATGACTCCATTCTGCCATGCTTCCCCAACGACGGCTTAAGCGTCAATGGCCTAGAGACCTCCTGAACAGAAGCAGTGACAATGACAGTGATTAGCTATAAACGAGAGAAAAACAGTGACTAGGGAGTGTCACCACTCGGTGATTTCTCCCCTCATGACATTTTGACATTGTCATTACCTCTTTATTAGCACATTTGCTTGTTGTATTTATGTGTATACAGTTGTAAATAGCTATTTGTAAATTAAAAAAAAAATATATATATATATAATTTTTCAAAGTAAAATCCTAAATTTTGCCTACCTATGTTTATTCACATAGGAGTGTTTCACGAATACATGACAGGGTACAGGTTCGGATCCATCGCTTAACATCCCATCTGGAGGACGAAATGTTTAAGTTCTCGGATAAAATGAACTAAGCGCCTCGGACGGGTTTCGAACCCGCGATCTTGAGCTCAAAAAGCTGACTCGCTACCTCTGAGTGCTCTCTGTTGAGAGAAAAACAGAAAGAAAGACATGTTTAAAAGAGAGAAATAGAAATTTTTGGGTTCGTCTTTTATAAAGCTCCAAGCACCCACACATAAAAATCATTGCGTTCGTTTAAAGTAAAAACGAAGTTTGTTTTATTTATTTACTTATTTCTTTCTATTTGTCTTGTTTTAAAAGAAAAACAGAACAAAATACATGTTCTAAAGAGAGAAAAATAAGTTTTTTGGTTCGTATTTTATAAAGCCCACAAAAACAAAGCCGGTCAAAACGTATTCACGGTACCTTGATACGTCAAAATCCGTTGAAAATTCGATATCAGATTTTCGCACGATTGCAATACTTACAATAAAGGAAAGTTGAAAAGCCATAACATAGAGGTTAGGTTAGGTTTTAAGACTCATGCCCGGGCTTTAACAACGAGTTCATATCGCCTACTACCAGAGCGCTCTTTCGTCACTCTGGTGGACATGAGCCCGACTCTACTGTGTGAGAGTCCTAAATTTTGCCTCAATCAATTTTTATTCACCTAGGGCAGGGGTCTTTAACGAGCACTTGACATCGCATAAGCTCGGGACCATCGCTTAACGTCCCATCCGAAGGACGGCGTGCTTTAAGTTTATTTTACCTCCCAGATAAAATAAACTAAGGGCCTCGGTCGGGTTTCGAACTCACGCTCGAGCTCAGAAGACAATCACGCATACCACTGAGCTACCGGCGCCCTCGCCATAACATAGATAAAAAATGATTAAATAAATAATAGAAAATCAATTAGTATTTTTTTATTTCTCAAAATAATATAATTATTATTATTATATCAATGAGGAGGGTCATTGATGCCTGACTGTTCAAATCATGAGATCCCGTAGAGAAACCGGGGGGCGACCGAAAAGGGACCCTGAACAGGACCCCGGGTCATCCAGTGTGCGTCCCAACCAGGCCAGGGGACAAGCAACGGCACAACTGGGCGTCTCTTTTTAGGCATTGGGCTTAGGCCCCGGTGTAGCTAGGCCTGTTGGAGAGGGTGTGCTTGTATGTGACATATGACGGGGTTAGAAGCAAAGTGGTCTAAGTGATATTTTTTAAACTTTGAAGAAACTAATTTAAAAAATCTATAATATACCGAAACCGGAAATATTTTGTCTTCTGTTTTTATGTTGAAAGTTGCTGTTAGCAAACCATAAAATTGAATAAAAATCCTAATTTCAAGGTCACTATTGATATGTTTAAGTTACCTACTTGTTTATGACACCATAATGGAATAAGTGATTTGCCACTAGATCTCAGCACTGGCTAGGATTTCACTTGTACAACGTTTTTCCTAAACAGAATGATCATTTTTTTACCCGATTATGCACTTAACGAAAAATTTTCAAAAATGTCACTTGAACCATATTGATTCTAACCCCGTCACATATCAGTCCAGAGATCTCGGCGGAGCCGATCAAGCTCCCCAAGCCCGGCCGCCGGCCGCACATCGCGATACTCAAGGGCCCCGCACCCCAGGACCTAATAGATCGGTGTTATCAGTTGTTCTTTCGGTCATTGAGCTATAGTAGAGTGGGACAAGCATTTTGGAGAGAAGCTATGGATTACTGGGTACTATGAGGAGTATTACAATTGTATAGTATTAAAATTAAAATATTCATAAATACAGAGGTCGCTTAGGTTTTTCTTGAGATGATGGGACGTTAAGCGATGGTCCCGAGTCTGCACGATACTAGATACACGTAGAAGATTCCTTTTACGAAAAAAAAAATGGGTAGGCTAAATTTAGGATTCGCATAGTAGAGTCGAGCTCATGTCCACCAGAGTTATAAAAGAGCACTGTGGTATATGGCCGCGAAGTTGAAGCCCGGGCATGGATCATAATATAATAAGCAACTATCTAAATTATGATAAATATTTATATTATTCTTATTTTTTTTGTCAACTATTAAAACTTTTATGAATAGGTTGTATACTAATTAGAAGCTCTGTATATTTTTTCCCCATTTTTCACAAAAGAGTGTTTTGTGAAAATGTATTTGTGTGGTGAAATGATGAGTCCATCTCATTTGGAATGCCAGGTGGGCCTCTTGAAGAAGACAAAAGGGTAATTAGAGGACAAGACGAGACGAGAAGAGAGTCGGCGGGGTACATACAAATAGAGTAGGCAGTTCTGGGATGCGAGGGGGCGGTTCTTAAGGGCGGGGACAGTCGCGCGGCACTGTCGCAACGGCTGTAAAGTCGCTAATCGCTGCTTCCTGACTATCTTGCTAAACTGAACTTATCATCTGTGTGTCTTTCACAGTCAAGACGGAATTTGTTACAGTCAGCAAAGTAAAGCAATCGACAGATGGCCGAACCACCTTCGCCTATTTCCCGAGCGTCCGGACGCGCCTTGACTCTCCATGGATACAACCAGACCACTGGATGTCACAGGTGCTATCAGGTCGCGGCGACTTCAGCGCCAAGCTCTTCTTCTTTAAGAGGAAGAACAACCCTGCTTGTAGGGTGGCGGCGCGTCGCGGCGTCGAGACTATGGAACACGTAGTCCTCGAATGCCCGCTATAGGACGGGCCCAAGGTGGCGCTGATTCGCCAGACAGGTTCGTACCTGGGACTGGACCTGCCGGGACTGATGACGGAGGCTGGCTACCTGGCTCTTGGTCGGTTCGTCTCCTCCTGGCGGTAAACTGAGAAAGCCTCCTAACCCGATGCCGGGGGCCCGGTTCCGGGAGATAGGCAGAACAGAACCCACCGAAGAATCTCGAGCTCACTTGGCGCAAAGAGGCGTCAAGAAACCAAGGACGACTGCGGACCGTAGCCATCGAGTCGGTCCACAGCCGTCCATTTTTAAATAGTTAATAAAAACGGAGAAAGGTTACCCATTTCCCCTCCGATCAAATAGGGTGATGTGACCGACCCCCTCAGGGGGTCAGGGGCACCCGAAAATAAAAAGTCAGCACAGTAAATACAATGAAGAAATAAAAATAGTGTAAAAAATAATAGGTATATTATAGTTATAAAAAGTAAATACCTATATAAAGTGAGGGCGCCGGTAGCTCAGTGGTAAGCGTGCTTGACTTCTGAGCTCAAGGTTGTGGGTTCGTAGCCCGACCGAGGCCCTTAGTTTATTTTATCTGGGAGGTAAAATAAACTTAAGCACGCCGTCCTTCGGATGGGACGTTAAGCGATGGTCCCGAGCCTGTACGATGTCAGGTACTCGTTAAAGACCCCTACCCTAGATGAATAAAAATTTAGGGTAGGCAAAATTTAGGACTCCCACAGTAGAGTCGGGCTCATGTCCACCAGAGTGACGAAAGAGCGCTCTGGTAGTAGGCGATATGACCCCGTAGTTAAAGCCCGGACATGAGTCATAAAACCTAACCTAACCTAACCTATATAAAGTTTTATAAAAATCTATAAACTGCAAAAATTGCTTTCGACATCTTCCTCAAAGACAGTTGTAGACAGGCTAGATTATTGTCATCAATAAGATACGTAGTACAATTCGATGTTAGTTAGTTATTATGACTCATGACCGGGCTTTAACTACAAGGTCATATTGCCTACTACCAGAGCGCTCTTTCGTCACTCCGGCACTCCGGTGGACGTGAGCCCGACTCTAATCGAATCCCGAATCTTTAACAGACAAAGCACAGGCTTGGGACCCTCGCTTAACGTCCCATCCTAAGGACGGCTCAAGGTTTCTTCAACTCCCAGATAAAGGCTAGGTTTCGAACCCGCGATCTTGAGCTCAGTAAGCTAGCATGCTACTCGTGTCCTCGAAATTCGATGTTGCCTTTCTACCGGAATGAAAGACAGAAAAAAAAAAAAAACGGTTAACACGATAACTCCCGATATAATGGGGATTAGGGAGTTATCGTGTTACCAAACACAGACTCTAATTATTTTTTTCATATTTGGAATCTAGAGGGTCTTCCGACGAATTGTCAACGCTCCTTTCTATGTCACCAATAAAGTCCTACACAGAGATCTCAATATTCCTACTGTCAATGAATTAATCAAATCCCGATTTCAATCATTCGACAGAAACCTTTCTTACCATTCAAATCCTCTCGCACAAGACCTTTCCTCTCATTTCCATCCCGACAATCCTCCCCGACGCTTGAACAGGAGGTGGCCTCGCGATCTTCTCTCGGAGGATAGTGAATAATGACAATTAACTTTCGAGGGAGTGTCAGCGCTGGTTGGCTTCTCCCATCAAGTGAGATTATAATTTCTTTTTGACCACATATTTGCTTATTATGTATATATTGTATACAGGGGCGTAGCCAGGGAGGTCAGGAGGGGGGGGGGGCGTGCCCCCCCTGGCCAGAGCGTAAAAAAAATATAAAAATTAAATATACTAAAAAAATAGTTTTTATTAAAAATGGATTGCTTGCAAGTTACCAATAGGATCTTCAAATTTCCCATGCGTTTGGTTCCTAAATCAGCAATCAGCTGTTACATAAATGTACATGTACAAAACAAGTCATATTACATTTATTTAAATATATATGAATTCGATCATTTCATTTCCTCGCTCAAAATCGTCATTTCTGTTATAATTAATACTCTTAAAGCTGATTTTACATGCACAGTAAAAATGCAAAGCGCAGCAGCAGCAAATGCACGTATTGAATGTGAGTCATTTAATTCTAAAAGCACAGAAACCACAGCGTGCATTTGCTGCTGCTGCGCTTTGCATTTTTGCTGCTCATGTAATGTCAGCTTAAGTATTACAGTCAGTGGTTACCTTAGGGGGAGCTTCTAGAGGTCCGAGTCTCCCAAATTAATAACAAAATGTCTGCAGCGCTAACCGCGGAAACTCCGGACTGTGCCCCCGGGAGTCTATACCCCCCACCCTCGTACCCTAGCTTTGCCCCCCCCCCCCCCCCCCCGCTCGAAATCCTGGCTACGCCCCTGATTGTACATAGATTGCAAATAGAATAAAAATTAAAATTTTAAAAAATAGAGGTCGGAAAACGTGAAATTCCGTTGAAAACTCCGCATCAAATTTTTGGCCGATTACATAACTTCCCCTATACTTCGTATAACTGGGGAAGTAAAAAACCGAGAATTTTCAATTGTGTTTCTTTGTTGACCTTTTGAAGCCCTTAATGAAAAAAAAATTGTATTAGTGGGCATATGAAAGGGAGAAAACAAGATGGCATCTCTCACTTTGTGTCTTTTTTCCTTAAAGAGGAAAAATTAATTAACTAAGTTTTCTCTCTCCAATCAACTTACATAATATGTAAGTAATATATTATATACCTTCATTACATCGGGAGTTATAGGGGTTTTTGAGTTGAGCATCCCCTTTCATCCTCTCCTTTCGTTCTGTCGATTATGCTGAAAATTAGTAGATGTCGTCCTTATGGGTTCCTGGTTACACATATAAAATTTCGTGTCGATAAATTCTTTCCACCAGGAGTCATCGTGTTAACACGACACACACACATAAACAGACAGAAAGCATGTCTACAGCTGGACTGAAGTTACGCTACAGTTTCATCACAGTTGGATCTCATGTTCTTTTTAGTCACTATATATTTTTATTTTATAAGTATTCATTCCTTTTTTTTTCTATATTTCTTTCTTTCAGCTCCATGCTGAATACTGTAGGTGTGTGTTATTTTCGATATACAACTGTAAATAAATGTATGTATAAGGGTGTGTGACACACATTATTTATTTATTTATTTTATTTTATTAATTTTTTTTTTCTCTCTCTCTCTCTCTCAGTGACCCTTCCTGTCATCTATATTTATTTTTTACTTTATAATTTTAACTTTGTTCCCCATTTATTTTAATACGATTTGTTTATCCTTATTTCTAACTGTTTCTGTTCCTTTAGTTGCTATAGGCCCTTATTTGTTATCTTTTATTTCAACTTGGTTGATACTGGTATCTCTTTTGTTTATCTCTTATGTTGTTATTCTTAGGGGACGTATGTCCCAGAATAAAAATTGTTTTTTCATTTCATTTCAAAGCATGTTTCACACCCCCAGCTGTACAAAGTATAACGGAAGTTATATAATCGGTCAGAAATTCGATTTTGAATTTTCACTAGAATTTCATGTTTACCGAACACAATAAATTCTCGATAGAATGTATGTATCAACATGAAATTTTATAAGTGTATTGAGAACCATCTAAGGATAGCATCTATTAATTTTCAGCGAAAGCGGCAGAAGGGAAGGAAGGTTCAGGGGGTGGCTCAACACAAAAATCTCTGGTTTTGGAGGTTAATTGATTAATCCGTTCTGGTAATGTGCCAGGGTATTCACAACCTTTTTTTTTTTTTTAATTTTTCGAATCATGGTGTCGTGAAATTCTGATGAAAACTCAGAATTCCTGACCTATTAGATAATTTCCTCTATATATAATTTCCTCTATATATAATTTCCTCTGTACATAATTTCCTCTATACATAATTTCCTCTATATACAATTTCCTCTATATATAATTTCCTCTATACATAATTTCCTCTATATATAATTTCCTCTATATATAATTTCCTCTATATATAATTTCCTCTATACATAATTTCCTCTATATATAATTTCCTATATACATATATAATTTCCTCTATACTTCGTATGAGTGGTGGAAGTATATAAGGTTACACAGGAGCAACGCCGAGTGAACCTGCTAGTCATTGATAAAATAGAGTTGGTTCAGATTGAATCTATCTATATAAAAGGTCCCCCCCAGAAAGCAGCCTTGCAGCCTTGGAGCCTGGCAGCCTTGAGGCTTGACACTTGAGCCTTGCTCCAGATCGATCGGGGGGGGGGGTGGTGTAGTGTGAGGGGCCTTATCTAGGTCAGAGGGGGGCTGTGAATGGAACCATTCTCTCCCCCCCCCCCCCCCCCCCCCCCCTTATATCGCATTTCGGGGTCACCTCCATCCATACTCTATTATTTTTACTCCACCAGCTATAGTATATTACGCCAGTTATGTTCTTAATGGGTCAGAAATTCGATGCGGAGTTTTCTACGGAATTTCTACTTTTTTCGACCTTCTGATTCCAAAAATGAAAATACAATTAGAATGAATGTATCGACATCAAATTTCATATTTTTATCCAAAGTCCTTTGAATATGATATGTATCGATTACTAACCAAATCAGTCAAAGGAAAAGAGGAGATTAGGGGGATGATTTAACACAAAAACTCTAATAACTGCCGTTGTAATGAATGTATCGATATTAAATTTCATATATAAATTCAAAGCCTTATAAAGACGACACCTCAGGATATGACTAGACAGGAGCAGAAAAATAAATAAATAATTATAATGTAGAAGTCAGGAAGGTTCGAATGTCTGTTTGTCTTGTTTGTGACTCTTCTCTTCTTATGGAAATCGTTCCTCATTATATGAAGGTGCATCACCTCTGTAATATCGTAAGAGTGCTGCTCTTTTCCGCGAATGAAATAAACGAATCCAGGCTTTCAGCAGCCTGTGCTCAGGTTAAGGTGTTCGGCTCAACATCTTCATCAGAATCAGTCTCCTGGAAGGTTGGATTTAAAACGCTCTGAACAATGGCTTCATCAAGTTAAAACCTGTTCAGTTGGCTCTTCTTCATCCACCTCCACCCAATCAGCAATTTCTTCATCGAAAAGATTCCTAATAGGATTTTCTATTGGTAAGTCTCTGATCATGTGCATGAGTTCAGGTGAACTTGCTGGTGTTGCCTCATCACATGCCTCAGTTTCAGAATAATTATTTTAAGAAAATAATGATTGTTATAGTTTTCGAGATTGTTTATGAAAAATTTGTATAAAACTGAAACTTTTTAAAATTAATTTGAAGATGGCAGAAGCCCCCCCAAAAAAATGAAAAAAAAACGATAAATAATACAAATACATCAATTTTTTATAGAAAATAATTTATTATTCAAATCCATACAGAATATACAGGACTAAACTTGGCACCTCTGGGTTGATACAGGAACGTTCTTTCTCATGTGATCTATGGGAGGAAGGGAAGTGTTCCTGTATTAATTGGATCTGATATCCCGTGTCGCCTGTTAATCACTCCGCTTCCTAGAGGCAGCTCAGTTCCCTCTAATCAGTAATCTGTTGGAGGGAGGGGAGCGTCAAGAGACAACCACGGATACCAACCTTCCATCCTTCATCGACGTTATGGAAACAGCTAATTAGTCTTCATTCTATTGCTAATCAACAAAAGAATATTTGAAGTGACCATAACAGAATTTCATTATACCAGCAACATTTTTACAGACCATTCTCCCTATCCTCCTCTCTGCCGAAAACATTTCATACTCGCATTACTGATTTTAATATTTGAAAGTAATGAGTTTTCAGTGGTATATTTTTGTATTTTCCTGAGAGTGACATTCATATACACCAGTGGCGTATATATGGGGGGGGGGGGGGGGGGGGGGCAAGGGGCCCGCCCCCCCCCCCCCCGAAATAAAAAAAATATTAATATAAAAGTTTAAAAAAAAAATTAATATAAAAGTAAAAAAAAAAGTATATAGTAGTTTGATATTCTGGTTACCTACTTTGATATTTATTTTATTTATTTATTTTTTTTATTTACAAATAGCTATTTACAACTGTATACACATAAATACAACAAGCAAATGTGCTAATAAAGAGGTAATGGCAATGTCAAAATGTCATGAGAGGAGAAATCACTCAGTGGTGACACTCCCTAGTCAAGGTGGCCCCCCCCCCCGAAATTTTTTCCTATATACGCCACTGATATACACAGTAATACCAGTAAAAAAAACATTTTTGAAAAGAGGAGGGGGAGAGAGAGTGTGATCTGTAAGCATGGTATAATAAAGTCCTGTAATGGCCATTGTGATGTATAAAAAAAATACACACATTAAAATGATTAAATTATTAATATTAAAAAATTAATTACCTATATTTATTTTTCTATAAAAAGCTTTCTTTTAAAACAAATGAGTAAAAAAAAAAAAACACGGCCATCAGCTGTTTTTTAGTGTTGTGTAAAGTGAGTCGAGGCCTGGTTTGAGGATGGCGAGGGTCTGAGTGAGTATGAAATGTGGTGTTTAGGCTTAGGTTGTAATGAACTAAAAAGTTAATTGACAGTGAAACTGATCCGCAAAGAAGGTACTGTTGTTTGTTTACATGTACAGGATATATGCCCAGAAATATATAACTTAAGTGAAAAAAAAAATTGCCAAAATATAAAACAAAAAAGATTGAATTAGTTTTAAGAATTTAGTTTTTAAGATTTTTCTTTTGATTTTTGTGTGTTTCAATGTAAGTTTTTTTAAATTTTATAATGTAGATTTAAGAAAATAAACCCAATATTTGTTCTCGTAAATTCTATTCTATTCATTTTCCCTGTTGGCCCAGTAAGATAATAAATATATTTGAACAATTTAGAAAAACATGACATCTCTTTAGAAATCCAAATGAAAAGTTGGTTAATTGAATTTTTTTTATAAAATTACGTGCACTTTCTTCAAAATTGCACGTCTTGAACTTTTGACATTTTTTAGGGCCCTTTTCGGAAATTATTGTTGAAATCAAAATTTAGTAAAAGAAAAGAGATAAAATTTCTACAGGAAATGTGGTAGTTACCTAGTTTATTGTTTTGCTTTAATTATTAATTATTATTTATATTTTTATTTATTTATCATTTATTTAGGTGCTCAGTGGTATGCGTGCTTGCTTACATACTCGTTAAAGACGCCTTCCCTAGATGAACAAAAATTTAGAGTAGACAAAATGTAGGACTCCCATAGTAGAGTCGGGCTCATGTCCACCAGAGTGACGAAAGAGCGCTCTGGTAGTAGGCGATATGACCTTGTAGTTAAAGCCCGGGCATGAGTTATAATAAATCTTATATGTTGTTTACACTGATTACCTGGTTCTATAATTCAGTTTGTTCAAAATTGATGTCATTTATTACAAATATAAAATACTTCATGAGAATCTGAAATGCTTCACTAAAAGGACTGACAAGAGGATTAATATTTTACTCCCTCGGATACATGATATGAAAAGAACAAATCATATATATCATATACAAATCATATCATGATGGCAGGTAAATTGAGTTTCATGCTAAACCTAAATTTTCTCAGAGGGCCACCTTTTTTTTTTTTTATTATTATTTTTTTTTATTAAATAAATATTATTTGAATGCTAACCAATTCTATAAAATAAATCTCAATATCTTCCACTGGGCTTCTTCACTTCATAAATTGGAGGGGCAAAAATATCGACTTGAAATCAATTCGGAAGTTCACCCGACTGAACTTAATATAAGATGTATTTATATCATAAATGGGATAAACAGTATTTATTATCATTTTATGTAGAGAAATTTAGCAATATTCCTAAAAGAAAATCGGCGAAAAATTTGAAATGTTTTGTTTAACTGAAAACAAATTTTAATATTATGCCCTGGCAACACTGATACTGGAACAACTTCACTTACATTTTTAGGTTAACTCATACAAGTTTCAACTTGCTTCACCTTACTCACTTAGTTTTCATGGGTTATTGAAAATATTTTCAAAATGGTGCGTTTTCATGACTGTTTTGAAAACAATTTTCAAAATGAAGGGAAAGGTTACAAATACACAGGTTGTTTTCCATTATTCAAGTTCAAGTTTATGTTTTTTTTTTATTTGCATCAGATAAGTGTATAATAAATTTGGAGCAATGCAGCCCTATCCATTGTTGCTACTGGCTATGGCCTTTCAGGTAGCTATGATAACCATAATAAAAATCAACGCTAGTCGTGTTGTTCTTCACAGAAGACTGAAGAAAATTATATCAACTATAAAGCAGAACAAAAAACTAAATCACAAATTTAGCCTCATCCGATTTCAACTCAAAACCAAAACATAACCTTCAAGAAACTGTAAAAGAAATGTCTATGAATTTGGTATTCGGTACATATCGATGTTTTATAATTAATCGATATTTAACACAACTTCTTACTCTGGTGGTGAGTTTTAGAACTGCACTTATCAGTAGCGCAGTCACATTTTGAATATTGAATTTCTTAGCGTTTTCATGAACATTCGAAATCTCAAAATTGGATCATACCTCAGAAAAAGCCTTATCGACCTTGAACTCAAAATGTTTTGAAACAATTGTTTTCATGACTTTTCAAAACATTTTTGATTTTCAAAACATTTTCAACATCCCATGAAAACGTAGCAATTGTTTTATACATTTTCAAAAATAATTGTTTATTGTTAAAAAAAGAGTATTAAAAACAAAAATTTACAAAACAAAAGCACAATTGAACATTGAAGTTAAGTAGTGTTTTGTGTTTAGTTTTTACTCAGATAGTACAATATAACATCTTTCAAGATCCTGCGTACTAGGGTTGTGCAGGTCCGGGAAAATTCTGTCACAGGTCCAACTGCTCCAGTGACGCCGTTGGAGCAGTGACAATTAACCGGTCCAGTGACAGTCACAGAGGAGAGACCGGAGCAATCATGTTGCCCCTGCGCGTATGCATTGTAGCTACTTCTGTCCCCTGCGAACAGCTATTTTCCAAAGCAGGCCAGATAATATCAGAAAGACGGACCCAATTATCACAAATGAAGGCAAGAATGCTGTTATTTTTAAATCATAACTTTAATAAAAAATGATATTATGTTTATTTTATATTCTTTGGTTATTCTATTTTATGTTCTTTGTTCCATTGTAATACATTTCTATATTACAACTGAGTGTATATTACTAATTATTGACCTACCTCTTATAATTTAATTATAGTTATTGCTACATAATTATAATAATAACACATTTATTTCTAGATATTATTCTAATAATTTATATAATGCCCTCCCTTCTACCTGCAGTACCAGGTACCGGTACTGATATAGGAATAACCGCATGGGTATTGGATTTTTGTGTCATAGCATGTTCAATGTACAACTCAGTTAAAGGAAAATAAAATAATGAAGGAGGGGATTTTGAAATCGACGCGCTTTTTCCGCCAAGCGGCATTTTGTTTCGCATTGTCCAGTCACAGATCCTAAAAAAACAGGAGGGGAAACTGGAAAGTGACGGCGATCTCGATCCGAGTACCGGTACAGCGGAACAGGAGCAGAGATCGTTGAGAAAATCCTCCCTCCCAAGGTCCTGTGTCCACTGCTTCTGCTCCAAACTGTACCGGTAATTTCAAACCAATGGAGCAGGTAGCAACTGCTCCGGCCCGAGATTAGGTGACACGTCACTGCTCCAGCTATACCGTCCCCACCCCTACTGCGCACAAATTCACTCCGCTCAGTATATCTATATTTACTAGGTATGCAATGCATTCTGCTAATTGCAAATATTGAGCGGAGCCGTGACTCAAATTGCCTATACCTTGAACTCTAAATTCATTAGCGGTCACTCGCTTAGCTTACGCCGCGAGCTCCCTCCATGCGACAAAACCTGGTTATCGTCAAGGAATATACTTTATTTACGAAAAAATATGGTTCAAAATAATTTTTTCTCCCGAAAAATTTGTCAAGGGCTTCGCCGAGAACTTTTAATTCACGCGCAGCCCCGCAACAATGTCTTCCAACAATGGTCTCAGTTTCATTGTTTTTTCCAGTGATTATTCCTCGATGCTACTTCGATTTTATATAATTATTTCCTCATTGATTATTTTTTTATTATTATATTATATATTATTTTTTTAAACAAATCTTACTCTTGACCTCGACCTATGACCTCAATTTCATGCGCGCGCTTCATGCCATTGTCGATTGAGACGAATTTGAACGTTTCGCATTGAAGTCTATGGATGAACATATTTTCGGTGATTATTCCTCCGTGGTACGTCCGATTTTCGAAATTATTTTCACAACCTTCACGTGACTGACATTCATCAATATGCAAAAATTGATCAGGATCAGATAAACAGTTTTAATGCAGGAGGGGCACAAACGAAACACACGAGTCGTCTAAAGATTGAGCTACGCTCAATGAGTTAATATTTGATTAAATTTTTTTGCATGCATAATATACAAAATTAGTAATTAGTAATAATACAAAGTAGGCTAATCGTTGAATAGTGATTAGTAATAATACAAAGTAGGCTAATCGTTGAATAGTGATTAGTAATAATACAAAGTAGGCTAATCGTTGAATAGTGATTAGTAATAATACAAAGTAGGCTAATCGTTGAATAGTGATTAGTAATAATACAAAGTAGGCTAATCGTTGAATAGTGATTAGTAATAATACAAAGTAGGCTAATCGTTGAATAGTGATTAGTAATAATACAAAGTAGGCTAATCGTTGAATAGTGATTAGTAATAATACAAAGTAGGCTAATCGTTGAATAGTGATTAGTAATAATACAAAGTAGGCTAATCGTTGAATAGTGATTAGTAATAATACAAAGTAGGCTAATCGTTGAATAGTGATTAGTAATAATACAAAGTAGGCTAATCGTTGAATAGTGATTAGTAATAATACAAAGTAGGCTAATCGTTGAATAGTGATTAGTAATAATACAAAGTAGGCTAATCGTTGAATAGTGATTAGTAATAATACAAAGTAGGCTAATCGTTGAATAGTGATTAGTAATAATACAAAGTAGGCTAATCGTTGAATAGTGATTAGTAATAATACAAAGTAGGCTAATCGTTGAATAGTGATTAGTAATAATACAAAGTAGGCTAATCGTTGAATAGTGATTAGTAATAATACAAAGTAGGCTAATCGTTGAATAGTGATTAGTAATAATACAAAGTAGGCTAATCGTTGAATAGTGATTAGTAATAATACAAAGTAGGCTAATCGTTGAATAGTGATTAGTAATAATACAAAGTAGGCTAATCGTTGAATAGTGATTAGTAATAATACAAAGTAGGCTAATCGTTGAATAGTGATTAGTAATAATACAAAGTAGGCTAATCGTTGAATAGTGATTAGTAATAATACAAAGTAGGCTAATCGTTGAATAGTAATTAGTAATAATACAAAGTAGGCTAATCGTTGAATAGTGATTAGTAATAATACAAAGTAGGCTAATCGTTGAATAGTGATTAGTAATAATACAAAGTAGGCTAATCGTTGAATAGTGATTAGTAATAATACAAAGTAGGCTAATCGTTGAATAGTGATTAGTAATAATACAAAGTAGGCTAATCGTTGAATAGTGATTAGTAATAATACAAAGTAGGCTAATCGTTGAATAGTGATTAGTAATAATACAAAGTAGGCTAATCGTTGAATAGTGATTAGTAATAATACAAAGTAGGCTAATCGTTGAATAGTGATTAGTAATAATACAAAGTAGGCTAATCGTTGAATAGTGATTAGTAATAATACAAAGTAGGCTAATCGTTGAATAGTAATTAGTAATAATACAAAGTAGGCTAATCGTTGAATAGTGATTAGTATTTTGATAAACTCACTAAACAAATGTTTTTACTATTATTTTTTTTTTCAAACCCAAAAAGCCTTCATATAAAATTCGTGGTTATATTGATTAATTAAAACTGCTTTCATTTCTATTCTCTTGATAGAAGTCGGCCACCAATATTCTAAAGTTGTATCGAAATTACTTTTTGATCAATATCTTCATTGTCATCATTAATTTAGTTCATTGTTTTTTTGTTAATTTATATATGGGCGGGTTGGCTGCCAAGTGGTGTAGGTCCTAGTTCAATAGCCGACCCACAGATAGCGTTTTATGTTACAACTCCAAATCCAAGGACCGATCAGTTTGGCGATCGAGTGGTGTAGGTCCAACTGCTTTCGGCAACCCGCCTTCTAGTAACCTTCCGTATTTAGTAACATTCATGTTTTTTGTTCTGTATTGTGCTGTATTCAACATTGCGGATTGTTTACTGCTGACATTTTTTTCATTTAATATGGATGAGAGAGCGTTTTGTAGTCTAATGATAACGGCATCGAAACCATTTAACAATTTTTTTTGGTATCAGGGCACTCATACCTACCTAATGATGGCGACTTAGGATGTGTTGAAACTTTTTGAATTACCTATTTTAAAAACCATTACCTAGGATGTATAAATAATACAACGAAAGTTATTGCAATATTTCAACTTGTATTCAATCTTATTCCCTTCCCAATTTTATATTTTATGAAATATCGGTTAAAAGTTCTGTTTTCAGAAAATATTGTGATTTTTGCACATTTAACGAAAGTATACATTATAATTTTATTTTTAAGCCAAAAATAACCCCAAAAAAAGAAACTCTGGATTTATGGATTGGTGATAACTTTTAAATTGGCTCTCCTGAAAAATTGCAATTTTGGACATACACCACTTGGCAGCCAACCCGCCCATATGAGGAGTTTGGAGCCAGAGCGGACCAACTGGTTGAAACTGAACAGGTAGAAAATGGCAATTGAAAATTGAGTACATTTTGTTTATCTCCATCATAAATGGGCCCCAAATATTTATTTATATTTGAAATTTTAGAATAGTATTGGATGAGTGATCCGTTTTTTGTGTTCTATAATGTTTTTGAAGGCCGTATGATCCATTGTGACTTTGAAAATATATGCACAAAATACTTGTGGACTAAACTTAAAGTGCTGCTATCTATCACTGAAGTCAAGAAACTAAGTGATCCACACTGGTTTTGGAAAAGGGAACCTATGCCAACATCAGGATGGTTATAACTCATTTTCCGAAAAATTGTGGGTTGGTCCGCTCTGGCTCCAAACTCCTCATATATACTTATATATATATATATTTCGCTTCAAATATAAAATATTTAATTTCAATTTAACCTATTCTACTTAATTTATTATTTATTAATATTAGGAATTTCATATTAATTTATTTTTCATTATTTAGATTCAATATCGAATATATATGTAAGCTATTTTGATGTTCACATTTGTACAATGTATCCAAATACCTTGTTTTGGTTTAACGGAAATAAATAAATACATGTTATTATTATTTATTAACTTTTTGTTTATCTGTTTTCAGACCTTCATAAATATATCTACAGGAGCCTCAGCTGTACAAAGTATAGGGGAAGTTATGTAATCGGTTAGAAATTCGATGTTGAGTTTTCAACGAAATTTCATGTTTTCCGGCCTGCTGGTTCCAAAAATGAAAAAAAAAAAAGGGTCTGTGTGTTTCTTTGAAAACTATAACTCCCGATAGAATGAATGTATCGATACGAGATGTTATAAATGTAACCAGAACTCTTGTATTGGCATAAAATTTCATATTTATATTCAAAACCATACAAGGACAACATCTGCAAACTTTTAGCGCAATCAGCCTAAGGGGCGGGGAGGATCAGAGGGGCATATCTCAAAAATCCTAATAACTGCCGATGTAATAACAATGAATGTGTCGATAGGACTAATCATATTTTAATTTAAAACCCTATGAGGATGGTATCTATTACTTTTCCACGTAGTCGGTCGAAGAAATGGGATCAGAGAAGGACTCGACTCAAACAGCCAGGAACTCACCATCGACTTTTTTTAATCAAATTTTCGAAAAGCATAATGCATACTTCATTGAAAACTATGAAGTTTTGAGTTAACGATTTAATAAATTCAAAGTTCTCCAAATTCCACCCTAATTCCGATTGTAAATAAAAATATTCGAAAAAGCATTCATCATTAAATAGAAAAGCAAATTTAAGGGTGGAAAATTGGAAACATTTTTCTATTGGTCGTCAAAGATTTTTTTTCAACTTAAAAAAAAATATTGGTTGTTTGAAAAAAAAAAAAAAAAAAACATTTAAGGGACTTTTGGAGAAATCCCATCAAAACTTTTAAAGAAAAACGATTTAACTAATTAAATTATGAAACAACTTTTCGAAGTGTAAAAATAATATTTGCTTTTCTTCATTACATAATTATGTATTTTCTATTCGTTTTTTCTTTGAAATAATTGTATTTGATGAACAAACAATGCATGGAAAGTCTATATTATATAATATTTCTAAATATCAATAATATTTGTTAGTTGGTTCTTATGACTCATGTTGTAATTACGAGGTCATATCGCCTACTACCAGAGAGCTCTTTTTTATTATATAATTATGTATTTTATATTCCTTCCTTTGAAATAATTGTATTTGATGAACAAACAATGCATGGAAAGTCTATATTATATAATATTTCTAAATATCAATAATATTTGTTAGTTGGTTCTTATGACTCATGTTTTAGTTACGAGGTCATATCGCCTACTACCAGAGAGCTCTTTTTTATTATATAATTATGTATTTTATATTCGTTCCTTTGAAATAATTGTATTTGATGAACAAACAATGCATGGAAAGTCTACATTATATAATATTTCTAAATATCAATAATATTTGTTAGTTGGTTCTTATGACTCATGTTTTAGTTACGAGGTCATATCGCCTACTACCAGAGAGCTCTTTTTTATTATATAATTATGTATTTTATATTCGTTCCTTTGAAATAATTGTATTTGATGAACAAACAATGCATGGAAAGTCTACATTATATAATATTTCTAAATATCAATAATATTTGTTAGTTGGTTCTTATGACTCATGTTTTAGTTACGAGGTCATATCGCCTACTACCAGAGAGCTCTTTTTTATTATATAATTATGTATTTTCTATTCGTTTTTTCTTTGAAATAATTGTATTTGATAAACAAACAATGCATGGAAAGTCTATATTATATAATATTTCTAAATATCAATAATATTTGTTAGTTGGTTCTTATGACTCATGTTGTAATTACGAGGTCATATCGCCTACTACCAGAGAGCTCTTTTTTATTATATAATTATGTATTTTATATTCCTTCCTTTGAAATAATTGTATTTGATGAACAAACAATGCATGGAAAGTCTATATTATATAATATTTCTAAATATCAATAATATTTGTTAGTTGGTTCTTATGACTCATGTTTTAGTTACGAGGTCATATCGCCTACTACCAGAGAGCTCTTTTTTATTATATAATTATGTATTTTATATTCGTTCCTTTGAAATAATTGTATTTGATGAACAAACAATGCATGGAAAGTCTACATTATATAATATTTCTAAATATCAATAATATTTGTTAGTTGGTTCTTATGACTCATGTTTTAGTTACGAGGTCATATCGCCTACTACCAGAGAGCTCTTTTTTATTATATAATTATGTATTTTATATTCGTTCCTTTGAAATAATTGTATTTGATGAACAAACAATGCATGGAAAGTCTATATTATATAATATTTCTAAATATCAATAATATTTGTTAGTTGGTTCTTATGACTCATGTTTTAGTTACGAGGTCATATCGCCTACTACCAGAGCGTTCTTATTTATTACATAATTATGTATTTTTTAGTCGTTTTTTCTTTGAAATAATTGTATTTGATGAACAAACAATGCATGGAAAGTCTATATTATATAATATTTCTAAATATCAATAATATTTGTTAGTTGGTTCTTATGACTCATGTTTTAGTTACGAGGTCATATCGCCTACTACCAGAGAGCTCTTATTTATTATATAATTATGTATTTTCTATTCGTTTTTTCTTTGAAATAATTGTATTTGATGAACAAACAATGCATGGAAAGTCTATATTATATAATATTTCTAAATATCAATAATATTTGTTAGTTGGTTCTTATGACTCATGTTTTAGTTACGAGGTCATATCGCCTACTACCAGAGAGCTCTTTTTTATTATATAATTATGTATTTTATATTCGTTCCTTTGAAATAATTGTATTTGATGAACAAACAATGCATGGAAAGTCTATATTATATAATATTTCTAAATATCAATAATATTTGTTAGTTGGTTCTTATGACTCATGTTTTAGTTACGAGGTCATATCGCCTACTACCAGAGAGCTCTTTTTTATTATATAATTATGTATTTTATATTCGATCCTTTGAAATAATTGTATTTGATGAACAAACAATGCATGGAAAGTCTATATTATATAATATTTCTAAATATCAATAATATTTGTTAGTTGGTTCTTATGACTCATGTTTTAGTTACGAGGTCATATCGCCTACTACCAGAGAGCTCTTTTTTATTATATAATTATGTATTTTATATTCGTTCCTTTGAAATAATTGTATTTGATGAACAAACAATGCATGGAAAGTCTATATTATATAATATTTCTAAATATCAATAATATTTGTTAGTTGGTTCTTATGACTCATGTTTTAGTTACGAGGTCATATCGCCTACTACCAGAGAGCTCTTTTTTATTATATAATTATGTATTTTATATTCGATCCTTTGAAATAATTGTATTTGATGAACAAACAATGCATGGAAAGTCTATATTATATAATATTTCTAAATATCAATAATATTTGTTAGTTGGTTCTTATGACTCATGTTTTAGTTACGAGGTCATATCGCCTACTACCAGAGAGCTCTTTTTTATTATATAATTATGTATTTTATATTCGTTCCTTTGAAATAATTGTATTTGATGAACAAACAATGCATGGAAAGTCTATATTATATAATATTTCTAAATATCAATAATATTTGTTAGTTGGTTCTTATGACTCATGTTTTAGTTACGAGGTCATATCGCCTACTACCAGAGAGCTCTTTTTTATTATATAATTATGTATTTTATATTCGATCCTTTGAAATAATTGTATTTGATGAACAAACAATGCATGGAAAGTCTATATTATATAATATTTCTAAATATCAATAATATTTGTTAGTTGGTTCTTATGACTCATGTTTTAGTTACGAGGTCATATCGCCTACTACCAGAGAGCTCTTTTTTATTATATAATTATGTATTTTATATTCGTTCCTTTGAAATAATTGTATTTGATGAACAAACAATGCATGGAAAGTCTATATTATATAATATTTCTAAATATCAATAATATTTGTTAGTTGGTTCTTATGACTCATGTTTTAGTTACGAGGTCATATCGCCTACTACCAGAGAGCTCTTTTTTATTATATAATTATGTATTTTATATTCGATCCTTTGAAATAATTGTATTTGATGAACAAACAATGCATGGAAAGTCTATATTATATAATATTTCTAAATATCAATAATATTTGTTAGTTGGTTCTTATGACTCATGTTTTAGTTACGAGGTCATATCGCCTACTACCAGAGAGCTCTTTTTTATTATATAATTATGTATTTTATATTCGTTCCTTTGAAATAATTGTATTTGATGAACAAACAATGCATGGAAAGTCTACATTATATAATATTTCTAAATATCAATAATATTTGTTAGTTGGTTCTTATGACTCATGTTTTAGTTACGAGGTCATATCGCCTACTACCAGAGAGCTCTTTTTTATTATATAATTATGTATTTTATATTCGTTCCTTTGAAATAATTGTATTCGATGAACAAACAATGCATGGAAAGTCTATATTATATAATATTTCTAAATATCAATAATATTTGTTAGTTGGTTCTTATGACTCATGTTGTAATTACGAGGTCATATCGCCTACTACCAGAGAGCTCTTATTTATTATATAATTATGTATTTTCTATTCGTTTTTTCTTTGAAATAATTGTATTTGATGAACAAACAATGCATGGAAAGTCTATATTATATAATATTTCTAAATATCAATAATATTTGTTAGTTGGTTCTTATGACTCATGTTTTAGTTACGAGGTCATATCGCCTACTACCAGAGCGTTCTTATTTATTACATAATTATGTATTTTTTAGTCGTTTTTTCTTTGAAATAATTGTATTTGATGAACAAACAATGCATGGAAAGTCTACATTATATAATATTTCTAAATATCAATAATATTTGTTAGTTGGTTCTTATGACTCATGTTTTAGTTACGAGGTCATATCGCCTACTACCAGAGAGCTCTTTTTTATTATATAATTATGTATTTTATATTCGATCCTTTGAAATAATTGTATTTGATGAACAAACAATGCATGGAAAGTCTATATTATATAATATTTCTAAATATCAATAATATTTGTTAGTTGGTTCTTATGACTCATGTTTTAGTTACGAGGTCATATCGCCTACTACCAGAGAGCTCTTTTTTATTATATAATTATGTATTTTATATTCGTTCCTTTGAAATAATTGTATTTGATGAACAAACAATGCATGGAAAGTCTATATTATATAATATTTCTAAATATCAATAATATTTGTTAGTTGGTTCTTATGACTCATGTTTTAGTTACGAGGTCATATCGCCTACTACCAGAGAGCTCTTTTTTATTATATAATTATGTATTTTATATTCGATCCTTTGAAATAATTGTATTTGATGAACAAACAATGCATGGAAAGTCTATATTATATAATATTTCTAAATATCAATAATATTTGTTAGTTGGTTCTTATGACTCATGTTTTAGTTACGAGGTCATATCGCCTACTACCAGAGAGCTCTTTTTTATTATATAATTATGTATTTTATATTCGTTCCTTTGAAATAATTGTATTTGATGAACAAACAATGCATGGAAAGTCTATATTATATAATATTTCTAAATATCAATAATATTTGTTAGTTGGTTCTTATGACTCATGTTTTAGTTACGAGGTCATATCGCCTACTACCAGAGAGCTCTTTTTTATTATATAATTATGTATTTTATATTCGTTCCTTTGAAATAATTGTATTCGATGAACAAACAATGCATGGAAAGTCTATATTATATAATATTTCTAAATATCAATAATATTTGTTAGTTGGTTCTTATGACTCATGTTGTAATTACGAGGTCATATCGCCTACTACCAGAGAGCTCTTTTTTATTATATAATTAGGTATTTTCTCCTCATTTTTCCTTTGAAATAATTGTATTCTATGAACAAACAATGCATGGAAAGTCTATATTATACAATATTTCTAAATATCAATAATATTTGTTAGTTGGTTTTCATGTTTTAGTTACGAGGTCATATCGCCTACTACCAGAGAGCTCTTTTTTATTATATAATTAGGTATTTTCTCCTCATTTTTTCTTTGAAATAATTGTATTCTATGAACAAACAATGCATGGAAAGTCTATATTATACAATTTTTCTAAATATCAATAATATTTGTTAGTTGGTTTTCATGTTTTAGTTACGAGGTCATAACGCCTACTACCAGAGCGCTTTTTCGTTACTCTGGTGGACATGGGGTACTATGTGAGTCCTAAATTTTGCCTAATATGGTAAAGGCTCGGGATCAACAGTTGACATCCCATCCGAAGAAAGGTTAGTTTTTTTTTTTTTTTTACCTCCCAGATAAAATAAACTTAGGGCCTCGACAGGTTTTCGAACCCGTCATATTGAGCTCAGTAAGCAAGCACACATACCACTGAGCTACCGGCGCCCTCTACATTGGCAGTTATTAGGGTTTTTGAGTTTAAGTCCACCCTTTCCCTCGGGATTAATTCCTTCGGGAGTTATCGTGTTCACAGACGTACAAGATATTTTTGGAATTGAAGAATCGGAAAATATTAAATTCAACATTGAATTTCATCCTGAATATATAATTTACCATACACTTAGTATGACTCATGCCCGGACTTTAACTATGAGGTCATATCGCCTACTACCAGAGCTCTCTTTCATCACTCTGGTGGACATGGGCCCGACTCTATTGTGGGAGTCCTAAATTTTGCCTACCCTAAATTTTTATTCACCTAGGGCAGGGGTCTTTAACGAGTACCTGACATCGTACAGGCTCGGGACCATCACTTAACGTCCCATCCGAAAGACGGCTTGCTTAAGTTTATTTTACCTCCCAGATAAAAAAAACTAAGGGCCTCGGCCGGGTTTCGAACCCACGTTCTTGAGCTCAGAAGGCAAGCACGCATACCACTGAGCTAGCGGCGCCCTCTTAAAATATGTTGATCCATGAGCCAATAAGGACGACACCTGTCGATTTTCAAAATGGGACTCAAGTCAAAAACTCTAATATAACTGTCGATGTATCGAATATATTAATACAAAATCTACTATAAGGATTCAGTCCATGAGTATGACACCTCTTTCTGAACGATTACATTACATCCCCTATACCCCATATAGTTGGAGAAGTAACACAATTGTGTATGGTTAAAAATGTATTTCTTACCTGTATGTTTGTGGTCGACGTTTCTCAGAGAACCACCTGACAACAAAAAAACAATCTTAGTACATTTTTTATAAGATACTCCAAAGTGAAAAAGGTTTACAGAAATGTTTGAATTTTTTATAAGGGCTGAGAGTAAGGGGACTCGTATAGGGCACAAACTTGACTAAAGATCACCTGTCGACTGTCTAAATCTAATATAGGGAGGAAGGATGGTCTGGTAGCGCCCTGGCCTTTATAAGGGCTGAGAGGAAGGGGACTCGTATAGGGCACAAACTTGACTAAAGATCACCTGTCGACTGTCTAAATCTAATATAGGGAGGAAGGATGGTCTGGTAGCGCCCTGGCCTTTATAAGGGCTGAGAGGAAGGGGATTCGTATAGGGCACAAACTTGACTAAAGATCACCTGTCGACTGTCTAAATCTAATATAGGGAGGAAGGATGGTCTGATAGCGCCCTTGCCTTTATAAGGGCTGAGAGGAAGGGGACTCGTATAGGGCACAAACTTGACTAAAGATCACCTGTCGGCTGTTTAAATCTAATATAGGGAGGAAGGATGGTCTGGTAGCGCCCTTGCCTTTATAAGGGCTGAGAGGAAGGGGACTCGTATAGGGCACAAACTTGACTAGAGATCACCTGTCGGCTGTTTAAATCTAATATAGGGAGGAAGGATGGTCTGGTGGCGCCCTTGCCGGCAATTATTACAGTATTTATCTTAAGCCTTCCCCCTGAAAATCTGGCTGAAAATCATTAAGTTAGGTTAGGTTAGGTTTTATGACTCATGACCGGGCTTTAACTACGAGGTCATATCGCCTACTACCAGAGCTCTCTTTCATCACTCTGGTGGACATGGGCCCGACTCTACTCTGGGAGTCCTAAATTTTGCCTACCCTAAATTTGTATTCACCTAGGGTAGGGGTCTTTAACGAGTACCTGACATCGTACAGGCTCGGGACCATCGCTTAACGTCCCATCCGAAGGACGGCATGCTTAAGTTTATTTTACCTCCCAGATAAAATAAACTAAGGGCCTCGGTCGGGTTACGAACCCACGTTCTTGAGCTCAGAAGTCAAGCACGCTTACCACTGAGCTACCGGCGCCCTCAAAATCATTAGGTGTCGTCCTTCTGTGATTTTGGATATACAGATATAATTGCGTGTCAATACATTTATTCTATCGGGAGTTTTCGTTCACAAACTTATTGACACAGATTTTTATTTTTTACTATTTAGTATACATATGAATGTGTGTACATAGAAAACATGCATTTCCGTGGTAACTGGTTACATAACTTCTCTATACTTCGTATAACTGAAGAAATAGAAAGCTCTTTGGAATCAATCGATTTGAATGAAAATCGATAGATGTCTGACTGGATACAGATCCCCAGTTCAGACCCCCGTATCATATAAATACGGTAGTATGTCAGTGTGGGCCTACTGATGTTACTGGAGGGAGTGTTCTGAAGAAGTAACATCTGGTTTATCCAGATCCATTTATCTTGATACTTAAATGAAAAAAATGGCCCTTCGAGCCTATATACAGAAATTGTCATTTTTCAAAGTGTTCAAGTCTCATAAATATATCCACTTCCTCTCCACTCGTATTTTTACATCCCACAGCTATACGAAGTACAGGGAAAGTTTTGTAATCGGGGAAAAATTCGATGCCGACTTTTCAACGGAATTTCATGTTTTCCGACGTCCAAAGTACAAGTATAAAAAATGTTTCTATGTGTCTGTGTGGGTATGTATACGATAACTCCCGATAGAATATAGACACAAAATTTTATATATATGACCTGAACTCCATAAGGACAACATCTACCGATTTTCAGCTAAATCGGCAAAAGGGAAGGATGGATTAGGAAATTACATATACATTGTAAACTCCATTTAACGCCACTCGATTTAACGACAAACTCCCTAAAACATGGAAATTACTTGAACCTGGTTGGTTTACCTTGTTGTCCATACAATGATACACTCTATGTAGCATCACACCCACTCTAAATAACGACAACAATACGTCATTACTAAGCAATAAACAGTACTTTCAAGTTGCCGAAATTAATAAGAACTGTTGCTGTGTACGGTCTTTCGTTTGTTATTTTGTTGCTTTATTGTCTAGCACTATTTACCTCGACTGTCGGCATCATACGTACCGAAGATTCTAAGATATTCGTTCTTTTTGTCTGTTGTGATTACCTTGCACGGCATGTTGATGCCACAGTATCCCAAGATATGAATAAAATACTTAAGAAAATACAATTAAAATACTGGAGCAGCAAAAAACGTCAGACGAAGATAACAGACTATACGCAATAAGCGTTGTTATTTGTATCAATATTAATGTTTGTTGTTTGTACATTTTATACTTTATTAGTAAATACATATTATAATAGTAAAATACTATTAAATGTAATGTAATATGTATTGATTTTTCTTCTCTTCATTTAACGACGACCCTCAATAACGCCATAAAATGCGCAGTCCCTTAAGTGTCGTTATTTAGAGTTTACACTGTATATTAAAAAAAAAATGTAATGTGACCATTACGACTTTCTTATACCAATCACACTTACAGATCTCTCCCTTCTCAAAATCCAAGAGAACTACCCCTTCCCTTCGGCTGATATTGCTGAAATTTGACATGTCGTCTTCATTGGAGTTTGACTTCAAATATGCAATTTCATGTCGATACGTTCATTGGGGTTTTAGAGTTTAGCCCTCGGATCCCTCCCTGTTGGGCAATTCTGCTGTAAATTTATAAGTGATGTCCTTATTGTGTATTGAATTCACTTATGAAATTTTGTGTCGATGCATTCATTACACCGGCAGTTATTAGAGTTTTTGTGTTAAGCCTCCCCTAATTACTCTTTTTCCACTGGCCGATTTGGCTGAAAACCAATAGGTGTCGCCGTTAGATTGTTCTGGATTCACATATAAAATTTTGAGTCGATACATTCATACGAACGGGAGTTATCGTGTTCACAGACACACACACAAAGCCAGGCAGAAGTTTTTTTTTTTTAAATATTTAAAATCTGTAGGTTGGAAAACATGAAAGTCCGTTAAAAACTCCACATCGAATAGCTTCGTATAGCTGGGAAGTAAAGCCCTTTTCTAGAAGAATGTGCCGAATGTTCGTTAAATGTCATGGAACGATGTGGAGGACTTTTGGAGCTTCTATAGGAATGTCCTGCTCATACCATCTCTGAACCTTCATTAAAATGTTCTCATGTACGTAAAAATGTCAACAAACATAATAGAAAGCAGAGGAAATGATGCCAAGAATTGGGGCAAATATTTGTAAGGGAGTGTGTATGGCTGCTGTAATGGCAACATATGAACAACATATATCCAGGAGGGCACCGGTAGCTCACAGATAGCGTAATTGCCTATTGAGCTCAAAATCGCGGTTACCAAACCCAGACGAGAACCCCCAGGTAAAAAATAATTTGAGGACGCCTTACTTCAGTAGGGACATTAAGCGATGGTCGTTAAAGAACCCTACCCTAGGTGAATAAACCTAGGTAGGCAAGATTTAGGACTCCCACAGTAGAATCGGCTCATGTGAACTAGAGCGAGGAATAATTAGTAGGCCATATGACGTTGTAGTTAAAGCCCGGGCATGATCTATTAAAACTAATTACGTTTAAATTAAATAATTATAGAAAACATTTTTTGCTTACAGTAAAACCCCTGTTCAACGGACAGTCACGGGACCAGGAAAATTCTCCATTTGAAAAGGGTGTCCGTTGAGAAGGATTATACATTCGGCGCGGTATAACTTTACTTTAGAAAGTCTCTGACTAGAAATCACCGGTAGCTCGGAGGTAGAGTGCTTACTGAACTCAAGATCGCGGGTTCGAAACGCGACCCGGTTTTTATCTGGGAGTTTAAGAAAAAACCTTGACCACGCCATCCTTCTGCCTGTGCGATGTCAGGTACTCGTTAAAAACCCTTGCCTGGTATGCTAAATTTAGTATTCCCACTGTAGAGTCGGGCTCATGTCCACTAGAGAGGCGAAAGAGCGCTCTGGTAGTAGGCGATATGACCTTGAAATTGAAATCCGGGCATGGTCCTCAATAAGTAACTAAATTTAGAAACATTTTCTGCTTAAGTAAGCAAAATTAATGTCCTAATTAACAAATAAGACATGCACTCGTTATAAGGACTCCGTTTTACGATCCTGGTCTGAGGAAGTCTTATGAAGGACCGAATTAGGGCCTAGGTAGAGGATGTGATCTCCACCCTCACTACTAAAACAATAGTAGATGAATGTGAGTAATGCCTGTTTAGTGAGATACAATGACCCTCTGTGTTATTGAACTGAATTCAATTAGGCATGTATAACGGTAGCCCATTAAGGGCGCAAGCCTCTAGCTTAGGGCGGCAAAATTCCACATTTGTTGGGTCTGTACAAACTTCTTCGGGAAGAAGAGGTTAGTAAAGTAACGTATAATAATAAGTTAGGTTAGGTTAGGTTTTATGACTCATGCCCGGGCTTTAACTACGAGGTCATATCGCCTACTACCAGAGCGCTCTTTCGTCACTCTGGTGGACATGAGCCCGACTCTACTGTGGGAGTTCTAAATTTTGCCTATCCTAAATTTTTATTCACCTAGGGTATTTAACGAGTACCTGACATCGTACAGGCTCGGGACCATCGCTTAACGTTCCATCCGAAGGACGGCGTGCTTAAGTTTATTTTACGTCCCAGATAAAATAAACTAAGGGCCTCGGTCGTGTTACGAACCCACGTTCTTGAGCTCATAAGTCAAGCAAGCATACCACTGAGCTACCGGCGCCCTCATATATATAATAATAAGTGAAAAAAATTCGGTAAAACTGAAAAGCACGGCAAGTACGAAAAAATGTCTGCCTATGTAAATACATAAGTTATATATGTATATGATATAATAATATATATTAAACAATTAGTTAGCAGTTAGTAAACTGGAATTGGTTAGAAAACTGGGACAGGTTTAACACGTAATAACAAACACAAACTTTTTTCTTATTATTATCAATTTCCTGAATGTATTTTATCGTTGCTGTATTTTTTTCGTTATCGTTATAATATTGGGTTATTCTTTATTATAAATAAAGCGATTCGGCTGAAAATAACATTCATAACATCGGTAATTGCTGATTGGTTTTACTTCCTCAGCTATTCGAAGTATAGGGAAAGTTATGTAATCGGTCAAAAATGCTATGCTAATTTTTCAACGGTATTTCATATTTTCCGACTTCTAGTTTCCAAATATGAAAAAAATTATGTGTATCTCGATAACTCCCAAAAGATTGAATGTATCGACACACAATCTTTTCTCTGATGATACTATGAATGAAAGCAGCGCACTAAGAGTTCATTCTAAGGAGAGACCAAGATGTAGAAAGAATGAGATGATTTGGTTGGTAGCTAAAAAGAGGAGGTTGAGGTATGCGTGCTTGACTTCTGAGCTCAAGGTCGTGGGTTCGTAGCCCGACCGAGGCCCTTAATTTATTTTATCTGGGAGGTAAAATAAACTTAAGCACGCCGTCCTTCGGATGGGACGTTAAGCGATGGTCCCGAGCCTGTATGATGTCAGGTACTCGTTAAAGACCCCTACCCTAGGTGAATACAAATTTAGGGTAGGCAAAATTTAGGGACTCCCACAGTAGAGCCGGGCTCATGTCCACCAGAGTGACGAAAGAGCGCTCTGGTAGAAGGCGATATGACCTCGTAGTTAAAGCCCGGGCATGAGTCATAAAACCTAACCTATATTTTTTTTGAATCTTTGCATATATAGATCACATGATATTTATTATACATTTAAAAAAATTCATATATTAACATTGATGACATCATCCGGACGCCCGGACACTGAAAAAGGAAAAAGGAAAAAAAAGTTATTTTTTGCCAATTTTGACCCCTCGAAACTTGGTCAAAAATTATTCTTTTAGGCTACTTTTTTTTTTTATTTTGTTCAGACATTTTTGTCGACATTTTTTTCGGACTTGGTCAGAGACATTGCCGTGTTGTCTCCTGATAAAACAACAGTCAAACTGCTACGAACATTGTAGAATGTAAAATCTCGTGGAAATGTTATTTTATGCTGACCAGTAAGATTTAAATATGATACCTTCTTCTGTCCCAGTTGGTAGCTTTAACTTGACGAAGAGAAGACGGAGGAGGAGGTCCGCCGTGGTCCACTACCCAGTCTGAGACTGACTGAGGTTCCTCCCACTTGAGATCTGGGAGTGGTTGCCTGTGGTTCAACTTCCCAGTCTGTACATTCGACCCAGTCGATACATTCATCATATCGGCAGTTATTAGGGTTTTTGAATTAAACTTCCTCCTCTCAACTCCCCATTCTCTTCGGTCGATATCGCTGAAATTTGACAGATTGTCTTTATTGGGTTTTGAATTCAGTTGTAAAATTTCAAGTCAATACATTCATTACATCGGCAGTTATTAGAGTTTTTCAGTTAAGTCTCTCCCTTATCCCCTCCTCCTTTTAGTGGATTTGGCTGAAACTCGACAGATTTTATCTTTATCGGCAGTTACGTTTTGTGTTAAGTCTCCCCCGTTTTCTTTGGTCCGGATCCTTTCGGTTTTGGACTCACATACACAACCTGTTGATGATACATTGATTCTATCGGGAGTTACCGTGTTCACAGACACACACAGACAGACATAAATTATTTTATTCATATTTTTAATCTAGACGTCGGAAAACATGAGAACTCCGCATCCATTTTTGACAGATTCCATAACTTCCCCTATACTTCGTATAACTGGGGAAATAAAAATTATTTTAAAAAAACTTACAAATAAATACTGTAGGTATCCAAAAAATTTAATTACTAAATTGTAATTGACCTATCCACATAGCAACAAATATTTCTCAAATATTTGTTAACTAATGAAATTGAAGATTCGAATATTTACTCAGTATTGAAATTCAATATTAAAATGTTCTTTTTTTTTCTCTCAACCCTTATTTCAATATTTAATTAAATATCAGTCCAATATTTAAATTAATCTTTTTTCAATCTATGAAATAATATTCAGAAAATATCTGAGCAATTTTTTTTTTTTTTTTTTTTTTTTTTTTTTTAGAAAAATTTTGTAAACATATCAAACAATTTTTAACTCAATATTTCTTAAATAATTCATAGAATATTCCCGGATCATCACAAAATAATCCCGATTTCATAAAGTAATTGCAGTTTCTTTATTTTAGTTAGTATACTCGTTAAAAATTTAGGGTAGGAAAAATTTAGTACTTCCACAGTCGGGTTCATGCCCACGTCGACAAAAGAGCGTTCTGGTAGTGGGCGATATGACCTACTTAACTAAGGTAATTTTACCTTACAGCTAAATGTATCACTTAAAGATATTAAGAAAGAGTTCCTCGAATTCCTGTCACTATGACTACACTTTGTTGTGGCTTGGCTCACTCTTGACCAATCAATACACACAACAAACTCTAGTTTCGTATCAAATCAAGCAGAACTTTTCATAAATCAACATTGATCCAGACTATCAATATTCAATATTGATAAACAGGGATCCGGTAACTCATAGGTAGCGGTGAATACAAGTTTACTGCCGCTATAATGAATGTATTGACATGAAAATTCATATATAAATTCAAAGCCCTATAAGGATTCAAATCGATTCAGCCAAATCGACAACAGGAAAGTGGAGGGAGCTCGACTCGAACACTTTAACAACTGTCAAAGTAAAGAGTATATTGGCACAACATTTAATATAACCATTCAAAGTCAAGAATTTTAGCACAAAGATGAATTGGTTTTGGAGAGAGAGTGAACACTTAATTCGAGTTGGGGAAGTACTGTGACGTATAAAAAAAAAGTACACACATTTAAATTGTTAATATTAAAAAAATTATTTATACTTATATTTATTTTTCTATAAAAAGCAATTTTCTTTTAAAACAAATGAGTAAAAAAACAAAACATGGCCATCAGCTGTTTTTTTAGTGTGTGGAGGTTTGGTTTTATGACTCATGCCCGGGCTTTAACTACGAGGTCATATCGCCTACTACCAGAGCGCTCTTTCGTCACTTTGGTGGACATGAGCCCGACTCTACTGTGGGAGTCCTAAATTTTGCCTACCCTAAATTTTTATTCCCCTAGGGTAGGGGTCTTTAACGAGTACCTGACATCGTACAGTATAGGGACCATCGCTTAACGTCCCATCCGAAGGACGGCGTGCTTAAGTTTATTTTATCTCCCAGGTAAAATAAACTAAGGGCCTCGGTCGGGTTTCGAACCCACGATCTGGAGCTCAGAAGACAAGCACGCATACCACTGAGCTACCGGCGCCCTCTTAGGCCAACCTCACATTAGGCAATTCTGAAGCGACGCGACTGATACTCAAGTATCAGCCATTTGAGTTGCCTGTGGGTATGATATCCGTAGGCAACTTTTCTCCTCACACTGTGAAGCGACTAGGATCTCTTCAGTCTCCATCTAGCCGTGGCGAGAAGCTGAGTTGTTCACCATGACAAGTGAAGATTCTTCAAGTGATGAAGATGTCGTTGTTGCTTATTATTATTATTATAGAAAAAAGAAAATCCGAAAATGATGGCGCCATCCTTACATCGAAAGGAATGTTAACAGCAGATTACTTGTTGGTGTTAAAGAGCTGGAAAAGTCGGAATGCAAGTTTGTAGCATTCTACCGAATGACAAAAGAATCATTCCTACATTTGATTGGCATTGTTTCTCCATTCATAAGACAGAGGAACACACAAATGCGCAAATGTGTGAGTGCAGAAGAAAGAATCTTGATCACGTTGAGGTAGGTAAGTAATTTATTAAATTTTTTGTAATTTATAAGTAATTTATTAAATCGTTTCTGAAAGCAATTGTGAAAAAGACATTGGTCCACGACTTTTTGGATCAATTCCATCTTCACTGTGCTCTGCGGAAGTAGATGGCTCCATTTGATGAGGTGTGGCGATATGGGGTTCACTAGCCAAGGGACGGGCGACCTTCCTAGCAGGTCGCCTGAGTTTGGTAGGATACGGGTAGGATACGCGTCTCCTGGGAGTGGCGTCGTTTGTGTCTCCCCACCACTCAACATAGGAAGTAACGTCTAAGATACCTCAAGATACTTGAGTATCGGTCGCGTCGCTTCGCAATTGCCTAATGTGAGGTTGGCCTTAGTGTGTGGAGAGATGAGTCCGAGGCCTGGGTAGAATGGCGACGGTCTGAGTAAAACATAGAGAGTCGTGTTTAGGCTTAAAATGTGATGAACTAAAAAGTGAATTGACGATGAAATTGATCCGCAAAGAAGGTATTGTTGTTTGTTTATATGTGCAGAATATATGCCCAGAAATATATATCTTAAATTTTAAAAAGAATGGCCAAAATATAAAATAGAAAAAATATTTAAATAGTTTTAGGAATTTAGTTTTTAAGATTTTTCTTTTGATTTTTGTTTTTTCAATGTTTAGTTTTTTAATTTTAGTAATGTAGATTTAAGAAAATAAACCTAATATTTGTTCTCGTAAATTATATTCTATTCATTTTCCCTGTTGGCCCAGTAAGATAATTTGAAAACCTTTGGATTAGATTTAAATATTTTTGCCAAATTTAGAAAAAATATGGCATCTCTTTGGAAATTCAAATGAAAAGTTTGTTAATTGAAATTAAAAAAAAAAAAATTACGTGCACTTTCTTCAAAATTGCACGTCTTGAACTTTTGATATTTTTTTAGGACCCTTTTTGGAAATTACTGTAGAAATCAAAACTAAATAGAAGACCAGTTATAAAATTTCTACAGGAAATGTGGTAATTTAAATTTTATTATTTATTCTTTTTTGTTTTAATTATTATTTCATTGTTAATAATTAATTTATTTAATTATTTTAATTTTACATTAAAAATTTTTTTTACCACAGTACATAGCCGGTGTTTTTCCGATTAAGATTCGGAAAGTGCGCAACTTCTAGTTTACTTGAACATCTAAAATCTGGCCTTGATGGAGTCTGTCTGAAGTCAGAAGACAAATTGTGTTTATCCCAAGGAGAAGAGGGTAAGAGATTCTGTTTGCTTGTGTCACCAACAGAGTGTGCCATCATCACTCATCCGACAAGCCCGGGCACTGCCAATAACATATACCTACTCAATACTCAATTCAAGTCAATACTAGCCCATCTCTCAAAATACCTCTCAGACCATGTCAGTTTGTTTTTTTCGACAAATTAAACCATCTCCAATCTTCTTTTTGCGTAGAATAACCATGTTTTTGGTGTGAATAACCACCGAAAAGTGGTCGGTGAATCGTTTCCGCTCTCCCTTCAAAGTCAATCGGCCATTTGCGCTAATATTCACCAGTTGACTCACACATAGGCTCCTAAATCCTAATACTAAATTTTATGTCGATAAATTCATTACATCGGCAGTTATTATATTTTTTTTTATTTAGACTTTTTTATTTATTCATTTATAATTGAATAATATAGGTTTAGGTTTTATGACTCATGCCCGGGCTTTAACAACGAAGTCATATCGCCTTCTACCAGAGTGCTATTTCGTCACTCTGGTGAACATTGAGCCCGACTCTAATGTGGGAGTCCTAAATTTTGCCTACGCTAAAATTTATATTCACCTAGGGCAGGGGTCTTTAACGAGTACCTGACATCGTACAGGTTCGGGACCATCGCTTAACGTCCCATCCGAAGGACGGCGTGTTTAATTTTATTTTACCTCCCAGATAAAATAAACTATGAACCTCGGTCGGGTTTCGAAGCCACGATCTTTTGAATAGGTAATATATATATTTATTTTATATTTTTCATATATTATTATAGTTACATTGTTTCCTTTTCTATATCTCTCACATTCGGACCTGATGAAGGGACGTAAGTACGTTCTGAAACATCGCTGGAATAAGGATACTTCCTAAGAGTTTTTTGAAAAATAGTTATCTTAATTTTTATTAAATTCAAAAATGTGTCAACTTATTATAAATGTATCGATGTTTTTTTTTTTGTTTTTTTATATATATACTCATATATTATTAAGTATTTATTTATTCAGTTTTTATCAATTTAATTTTACTTTTTTTAATAGTTTTGTTATTACTACTAATCATAGATGTGTTAGACTCAAGTAGTTATAAATCTAATTTATAAGCTATCTTAATTGTTGGATTTGGGTACAGGTTAAATGAGAACTTCGAGTAGAACAAGAGATATATTTATTTGGACAACACCCTTATTACAAAACCGCGTGGTAACGAACACAAAGTCAGTTGTTCAATAATAAGTCCCATACCGCGTGGGAACTACACAAGTCACTCACTTACTGTGCTTGGTAACAGACGACTCACTTTATACCCGCGTGGTAATAAACAACTCACTTCCGCATGGTATAACGACTCACCTTATACCCGCGTGGTAATAAGGACGAATCCATTCCGCACACCGCGTGCTGGCTCGACCCAGACTCTCAGTCCACCCCGCGTGGCGACCAAAGCTAGACGCGATCAACAACTGAATGTCACAAGTAGTTCAATCAACAACAAATCGATTGTCTCGGCGTGTTCCCGAACTCACCCACACTCAACTCGCGACTTAACATCCCGCCCCCCATGAAGGCTCGGCTTCATTATTGGGTTGGGAGCGGGCATAGTCGCGAAAGGGGTCTGCGCACAACCCCGGTGGTCGTTGCGACTCGCGTGATCGCGTCTTGCCCCGGGTAGAGCTGGGTGATCCGTCCCAGCTTCCAGGATTGCGGCGGAGCGTTGTCGTCCCCGTAGGTCTCCTTCAAGAGCACTTCTGACGCGAGCGGGTACCGCTGCAGCTCCCGATCAGCCAGCTCATGCAGCGTGCGAATCGCGAGAAAAGGCGCGGAAGTCGTCCATGAACGGAGCGGAGGCGACATGCATCAGTGTAGCGAATGGTGTGCGAGTGATGATCTCAGTGCCGCGTGGATTGGAAGGCGGCTGACCGAGCCGACTTTTGCGTCCAGGCATACGATGAGTAGGCCAATTGGTGCGTTGAGGTCGTGGGTTGCAGGCTTCATCCAAAGAGGCTGGAGGCGCTGAAGTCGCGGGTCTCGGCTCAGTTTGCGCAGAAGAGGCGTCGCAGGTGGATTCGTTCGCGGTAGCGGGAGGTGCAGTCTTCTCAGCAGCAGAAGATCTACGGCGTCGGCGCTAGTGCCGATGGGTTGTCGTTTTTTCTAAGTCGACTAATTTGACTTTCTTCGCGACATTTTTCAAATGAAAATAATAAAATGGACTGTATGTACTTGCGTTAATCCGGCCCGGCAAAAACCATGTTGGGTTTGGGTACAGGTTAAATGAGAACTTAGAGTAGAGCAACAGATATATTTATTTGGACAACACCCTTATTACAAAACCGCGTGGTAACGAACACAAAGTCAGTTGTTCAATAATAAGTCCCATACCGCGTGGGAACTACACAAGTCACTCACTTACTGTGCTTGGTAACAGACGACTCACTTTATACCCGCGTCGTAATAAACAACTCACTTCCGCATGGTAACTAACGACTCACCTTATACCCGCGTGGTAATAAGGACGAATCCATTCCGCACACCGCGTGCTGGCTCGACCCAGACTCTCAGTCCACCCCGCGTGGCGACCAAAGCTAGACGCGATCAACAACTGAATGTCACAAGTAGTTCAATCAACAACAAATCGATTGTCTCGGCGTGTTCCCGAACTCACCCACACTCAACTCGCGACTTAACATTAATGTATAAATTATTTTGACGTATCCTATTACCATGAATTGGTTTAACGGATTTATTATTATTATTATTAGGGTTTTTAGTTGAAATCCCCCTCTGATCCCCCCTTTCCCTTCTGTCGATTATGCTGAACGTAAATGTCGTCCTTATGGGGTTTCCATATGAAATTTCGTATCGATACAGTTATTCTATCGGCAGTTATTCAAGTTTTTATGTTAAGCCTTCCTTCTAATCCTCCCCCTTCCCATTGGTCGATTTAGCTGAAAAATAATAATTGTCGTCGTTAGAGGGTTCTCGACTCACACATAAAATTTCATGTCGATACATTCATTCTAGCGGGAGTGCTCACAGACATTTTCTTTTTTCCTATTTTGAATCATGAGTTCGTAAAACATGAAATTCCGCATCAAATTGTTGGCCGATTACACAACTTCAGAAAAAATTAGACGAAAATAGAGTTTTTCTGTAGAGTGATTTTATTTTTAGTATTTCAAATATTTGCAGATCTTCCCACTAGGTATCGGCTTGTATCAAAGTCGATGTCTGTTTGATGTGATGTCATCAAAGGGACAGTCAGTTAGGTTGGTAGTCTTGTCAGTAGGTCTCTAAAAAGCTGCCCTTACTCTGTAGACCCTTCCAAAGGTCAGATCTTTAATTGACAATGGGACTGTTAGTTAGCTATTGTGACTCATGCCCGGGCTTTAACTCCGAGTTCATATGGAGCGCTCTTTTCTCCCTCTGGGGGACATGACTAGAGACGGACTTCGTGCATTAAAAAAATTAAAAAACGTTCAATAAAAAGGCCAAAACGTGCAAAAATAAAATTCTACCATTAACTATTAAAAAACCATTTAAAAAAAAAACTGGATCTAATTTGTAAATTAAATAACTCTTTTTTGGTTACAATTATAGGGTTAAGGTTAGGTTTTATGACTCATGCCCGGGCTTTAACTACGAGGTCCTATCGCCTACTACCAGAGCGCTCTTTCGTCACCTAAATTTTGCCTACCCTACATTTTTATTCACCTAGGGCAGGGGTCTTTAACGAGTACCTGACATCGTTCAGATTCGGGACCATCGCTTAACGTCCCATCCGAAGAACGGCGTGCCTAAGTTTATATGTATATAATTACTATTATATGTATATAGACTTCGAACATCAAAATAATACAGGTATTTCAATCCAAGACTCTCCGACTGATCACGCAATTCCCCCCATACGTTAGCAACAAGACTTTACACCGCGACTTGAACATCACACTCATAGACACAACCATTAAACATTTATACCAACGTTTCTACACCAAAATTTACTTACACACCAATCTGGAAGTTCGCAAAATCCTAAATACAAATTTACCCCACAATCCCCCAAGAAGATTAAAGAGAGTTTGGCATAGAGATCTCCTGGTATGAAGTGATGTCATGAGGGTTCACCGCTGGGTGTTTTTTCCTCTCTCAAGCCTTTCATGTCATATTTATTTTGACGTGAAAACGTCTATTCGCTCGTTAAGCACAGTGATAGCCGGTCAAACTTTCTTGTGTTACAAAATACCGTCAGATTTCAATCGATAATAACTACGAGACTAATAATGTGATAACAACGGTTGAAGTCACAATGGATAGAGCATGTCTGTACGTGTTTGTTTTGCAGTGTTTGTTTTGCCTGTGACGTTATCGGGCTAGTGTGGGCCGGCGGATGTTTGTTGCGAATTAGCGTTGTGTAAAATTAGAAATTAGTGTAGCGTGATAACGCGTTTAGATAGGACGTTGATTCGGGTGTCATTGTAAAGAGCTTGAGGGAGCACTGCTAGGACTCAAAGTGAAACAATAAAAATATTTATACCAGAACCGGTTTTCGACGCAACAGCGTCATCATCAGTGGTTCATCCCACCCACACAGCACAGCGGTTGGAAGATAACTGGCCAGTTATCTTCCAACCGCTGTGCTGTGTGGGTGGGATGAACCACTGATGATGACGCTGTTGCGTCGAAAACCGGTTCTGGTATAAATAAAACACTGGGAAGACAACGTCTCTTTTATTTCTATTAGAAATCTAGTCCCACAACATCTTACTATCACATATGAATAAAAATATTCGCCGAAATATATGTAAAAATGGGTATTAAATTGAAAATTGCAAAAAAATTAAAGATGTCTCATATGAATCGTAAATATGCGCGGAATTATAGAAAACGCAAATGAGAGGAAAGCTCGCATCAAAAGGAATTTAAAAAACCTAAAAAGTCTAGTGCCGAGCAAATGAAAGAGGTACGGCAGCATCGAAAAGAAAAGAAAAAATAATTTTATCCCGACGTTTTCACGGAAAATCTACGTCGTGGACCTTGACTACGCGTTTATTTTTTTTATTATTTTTTTTTTTTTGTATAGTACATGTCAGCCCAGCCGCTGGTTGTGCATTTTTTGCATAGTTATGGCTTCAGATAAATAAATACAAAAATATATATATATTTTCTATAAATTTGAATAGGTTGTGATGTAAACTATGGAACATTTTTTTTATGAATATAAAAAGTAATTTTTTTTTATTATAATATAATATGTGTATATCATATATATATCAAGGTCTAAAAAAAAAACAAGGGACATCAAACAAAATAAATCAAAAAAACAGCTGTGAAACAAATAGAGAGTAGAGTCGTGAGCTAGCTCTGGAACGGGGCACTGTGAATTGAAATGTTTTAAATATAGTGAAGTTGAACAATTAGATGAAAGTTGACTGGGGTGAAGTTGAGATGTGGAAAATAATCGAAGTCTAAATTATGTGGTAGAAACTTGAAAAGAAGGTACATTTATTTAATCAAATATATTTATCAATATGCCCAAACAAAAAGAAAAAAAGAATAGTTTTTAAGTATTTAGTTTAATGATTTTGTTTTTTTGGTTTTTTCTTTTGTTTTGTTTTCTTCAATGTTTAGTTTTTTAAGTATAATGTGTAAATAAAGAAAATAACCCAAATATTTGTCCTCTTCAAATTCTATTCTATTCATCTTCCCTGTTGGCCCACTAGTAGTATAATTTGAAAAACCTTTGGATTAGAATTAATATTATTTAAAATTATTAAAAAATTGGTATCTCTTTGTGAGTTTGTTTAATTGAATTTTTTTGTTGTATACGTGTACTTTCTTAAAAATTGCACGTCTTAAATTATTGATAATATTTTTTTAGGGCCTTTTTCGAAAAACTACTGTAGAAATCAAAATTTAAATAAAGAAAAGAGATCAAATTTCTACAGGAAATGTGGTAGCAAAAAAAAGAATTATCACAAGGTATTATGTAGAAAGAAGACCATTCATTGCCACGAAGGTTGTATACTTTAGTGGAATAAACATTGTATCTTATCTATCTTAGTTATGCAGGTAATATTATTATAAGAATAAACTATGCCAAATATTGATGAACCAACACATACTGTAGAATGCGGGGTGGGGGGTGAACTTTTTAATTTTATTAAGTGGTTGAGAAGGTTGTGTGGGATCGATAACTCATCCAGTGTACTTTGTACTTTACACTGACACGACTTCATCCTCTACAGTTCCCAGAAATAGGGGGGGTTGAAAAAAAAGGAGGAAAAACTCACCCTTAGGTATATCATTTCTCAGGAAAACTCACCCCCACCATAGTCCCTTCCTCGTATATCTTTGACTGGGACAATCTAAAACGAACTTTTTATAGGTACACATCTCTTTTCGTGTCCCTCACTTCTCAAACTTGACTTTCCCCGGGGAAAGTCAGTCCTAGAAAACAATAGACTGATATGACTGAAAATCAATAGGTGTCTTACTCAAAATCTTTACATTCTTGGTAGGGATGTAAAACTATCGATAGTTGAAGTTAACGATAGTTTCGATACTATCGATAGTTTAAGGACTTTGTTCTTGTAGAGTGGTTTGTTGCTTTGAACTGAAAATGTACTATTCTTGTAGCGTGCTTTGTTGTTTTGAACTGAAAAATGAGTTGTAAACATAAGTCCGATGTGTGGAGTTACTTCGATAAGGATGTGGGTCCAAAAAAACTGGCTAAATGTCGTTTTTCCAGTGCCGAATACAGAACTTCCGGGAACACTTCCAATTTGAAGGAACACTTGTTGGTTTTTGTTTTATTTTATTTTGTTGAGGTTTCTGATGTTCTAGTGTTTGATTTTAGTTGTTCCTTTTTGATGTGATATTTTCGTTAGTCCCTAACAATGGAAACTCGGTCAATAGATATATACGTGTTTTGAATTCATATTTTTATGTGCAATTGAAGTTCGTAGTTTAGTTGCTGATTGCGTTAACGAACCGATCTGATCAGTTGAAGTACGTATTGTTGTTGAGATTTTTTGCTACTAAAATAAATATAGGTACCTACTTACACTGTACGACATCTTGTTTATTTGTCTTCCTTAAATTACTTACATGGTACATGTGTGCATATACATGAGCACGGAGTGACTGGATGTCACTTCTCCTTAAAAAAAATATTTCGATAGTTCCAAAAACTATCGATAGCCTCGATATTTTAAAACTATAAGATGAAATGATTTTGAGAAGGGGAGGGGGAGAGACAATGATCTGTAAGCGTTGTTGGTATAAGAAAATCCTTTAATGGCCACATATACTTTTAATTTTTCAAAAAAACTACCAATACAAAAACCATATTTTAAATTTCGTTGTTATGAGTTACGATTTAGAAATTACTTAGATATATATACTCCTTGTAGACATTTAGTTCAAATCTGAGGACTTATAGCGATCGGAAATATTATGAGAAACAATTTTATTAAGAATCAATTTTTCAATAGGACTAACAGTTTTCGGGTAAATCAAGGAAACGTCTAAAAATACGTTTTTCAAAACCACATTTCAAGAGGGTTTTCGGCATATATCTCGAAAACCGGACGACCTGTGAAAAATCATATTTATTATAAATTATGTATTCTAGTATTCTCTACAACTATTACTTGAAAAGATTTTTGAATAGGTTATAAACATAAGCTTCATGCCAAATTTCAAGTTCATGGCTACGATCGTTATTGCGGTAGAGAGCTCACAACTTTTCAATCAGATACACGCACACACCGACATCATCGCGAAAACGTATTCAGGAGACCTTTAAACGTGAAAATCAGTTGAAACTTCGATCTCGGATTTTCGCACAATTACAATATTTTCTTATACTATAGGTGTGAGAAAGTATAAAAAAAAAGTTTGTTATTAATTTTTTTTCCAGACATTGTCAAGATAAAGTTTTTTAGAAGTAGGGGCGACCTATGCGGAAGTACAACGAATTTCTGTATTTCTTCTCTGGGATGATTGTTCCTTATTTCTTCCGGTATTTCTTTCAGAGGTGTCTCAAGTTAAACAATATTTCGGGTCCCTTATACTTACCCAACAAAGTATAGGGGAAGTTATGTAATCGGTCAGAAATTCGATGCGGAGTTTTCAACGGAATTTCATGTTTACCAATCTCAAGATTACAGAAATTAAAAAAAAAAATCTGTCTGTATGTCTGTGAAGACGATAACTCCCAACTGAATGAATGTATTCACACGAAAGCTTATATGTTTGTCCGGAACCCTCCATTGATTTTCAGCCAAATCGGTCAAAGGGAAGGGGGAGATTAGGGAGGAGACTTGATACAAAACCTGACTCCACTGGGTTGCCGGACACTCGGGGGTCCAGGGAAACGAAGAGGCCGACCGACTAGCCAGGGAAGGTTCAAGTAAGCCCTTTATGGGGCCAGAGCCGGTGCTGGGAATATCTCGGGAGACATACCGAACCAGAATTAAAGAGTGGACTAAAGATCTTTTGGAGTAGGAGAAAACACCACATGCAGGCAGTCGAAGATGTTCCTGGGAGGGGAGTCCAGAGTTCTGAAAGACGGATCCTCAAAAGCCTACCTGTGATAGATGTGGGGAAGAAGACGAAACGGCGGAACACTTCCTGGGCATCTGCTCGGGATATGCGCGAATAAGATTCCGCATCTTTGGTGGAGATGTAATCGCAGAGGAGGATTTTAGAAGATTGGACTATGAGAGTATTCTCAGGTTCATTAAGGAAACTGGGAGACTGAGCACTTCATGAAGTTTTGTTCCTTTCCCTTCAAGCCCCAAAACCTCCATTACTCGAAATCTCAACCCTCTATTAGTCGAAATAATCAGTGAGTCCCTACAAGCCATTTTGGTACATATTTATCTCTATAACTCGAAAAAATTAAATGGACCTCTGTATCTCGAACATAGCAATGTTTTATTTTACAACGTTTACAACTCGATTATTTGAAACTTATTACCTCTATAGCTCGAAGAAAAATAAGTTACCGACTTTAAGAATTTGCCGACAATGTACACCATTGTTTCTTAGAAAACAATTTAGGAGTATACAATAAATAGGATTATCAATTATCTAAAGCAAAAAAAAAATTACTGACTTTTTTTAATACCTACCTACATATACTACGTATTTTTTATTTTAAGGATGTTTTGAAATAATATTGATTTATAATAAATATAAATATGTTTGTTACCTCTGTAACTTGAATTTTTATTTATTTCACCTCTCTAACTCAAAATTAGTTAGAATGAATCTTTATCCATTAACCTCTACAAGTCGAATCAAAATCCGCCTGTCGAAAACTCTATAACTCGAATTTTTCGGCGTCTCCCTTGATGTTCAACTTATAGAGGTTCTACTGTATAAACATACAGGTAATATAATAAGGGGGAAGCCCAGCGCTTCCAGGGAAGGGATAAGACCACTGGATGCTTAGGTCCCTAGGTGTAAAACACCGGCCCACCACATATATATATAATACAAAATCTGAAATAACTGCCGTTGTAATGAATGTATCGACATGAAATTTTTTATATAAATTCAAAAGCCCATAAGGGTGACACCTATAACTTTTTGGCTTCGGAGGGAGAAGAAAAACTTATTAATTTCTGCTGGGGAAGTACATAGCCGGTAATTCAACGACGACTTTTTTTTGTCTTTCATCCACCTTCGGCAAAAACGTCGGATAAAAGATCTGGTTAAGAGAGAGTCTATATGTGCGGGCGAGCCATGGACTCGACTACGATATATATATACAGGAGGCAGACAGCTGGGAGCCAGTAGAAATCGATATAGTGGATGGGAGGGGGGGCCATGCTGCCCACTCTGCAGACCTCTTCTTGAGTCTTCTTGGAACACTCCAACTCCCGCCCCCGCCAAATAACCTACCACTATCTATCTATTTATACTTACCAAAACATTAGTTTTAACTTAAGACTATATATATTTTGCCTTCCATGTTCTTGTTCTGGAGGAAGAAATAGCTACTCGAAGAATGGTATCTGAAATAAAATCAGATACCGATTGTATCCTCATCTTAAAACGTAAAGAAAAGTGATTTTCCGGATAGAGACTGTGCATATGTCTGTCTGTAGATTTTTTTTTTTTTCGTTCGCGCTAACTTCAATCAGATTCGATGATAGTCAATCATAAAAAAATATGAAAATTTGTTCAGGTTGGCAGTGCCGGAGATTAAGACTATTCGATGCCATAAGCATTCTGAGCTTATGGTGGCCCCGCCTCACTATTGATATCATTAACGTCTTACTTATGTTGGCAAGTTCAATACTAAAGCTCCATGGAACAAAACGAAGACAAAATTAATTAAGCGAGAAAATAAGAAAATCAATTTTTTCAAAATTAATTTATTAAAACACTAAATTTCTCTTTCTTCCAAATACGCCATTCGTTCATCATATACGTGCACTTCTTCGTCAGATACCTCTTCTTCCTCAGTATTATCATAATCAGGATTTGACATTTCGTCTTCCTTCCGAAATTTACCGCAGGATATGAAAAAAATTATGCGACGTATAAATATTTTTATATTAAACATATTAGTTCCTTTTTTAATTAAAAATGATAGCAGATTTACCAAAAAATAAGAATAAAAATTGAAAAATAATTAACTATTTTAATAAATAACTATTCCAAAAATAGTTATAGTATGCGAAAATCCGAAATCGAGGTTTCAACGGACAAATTCAGTGAAATATTTCAATACGTTTTGACCATTTTCGCGAAGATCTCTGTCTGTGCGTGTGTGTATCTGTGGATATGTGATTGAAAAGTACATCTTGAAAAGTTGCTTTGGAGCACATATTTTTAGACGATTCCTTAATTTACCCGAAAGCGGTGAGTCCAATCGCAACATTGATTCTTACCAATATCGTTTCTCATAACATTTCCAATCGCTATAAGTCCTTGTTTACTTTTGCATTAATCGTGTGAATCCAGTTTTTGGAATAAATTAATTTTTGTATGCATCATTATTAATCATATACCTTCTAAATCTATAGGAGTGAATGAAAATGAATATTGTTAATCCTTTCTTGGATTTTCCCTTAGTTCCTAATCATTCCCCATCACTTACCTAATTATTGACCACACTTAGGTACCTAATTAAAAATCATACTTTTTGAAATACTCGTGAATGATGTCTCTCTAAAGTTGATTTAACCGAAAACGCCCCCTTCACTTGGAATAGTCTTCCCTAGCGAATAAATGGTTAAATGCAGTTATCTCGTGAATGATTCCTCAAAGAAGTAGATTAAGTTGATTTAACCGAGAACATACACAATTTTACGAGATACCAAGAAACCCAACATCTTTATAATTCCGAAAGTCCAGTCTAGGTGAATAAACCTGAGTACTCAAAACTTATGTCTCCCATTGTCGAGTCGGGCTCATGTCCACTAGAGCGATGAAAGAGCTCTCTGGTAGTAAGCGATATAACTTCGTAGTTAAAGTCCGGGCATGAGTCACAATAACTAACTAAGCGTTAAAGATCAAGCAGTCGTTAAAAGTTATGATTCACATGCATAATGCACTCTCCTTGTTCAGAATTTTGAGATACCTCAAGCCTATGTTCTTCGCATGGCTTATAAGTATGCAGTATGTGAAATTTGATGAAAATCCGATCTATCGTTAAAGAGCCATCACTCGTTTTATGTTCTGCCCCCCCCCCCCCCCCCCCACCCTCTCTACATGACCTATATGCTAAATTGGACGATCCTAGGAGGAGCCTGCAGAAGCATTTCAACGTTTTCCCGTGAAGCACATACATACAGAAATTGAACTGATGGTCTCAACCTATATAGACTGAAACGGATCAACTTCCACCTGCGAATCGTTTTTTTTTTTTCGAAAATGAAATTTACCAAACATAAATCACGCTTGAATTTAACGGACGAAAACCTGCATCATCTATTACGATCTGAAAATACACGCGTTGAGATCGACTTGCAAAAGCTAAGAGAAAGAGTTGAGAAACAAATATCTCACTATTTAAATAAATTAAATATTATTCCATCATTTCATTATTATATTATCTATGTTTATATAATATATATTATATGAATAATAATAAAAACAATAATAATAATTCATTCTGTTTTAAATTTTTACTCCAAAAAATGTTTGTAGTGGGTCCAAATCTAATGTGGGGGAGGGCGCCGGTAGCTCAGTGGTATGCGTGCTTGTCTTCTGAGCTCAAGATCGTGAGTTCGAAACCCGACCGAGGCCCTTAGTTTATTTTATCTGGGAGGTAAAATAAACTTAAGCACGCCGTCCTTCGGATGGGTCGTTAAATGATGGTCCCGAGCCTGTACGATGTCAGGTACTCGTTAAAGACCCCTGCCCTAGGTGTATAAAAATTTAGGGTAGGCATAATTTAGGACACCCACAGTAGAGTCGGGCTCATGTCCACCAGAGTGACGAAAGAGTGCTCTGGTAGTAGGCGGTATGACCTCGTAGTTAAAGCCCGGGCATGAGTCATAAAACCTAACCTAATCTAATGTGGGGATATATAATTTTATATGCGGCCCGCAGGATTATAATGCATTTCCAAAGTGGCCCGCAAGATCATTTGGGTTGGCCACTCCTGCTTTAAACGATGGTAGATAAAGAGATATTTTGCGTAGGACTGAAATAGCTAAGAAGACTTGAAGATATGAAGTCCCTAATTACTTTATAAGCTCTCTTTAGGCCCCTAATGGGGTCCAATGTTGGAATCCAATATCTTTCAGGTCTCACTCAAAATGTTTTCACCTTTTCCTCTTCACTTTCATTTTCTATATTTTAATACAGTAAATTTGTTTTTGAAAATTAGTTTGTATTTTTAAAAATTTCATTTTACTGTCCTAGCTACACGAAGTATACGAGAAGTTATGTAATCGGTCAACATATCGATGCGGAGTTTCGTGTCGTCCGACCTCTATATTCCAGATATGAATAAAAACGTTAGTAACTGGCGATAGAATGGATGTATCGATACAAAATTTCTTATATGAATTCAAATCCCCATAAGGACGACACTTATTAATTTTGAGCGGAATCGGCAGAAAGGAAGGGGGGATCTCGGGGGGGCTGAACTCAAAAACCTTAATAACTGCCGATGTAATAAATTTATCGATGTAACAAATTTATATCGCCAGGTATGTCAGGTCGGAGACCTGGTGTGAGAGACTGGTTCCAAACTAAGCGAAGTAGCTGTCCTGTGAGAGATGTATTGTAAATATGTTTTGGCTAGTTTTTATATAGATATTTATTATGTGTATTTTATTTCAAGTCTGTCATAATATTTTTAATATTGTATTTATTTATTTATTTTAATTTTTTTTTATTTATTATATTTTATGACAACAATAATTTCTTTGGCTGTATGGTAAAAAATGGTTTATGTTACTATTATGTACAGACTTGTTTTAATTATTGTATATACGAATATAGAATGAATGGTTTTGTATGTAGAGAGAGTGAGTGAACCTGGCTATCCCCACCCCTTAGAGCTATGCCAGTTGTTGGCTGACATCGTACAGGCTCGGGACCATCGCTTAACGTCCCATCCGAGGGACGGCGTGCTTAAGTTTATTTTACCGGGCCTGAGCCGGCATATGTGACATCTTCATTCCAAATTTGAAGTTCATAGCTACAATCGATCCTGAGATATAGACCGCTCACTTCGTTTCAGTCACATACAAACATCATCGAGTGTTCAAATTCGATCTCGGATTTGTGCACGACTACAATACATTCTTATACTAAAATGTGTTTTAAAAAAAAGTGAAATATGACCGGCATCTATGGGAATCGATCTGGGGACCTCGACATTCACATTAAGAGTTTAATTAAACCTAAGTATATTTCGCTTTATCATTATCCCGAGTCATGAAGCTGCCTTTAGCGAGGTCGCAAACTTTAGATCAATCCGTCCTTGGCGAAGCTGCACGAAACCTCCCTGCTAAGTAATAATCATTAGCAACTGTTGGACCTATTAAGAACTAACTTACAGAATTAAATTTACTCAATTCCAGCAGAAACTTCATGGAACTCGCTCCATGTCAGAGACTTTTAAGACAAGAGGATGTAGACTATTTTTTTAAAGAAGTCTCCTTTATCCGGATGACAGAAAAAAAGTCTCCTTTATCCGGGTGACAGAAAAAAATTCTCCTTTATCCGGATGACAGAAAAAAAGTCATCCGGCAATGTACTTTCCCAGCACGAACTTTATTTAAATATTCGTCCAAAACCTTGATCCCCCCTCTCCTTCGGCCAATTCATTTGAAAATTAATAGCTGTCGTTCTTTTGGGGTATTCAATTTATATATAAAATTTCGTGTCAATGCATTCATTATAACAGTAGTTATTACAGTTTTTGTGTTAAGCCCTCCTTAAATTCCCCCTTTTCCTTTTGTCGATCTGACTGAAAATCAATAAGTGTTGGATAAAGTATTTTCAGTAGAAACGACAGAACGGAAATGGGAATCAGACGAGGAGGCTCTACACAAAAATTATAATAACTGCCGATGTAATGAATGTATTGATAGAAAAATTTAGTATGAGGACAGATGCCACTAGATAATTTTAACTATTGACTTTTAGACCAAACGATCGATTGATTTTGGAGGGAGAGCTACAACTTAAATACAATGAATTAGGCAGTTTTGTTTCTCTGGTGTATTTTCTCAGAACGGATCAATGGCTATGAATTATGGCCAAACTCTCTCTCAGAATGTCTCTTTTTTCAGGTTTTACTGAAATTTTCATAAGATTGGTTCTGTTATAAATGGACGATAAATTATGTATTTATATGGCTTCTTTCACGCAGGGTAATTCTCCCTAGGAAAAACTATCACTTTTTTTTACTTTCTTATACCCATTCTAGGGAAGTATTTTAATCGTGCGAAAATCAGAGATCGAGAAATAGGATGTTTGTGAGTTTGGAAAGTCACAGAAAGTCTCTGAATGCTAATTCTCAAAATAGATACAAGGGGATGTTTGTAAAGGTGGTTAGGAGTCAAACTATAGTATTGTAGTCATGTGAAAATCAGAGATCGAGAAATAGGATGTTTGTGAGTTTGGAAAGTACAGAAATTCTCTGAATGCTAGTTCTCAAAATAGATACAAGGGGATGTTTGTAAAGGTGGTTAGGAGTCAAACTATAGTATTGTAATCGTGTGAAAATCAGAGATCGAGAAATAGGATGTTTGTGAGTTTGGACGTCACAGAAATTCTCTGAATGCTAGTTCTCAAAATAGATACAAGGGGATGTTTGTAAAGGTGGTTTGGAGTCAAACTATGAGATACAGAGAGTTTTGTCCTGAGTACTGTAAGGGTTCCCGAGTTGATTATCAAAGTTGGTATGGAAGTTAATATTGAATTAACTGTTCTGTTCTGTTCTGTTCCCCAGTCCATTGAGTGTTCTGCCCTGACCTCTCTTCATTTAAAATACAAACTGGTGCCAAACATTCACTTTACCCTTATTAGTTCAAGTTCCATGTTTTCACATATCATTCATCAGTTTTCGTTTTATTTGTTATTTGTGACTCATGCCCGGACTTGAACTACGAGGCACATATCGCCAAAGTGCTATTCTGACATGAGCCCGACCTAATGTGGGAGTCATCATGTCTCTTGACATCGCACAGGCTCGGGGCCATTGCTTAAAGTTCCTTCCGAAGGACGGCATGCTCTTGAGTTGTGGTTAACTTAAGAAGTGAATACTAGAAAGGAATGCTTAAAGACACTTCCCTCTGAGAATAAAGAGAAAATGTATTGAAGAGAAATAAGAGAAGTACTCTACAATGTCTTAAAAAGAGAAAGAAAATGTGTCTTAAAGAAAAACAGAGAGAAATTCTAAATTGTCGTATAAAAGCAAGATAAAGTGCCTAAAAGAGAAAAAAGAGAAGACAGTTTCCACCGAAAGGTATGACAACAGTAGAAAAAAGATAAGTTTTCAAAAATGTCTTAATGAGAAGTGATGTAAAAACGGAAAAATAATTTGTTTTAAAGAAAAAGAGAGAGGAGTTCTAAATTGTCCTAATAGGAAAGTTTTCTAAAATTTCTTATAGAGAGAGGTGTCCAAAGTGTCTTAAAGAGAGAAAGATAAAGTGCATCAAAGAGAAATAGAGAAGTGCTCCAAAGTGTCTTATAGAGAGAGGAGTTCTAAAGTGTCTTAAAGAGAGAGGAGTTCTAAATTGTCCTAATAGGAAAGTTTTCTAAAATTTCTTATAGAGAGAGGTGTCCAAAGTGTCTTAAAGAGAGAAAGATAAAGTGTATCAAAGAGAAATAGAGAAGTGCTCCAAAGTGTCTTATAGAGAGAGGTGTTCTAAAGTGTCTTAAAGAGAGAGGAGTTCTAAATTGTCCTAATAGGAAAGTTTTCTAAAATTTCTTATAGAGAGAGGTGTCCAAAGTGTCTTAAAGAGAGAAAGATAAAGTGTATCAAAGAGAAATAGAGAAGTGCTCCAAAGTGTCTTATAGAGAGAGGTGTTCTAAAGTGTCTTAAAGAGAGAGGAGTTCTAAATTGTCCTAATAGGAAAGTTTTCTAAAATTTCTTATAGAGAGAGGAGTCCAAAGTGTCTTAAAGTGAGAAAGAGAAAGTGTATAAAAGAGAAGTGCTCTAAAGTGCCTTAAAAGGTGAAAAATAATGTGTTTTAAAGAAAAAGAGAGAGAGGTTCTAAATGTCTTAAGAAGAGAAATAGAGAAGTGTTCTAAAGTGTCTTAAAAGGAAAAAGAGAATGTGTATTAGAAAGAGAAAGTGTTTTCAAAAAAAAGAGAAAGGAGTTATAAATTGCCTTAAAATGAGAAAGAGAAATAGAGAAGTTTTCTAAAGTACCTATCTTAAAGGTGTTTTATGTATAAAAGAGAAATAAAAAAAGTGTTCTAAAGTGCCTTAAAACAGTAAGAAAGTGTCAATCTATCGACACGAAATTTTATAAGTAAATCCAGAACCCTCTAACGACGACACATTGATTTTATGCTAAATCCACGAAGGAAAGGGGGGCTTAACATAAAAACTTTAATAACTGCCGATCGAATAAATGTATCGATATAAGATTGTATATGTGTGACCTGAACCATACAAGGACAACACCTATCGATGTTCAGTCAGATTAGGCAAAGTGAAAGAAGAATTCAGAGAGGGGGGGGGGGGGGGGGGGGGGTCAATTCAAAAACACTAATAACTACTGATATAATGCATTTATCGTTGCAAAATTTAGTGTGAGGAATTAGGAGCTCTTATGTAAGTCAACTATTGAATATTATCGCAAACCGTCAACTGGTTTTGGAGTGAATGCGAAAAGTTAATTGGTTATTTCATAGACCAGAGAAAGTCAGTCTGCCAATAAGGCAAATAAATGTTGGTCATTCTGAACACAAATATATAATGAAAGCCGTAGAAGAACTGATTTATTGATTGTATCAGTTCCAAATACAGAAGGGGGGGGTAATCATCCAAAAGGGAGATACTAAAATTCGGATCATTAAATCGAAGACGAAGCTGGAAAAGGGTTTGGTTTTATGAGAATGAGGCATCCCGAAGATCGTAAACTGTCCCGAACAATAAACCCAAGAGAAAAAGAATACGAGGTTCACGATTTCATACATTGACAACATGTCTTTGTATCCAACTCACATCTGTATCTATTTCTATCTTTCAAAAACAATTATATTAAATTTATTAATAGGTTATACTTTTAAAAAATAAATATATGGACCGATTTTCAATTTTTTTTTCATGAATTCCTTACATTTCCGCGTTGGTTATAGGCCAAAAGAAATTCCTATTTTACATTTTTTTAAAGAAAATATTTGTTTTTTGTGTATATAATATCGATAAGCGTCATCGAATCTATCAATAGTTCTCTTTTTATGGTTCCGTTTATTGTGTTGTGTTTTCAATTTCTTTAGGCATGAATGTCAATTCAACTTTCTATAAATATATTCTAATGTTACTTTTCGTTGATTAAATGACTTTGATATAACTCACCATTAACTTTAATCAGAATTTAAAGCGATTTAAGGACTTATCTATGTTGTGCTGGGGGAAAGGTTGTTCTACTATAACTTAAAGGTCAGTCCAATTTACGTTATTCTTTTATTTATTCATTTATAATTTTTTATATATATATTTTTTATTTATTTAGACTTTTTTTTATATTCATTGATAATCGATTAATATATATGTATATTATTTATTTTTATTTTATTTTTTTATAGTTTTATAATTACATTGTTTTTTTTATATCTCGCACATTGGGATCTGATGATGGGACGCAAGAACGTCCAGAAACATCGTTGGGATGAGACACTTCCGAAGAATTTTTTGAAAAATAATTATCCTAATTTTTATTAAATTGAAAAATGTGCCTAATTATTATAAATGTATCTATGTATTAATTTTTTTATATACTCGTTTATTTATTCAGTTTTTATTAATTTCATTTTACTTTTTTTAATAGTTTTGTTATTACTACTAATCATAGATGTGTTAGACTCAAGTAGTTATATATCTAATTTATAAGCTATCTTAATGTATAATTCTTTTGACGTATCCTATTACCATGTATTGGTTCAACGGAAATAAATTTATTATTATTATAGTCTGGTTCATGTCCACGAAAAAGCGCTTTGGTAGTAGGCGATATTCAACCAAGCATACTCAGAAATATTCTAAATAAATAGATTATTGTTTAAATAAATAGGTAATTGTAAGCAGTCTATAAAGCTCGTCCTTGACCCTGAATCCTCGTTCCTCGCTAGGTACAGAAGATAACAAAAGAATCTAAAACCGATTATTGGATTTCGACTGGCAAATGATCATGTTTATCGAAATTGGTTGTCCCTTTGAATAGGGCAAGGTGGCTACCGCTAAACTGACAGGTAGACAAATAGCTTTTTTCCCCCTCAACCTTTGGCAAACATAAAAAGACTTACTAATCAATAATCATAAACTTTTCACAGTTTTCTTCTCCCATTTATTTTTGGTTTTCATAACGTAGCAAATATAGACGTTTAGTTGAGAATTCCCACCATCAGTATCTTAAAAAAAATGTTTTTGATACAATCAATAAATAATATTGTATGATTTTTGTCAAAAATCCCTTACACAAATAACGGAGGGAGCCGGTTGCCAGAGGTAGCGTGCTAGCCTATTAAGCTCAAGATCGCAGGTTCGAGGCTCTTAGGTTTTTATATTTTTTTTTTTTTTTTTTTTTTTATTATTATGCCGTAAGACTAATTGTAGTCCTATAAAGCCGGAGCGAGTATGTAGGAGTCCATTGATCCTATAATTCTATTTTTGATTTGGTAATAAATTTAATGAGTCTGTTAATGTTTTCTATGGTATTAATGTTAGCTATTGTTTGAAGAAATGTGTTTTCGTTGGATAGTAGTGTCTCATGTTGTCTCTGGTTGTCGTATTTTTTGCAGTTCGTGAAAATGTGGATTACGTCCTCAGTCTCATTGCAGTGTTCACAGTTGGGGGATGGTTTTATTTTGATTAGATGTAAGTAATTGTTTGTTCTGGCATGTCCGGTCCTCAGTCGTGTCAAGTATATGATTTGTTTAGTCGTCAGTGTCTTACTGTGTGGGTGGAACCATGGCTTTGTCGTTATTGTCTTCTGTACTCTGTAGTGGAATTGTCCTTTGGTTTGGGATATGTCAGTATAGTTGGTTTGCCATTCCGTGAGTGTCTGGTGTTGTAGGATGGAAAGGGTGTCTTCTAAGGTCAAGTCGATTCTGAGTGTCACTGTGTCCTTTGCCGTTCCTCGCTTGGCTAGGTGGTCAGCTCTGTCGTTGTCAGTCAAATTGATGTGTCCAGGAATCCATTGAATGTAATAGTTCTTATCTGACTGGTAAATGGATGTAGCTATTGTGGAGAGTATGTAGTTGCTGCGAGTTTTGAGGTGAAAGTTGCGTAGTAGTTGGCAGGCGGATTTAGAGTCGGTCAATATAACTATCTCTTCTGAAAATGTAATACTTTTAGAGTAGTCTATGGCCTTTTGGATAGCAATCAGTTCAGAGGTACAGACGTTATGATGTGGTGAGATTTTTTCTGTTAGGTTAGTGTCTGTTTGGGGATCGAAGATACCTATCCCCGTCCCCTCTGGTGTTTTTGAAGCATCTGTGAAGAGTTTGTGACATTTATCGTAAAGAGTGTTAATCATTTCTATTGTGTTGGCTTTTAGGATTGTGGGGTCTAAGTTGTTTTTGGATGTTTTGATTGTCCTAATGTCTGGATTGGATTTTATGATAAGGTTTGATAGTGGGATGGGCGCAATAAATGAGAACGGTTTGTCGGTCCGATGTAGTGTCTGTAATGTTGGCCTGAGTTCTGCTAGTGTATTTTGAATGTACTTGTTCAAGTGGATTTTTTGTCTATTTATTAAATCGTTGAAAGGGTGTGATTTGTCGGCGTGTATTTTTGTAAGTTTTCTTTTTAACTGTAATTTACGTCTGAGTGGAAGTGGAAGTTCTCCGGCTTCCACCAGAACGGCATTGATAGGAGTTGTTTTAAATGTCCTCAATGAAATTTTTAAGGCCTGGTTTTGTATTACACTAAGTTTCTGAATGAGGGGTGTTCTGGTGGAGCCATAAACCTCGCAGCCATACTCCAGCAGTGGTCGAACTAAGCTCTTATATAGGTGGATCATGTTGGTGGGATGTGCCCCCCAACTCAAACCTCCTGCTATACATTTCAGGAGATTTATTGGTTTTTGTGATTTTGCTATTGTATGGGATATATGTTTCTTGAAGGACAGTTTTGTATCTAACCAAAGACCAAGGAATTTGTGTTCCTTAGCAACGGGTATGGTGATATGACTATATTGTAATTTGATGTTGTTGTAGTTGATGTTTCTCTTCTTTGTGAAAGGTACGAGTGTCGATTTGTCAATGTTGATCCTGAGTTTCAAGTCGTCCAGTCTGTTGGAGAGAGTACTGAGTCCCGCCTCTAGTTTGGTGATGGCCTGGTCTACTGTGGGTTGTGTTGTGAAGATCACTATGTCATCGGCGTATTGCAGTAGACTGATGCCCTCATCTAGCTCGTCGTGTAGCTCTCTAGTATACATGTTAAAGAGGATTGGTGACCAAACATCTCCCTGTAACAGTCCTTTGTATGAGTCCATCTCTACGTCCCCTTCATCTGTCTTTATATATAGTGTTTTCTTAAATAAATATTTATGTAGCCATACCGTTATCTCCTGTGGGATTTTTGATTTATCGAGGACGTTTATTAGTTTGGTAATATTTACATTGTCATATGCTTTGTCTATGTCTATGAATAGGGCCATAAGTATTTGTTTTTTAGAAAATGCTATCTCGATTGAAGATGTGAGTATCATAAGGGCATCAGTTGTGGATCGGCCGCAACGGAAACCCAGACACTGTGGACTGAGGAGATTGTGATATTCCACAAACCATTCGAATCTTTTCTTCATAATTATATTAAAAACTTTTGCTGGACAGGATAAGAGAGCTATGGGCCTGTATGAAGTGATTTCCTGCGGGTCTTTGTTTGGTTTTAGTATCGGTACTATTCGTATTTCGCGCCATTCTTCCGGAATTACTTTTAATCGGAAGGATTTATTGTAACACGCAATTAAGGAATGTTTTATGTTATAAGGAAGTCTTTTAATCATCTGATAACTAATTTCGTCTCTGCCAGGAGCTGTATCTTTTTTGGAGCTGATGGCGGCATCGAACTCAGAGTTGGAGAGTGGAAGCCTGAATATGTCCGATTTATCTATTATTGATTGAGAATGTAAGGTTGGGTCTGGAGGAGGCTGGGGTGGGTTTTGGGAAGGATTTGTCAGTTTGAGTAGGTATTGTATGGCTGTCGATTTGCATTCGATGATTTTATTTTGAGTAAATGTTTTCACGTGTCTGAGTTGTTTCATTTTTTGCCATACGTCGCTTGAATGATTAGGGTTAATCTCTTGAATGTAGGTCGTCCAGGTGTCTTTTTTGGATTTTTTAATGAGGTTTTTTGTTTTGTTGATCCTATGTCTCATTTCTTTATAGTTCTCTATGGTCATGTTTTGTTTGAATTTTTTTATCGATTCAGTTTTTTGGACTGGTTTTTGGTTTTTATATTTGGAAGTTGAAAAAAACTTGAGCATGCCGTCCTTCGGACGGGACGTTATGCCAAGGTCCCGAGCCTGTACGATGTCAGCTACTCGTTAAAGACCACTAGCCTACGAGAATAAACCTGAGTACTCAAAATTTAGGTCTACAAGACTTGTTGACTTAGTGATAACTTGATCTAAAATATTCTTTCAGATGAATAAAGACGTTATTTTTTTCCAATCTATGTACAATATATACATAATAAGCAAATATATGGTCAAAAAAGAAATATAATGTCACTTGATGGGAGAAGCCAGCCAGCGCTGACACTCCCTCGAAAATTAATTTTCATCATTCACTACCCTCAGAGCGAACATCGCGAGGCCACCTCCCGTTCAAGCGGCGGGAAAGGTTGTCAGGGCGGGAATGAGAGGAAAGGTCTTGTGAGAGGATTTGAATGGGAAGAAAGGTTTCTGTGGAATGATTGGAATCGGGATTGGATTATAATACATTGACAGTGGGAATACTGAGATCTCTGTGTAGGACTTTATTGGTGACATAGAAAGGAGCGTTGACAATTCGTCGGAGGAGATTGGATTGAAATGCTTGGATACGATTGATATTGGATTGTTTAGCTGTATCCTGAGGATAAAATCGAAATTTCTAAAAATATATAGGGCATCTAATTCGGGTGGAATTTGGTCTAGGGTGGATTTAGTTCCTTGGAATAGGGGAGGAATTGGGACTCCTATTCGCTCTGGTCAGGGACTGGTTTCCGGCGCTGGTTCCAGTAACCAGAGCCACTACGAATGGAACCTCAGTTGGTGGTGCCGCTTGGAAGCAACCACCCCCGTAGCACCATTTTACCTGTGAGAACCGCCCGTTGCGATTCCTAGCCGAAGTCCTTACCACCATGGATCCCATGAAAAAGGGAGGGCGCGGGAAACTTACTACTTGACTCTGGTGAATGATTGTATAGTCTGTGAGGAGGAAAGGTGGTTGGGGGTTAGGTTTTATGACTCATGCCCTGGCTTTAATTATGAGGTCATATCACCCACCACCAGAGCGCTCTTTCGTCACTCTGGTGGACAAGAGCCCGACTCTACTGTGGGAGTCCTAAATTTTGTCTATCTTAAATTTGTATTCACTTAGGGTAGGGGTCTTTAACGAGTACCTGACATCGTACAGGCTCGGGACCATCGCTTAACGTCCCATCCGAAGGACGTCATGCTCAAGTTTATTTTACCTTTCAGATAAAATGAACTAAAGGCCTCGCTCGGGTTACGAACGCACATTTTTGAGCTCAGAAGTCAAGCACGCATACCACTGAGCTACCGGCACCCTCATAAAGGTGGTTGGATACGGATTGTTTGATGATGAGTACGCCACCTCGGTCTCTATCTCCTGTCTAGTCAGACCTGTAGCTCTGGTATCCTGGGATACTGAAATACAAGTTGGTAGTCAAGTGGGTTTCCGTAACGAGAGCGACGTCTGTCGTTTAGTAGTAGTTCTAGTTCTTGTCTATGAGGTAGCAGCCCATTTGAATTCAAAACATTGAAATAACTTATACAGGGTGAACCGAACGTAGGTGTAAAAAAACTTATGCGTGAAACTACATCGCCCCCCACCCCACCCCTCACCACTCTTAGTTGTAGGTACCTACCTACTTACTCGTATTTCTTAAGGTGCCTAACATATTCTTACATTTACACTTGAATTTTTCATCGAAGGAACAAGATAATAACTATTTCGACTATACCATCAGAAAGCTGATTAAATGTACAAGTTTTCATGAGATTTGACAGCGTGCCAGAAATTTTATAGAACAGCAGTGATCCTCCAAATTGTTCCATACACTTATAATTTTTTGACATTTAACGTTTTGAGCTGCTATTGCGGTCCGCATTATGATACTTTTCACATTGAACGTGCGTTTTTCTTACAGAAAATTTAACGCTGATTTTGAAAAAGCTGCCAAAAGTTGAGGAAAAATGAGTAAAAGTGGAAAAAATTGTGTTTTTATTATGAGAAACGTGATTTTCTCAAACAACCCTTTAAAAAATCATATCTCGAGAACGAATTGAGATAGAAAGGTGCGGTTGGCGGCGTTTTACTCCATTTTCGATGTAGTTTCACGCATAAGTTTTTTTACATCTACGTTCGGTTCACCCTGTATACATCAAGAAAACTACTTTTAAACACAAAACCAACGAACTACCTTCATTCTAGATCAACAATTAATACATAAAATGATCTAGCGATAAACATAAATGTATCATTTCGTAACAACATGTGCTTGACTTCTGAGCTCAAGGTCTTGGGTTCGTAATACGACCGAGGCCCTTAGTTTATTTTATCTGGGAGGTAAAATAAACTTAAGCACGCCGTCCTTCGGATGGGACGTTAAGCGATGGTCCCGAGCCTGTACGATGTCAGGTACTCGTTAAAGACCCCTAACCTAGATGAATTAAAATTTAGGGTAGGCAAAATTTAGGACTCCCAGAGTAGAGTCGGGCTCATGTCCACCAGAGTGACGAAAGAGCGCTCTGGTAGTAGGCGATATGACCTCGTTGTTAAAGCCCGGGCATGAGTCATTAAACCTAACCTTTCGTAACAACATATGCAATAAAAAGTCATTAAAACAAACAGGTGTAAAAATATTGTCTCTTTAGGTTGAATAAACATAATTATTGATTAGTAATATCACTTTTAGGTTGTGTAAGCAGATCCTAAATTTATAATACAATGTACTTTTCACACCTATATTTTTCTCCCATTCATTTTTTAGTTTTACTACAACCTAGCAAATATAGGTGTTTTGTGAAGAACACTCATCATCAGAATATAAACAAGTGTTTGTCGTAAAATCAATAACTAACATCCGATGATGTTCCTAAATAATTCAATATACAAACAACATTTCAATTATTCAAAAAAGTTTTTAGCTTTTATATACAAGAGTGATAGAGGGCGCCGGTAGCTCAGTGGTATGCGTGCTTGCCTTCTGAGCTCAAGAACGTAGGTTCGAGACCCGACCCGAGGCCCTTAGTTTATTTTATCTGAGAGAAAAAATAAACTTAAGCACGCCGTCCTTCGGATGGGACGTTAAGCGATGGTCCCGATCCTGTACTTGTTTAAAGACCCCTGCTCTAAGTGAATAAAAATTTAGTATTCCCAGAGTAGAGTCGGGCTCATGTCCACCAGAGTGACGAAAGAGCTCTCTGGTAGAAGGTGATATGACCTCATAGTTAAAGCCCGGGCATGAGTCATAAAACCTAACCTAAGCCCTATAAGAGTGATAACCTAGTCCAGAGCTCTCTTTCGTCGCTCTGGGGTAGACATTAGCCTGACTGAGTGGCGGTTTCGGGGGGAGGGGGGGGGGGGGGGGGGGGGGGGGGGGGCGTAAGAGCCGAACTACTCACCCCTAGCCTAGAGGCTCATAAGTCAGTTTCGTTAAGGATAAAGAAACATGCACGATAAATCGTTCGACGTTCTAGTGATGCACGAAGGTCCTCTTGCGGTATTGTGCACAGACTTTAATGACATCATTCGTTTACAGACTCAAACTGTTACTAAACCTGTCAACGATATTTTACTCCCCCCCCCCCCCCCCCCCCCCCCCCCCCCCTCCCCAATGAACATCCGCCCTTGGCTTGGCCTGACTCTACCATGGCTGTCCTAAATTTTGCTTGCTCAGATTTAGATACCTAGTTAGCTATTACGACTCATGCCCGGGCTTTAACTATGAGGTCATATCGCCTACTACCAGAGCGTTCTTTCGTCACTCTGGTGGACATGAGCCCGACTCTACTATGAGAGTCCTAAATTTTTATTCACCTAGGGTAAGGGTCCTTAACGAGTACCTGACATCGTACAGGCTAAGAAACATTGCTTAACGTCCATCAGAAAGACGACGTGGTCAAGAGAGTCGGCTGGGTTTCGAATGATAAAAAATATATTATGATTGGTTCTAACTAAAACAGCCGAAGAAGAAATACAGAATGTATGTGGTCCTTGTGGCACACATTCCATATATTTTTGAAAAACACATTAATACAACAATGTCAGAATATACGTTTCAGTAAGATACGTTGATAGACAACCATAAGTAAAGATGAACATTTATTTTGATTGGTCCTAACTAAGATAGCCGAAGAAGAAGTATAGAATAAAGTTGATTTTGAAAATTTACTTATCCAGATACACGAAGTATAGGGGAAGTTATTTAATCGGTAAAAAATTCGAAGTTGATTTTTACCGGAATTTCTTTTTTACGACATCCTGAATTCCAAAAAAGAAATAAACAAACTTTCTGTCTGTCTGCATATCTGTTAACACGATAACTCCTGATATAATGAATGTACCGACATGAAATTTAATGTATCCATAACCCCAAAAGGTGAACACCTGTTGATCTTCAGCCAAATTGACCAAATATAGAGGGGTGGGGGGGGGGGGGGGGATTAGGGGGAGGCTCAACAGAAAAACTGTGATAACTGACAATGTATCAACACAAAAACCAGAGGCTACATGTATGAGGTGTGTTCAAAAAATAACGGGGATTTTCGGTTTTTGAAAATAATTTTATTTATTCGTCTATATCAATGTTATCCCCTTCAAAATAGTCCCCATTAGATATTATATAGCTATGCCAGCGCTTCTTCCAATCCCCGAAACACGTCTGGAACTCGATCTTTGGGATAGCATTAAGCTCTCTCTGCAATGCGCTTTTAATCTCATCTATGCTCGTAAAACAACGGCCCTATAAGGTTCTCTTTATTGTTGAGAAAAGAAAAAAAAGTCACAAGGAGCCATGTCTGGCGAATATGGAGGCTGGGGCATCATTATATTGTTGTATTTGGGCAAAAATTCACAAATAAGCAATGAAGTGTGAGCAGGTGCATTATCGTGGTGCAAAAGCCAAAAATTGTTTCGCCACAAATCCGGGCCTGTAATAAGTCAAATATTGAGTTTTAGTCCAAAACGGTCGACTGGGTTTAGAGGGAGAGCGAAACATTCATTGATGACTTTTTTTTAACCTTTATTCCTTATTGACATTTCATTTTTCATCCATTTTCCGAAGACCCTAAGAACGACACCTATTGTTTTTCAGCCAAATCGACCAAAGAGTATAGAAAAAAAAGTAGAATGAAAAAGCTTTAATATTTTTTATTATAAAGACCGAAATAAACAGAGAAGGGTAAGCCTGGGCATAGATATTGGTTATATCACAACGTTTAATTTAACTATATGATTATATAAGATGTTATATAATACTTATTTATATATTATGGTTCTATTCAAGGAAAATGAAAGGGAAAACAAGGGAAAAAAGCCTTCCCCACCTCGAATTAATCCATTAAGTAATCGCTCTCCCTCCAAAATCGATTGTTTGGACTAAAAAATAATTGAGTTTTAGCCCAAACAGTCAACTGGCTTTGGAGGGAGAGCCGTACATAAATGGTGATTCACCGGCGATATTTACTTCACCAGTTATACGAAGTATAGGGGGAAGTTATGTAAATCGGTCGAAAATTCGATGCAGAGTTTTCAACGGAATTTCATGTTTTCCTCCATTTAGACTTCCAAAAGAAGTTTTAAAAAATAGTTATCTTAATTTTTATTAAATTGAAAAATGTATCTGCTTATTATAAATGTATCTATATATTAATATATTTATTTTTTTTGTACTCATATATTTTAAGTATTTATTTATTCAGTTTTTATTAATTTCATTTTACTTTTTTTTAAATAGTTTTGTTATTAGTAATCATTCATGTGTTAACTCAAATAGTTATAAATCTAATTTATAAGCTATCTTAATGTATAAATTCTTATGACGTATCCTATTACCATGTATTGGTTTAACGGAAATAAATATTATTATTATTATTATAGTCAACTTTCTTGTCGATACATTCATTATATCACAAGTTATCTTGTACGCAGCAGTCACTTGTACTTTCCAATCTATACAAAGTATAGGGAAGTTCTGTAATCGGCCAGAAGTTTAATGTTCAGATTCCTGATCCCTGTGTGTCTGTGAACACGATAACTCCTGATAAAAAAATAATTATATTTATTTTTTTATAAAAAAGCAAATTTATTTTAAAACAAATGAGTAAAAAAAACAAAACACGGCCACCAGCTGTTTTTTTTAGTGTGTGTAGAAACGAGTCGAGGTCTGAGTGGAGATGTAGAGTCGTGTTTAGGCTTAAGATGTAATGAATTAAATAGAAGTGAATTGACGATGAAATTGATCCGCAAAGAAGGTACAGTTGTTTGTATATATGTACAGGATATACGCCCAGAAATATATATCTTAAATTTAAAGAATGGCCAAAATTATAAAACAAAAATTAGTTAAACTAGTTAAAAATTTAGTTTTTAAGATTTTTCTTTCGATTTTTGTTTGTTTCAATGTTTAGTTTTTTTTTTAATTTTAAAATGTAGATAATGTAAAGAAAATAAACCCAAATTATTTGTTCTAGTAAATTCTATTCTATTCATTTTCCCTGTTGGCCCAGTAAGATAATTTGAAAACCTTTGGATTAGATTTAATATTATTTAAAATTATTAAAAATTGGAATCTCTTTGGACATCCAAATGAAAAGTTGGTTAATTGAATTTCTTTAAAAAAAATACGTGCACTTTCTTCAAATTGCACGTCTTGAACTTTTGATATTTTTAGGGCCCTCTTCGAAAACAACTGTAGAAATCAAAATTAAATAAAAGACCAGTTATAAAATTTTTACAGGAAATGTGGTAATTTAAATTTTATTATTTATTCTTTTTGTTTTAATTATTATTTCATTATTTATTTATTATTATTTGAATTATATAGGTATATATTATACTGCCGATGTAATGATGATGTCAACATGAAGTCTCTGTGTAGGTCAACTATTGATTTTTAGGCAAAATAAGCAATTGATTTCGATTATACGATTAATTCATACTGGGGAAGTACATTGAAAGACCCAAATTTTGAATTCTAAATTGAATTTAACTTTGAACATTATAATAGTAGATATAATAACCATTGTGAAGGATATGGACAGACAGAGAATGTCAACAATTTAACTGTATCAAAACCAGTCCCTCATCCTGTTTCCCTTTCATCCTGCTCTTCCCAGAAACTGTTAATTAAAATAAATCCCACGGTGGAAGGGATGAGAGGGGGGCTCACAGAAATAGTAGGCTAAGGGTTGTTGCGCAGGCGCGGGCCGCATCCACCCCCACCCCATCCCCTCTCCCGGGTTATCAGGTCATCTCGGTTCTTTCTAATATTACACATTTTCCACTTTTTTTTTATTTTTATTAAATCTAATAGGAAAACTGTTATTAATTATATTAATTCACTAAAAATGAATCAACGGATATATACTTCCATAAAAATTATTAATCAATTTTTAATACACTCCCTGCAAAGCCAACAACTCAATATTCGATATACATAGAGGCTTCTGATTCTTCATATTAAATATTGTGTCGATACATTCATTATATCGGCAGTTATTAAGATTTTGAGATTAGCCCCCTCTTATCCTCCCTCCCCGCTAATCCCTTCATTTCCTTTGACCGATTTGACTGAAAATCAATAGGTGTCGTCCTTAGAGGGTTCTAGATTCGAAATTTCGTGCTGATACATCCATTTTATCCGGAGTTTTTTTTTTTTTTTTTTTTTTTTTTTTCATTTCTGGAATTAGGAGGTGGGAAAACGTGAAATTTACTTTGACTAAGGAATATTGTAATCAATTCGGGCTTATTTTGATAGCTAATTTGATAACTAGTTATTGAATTTAAATTCATTAATACAAGTCAAAAATTTGAAAAAATTACCAAAAATACCAAACTAAACCAGCAAACGGAAACCACAACCAGAAATTTTAACCAGTATATGGAAATGAGTTTTAAAATGGCAGAAAAGTTCAGGAAAATTACAGTATATGTTATAGGAATGTCGTATTTAAAATTGTAAACATTGATGTGTACATAATAAAAATTAATTATATTAAAAATAATTAATCACCTTAAAAGTAAATATTTAGTTATTATGACTCAAGCCCGGGCTTTAACTACGAGGTCATATCGCCTACTACCAGATCGCTCTCCCTTCAGTCTGGTGGACATGAGCCCGACTCTACTATAGGAGTCCTAAATTTTGCCTACCCTAAATTAGGGTAGGGTAAGGGTTTATATTTTTAAGTATAAATAAAAATAATGTATGTTTTTTAAAAATATTGTCTATTTCACAAAATATATTTGAATACATTCGGTATTGCTACCATCTTCAGCCACGACTTAATACAGTATTTGTTAAGTCCGATGATTTTATATATTTAATATTTTTTTATATTATTGTTTAATTGAAGAATCTTTCCAAAGATATTTATAATAATTCTATATTGGTTTTGTGAAATTAATTATTTCTACTGAAGAATTAGATTCAATAAAGAAATTTTAATATGTCTCCAACTTGTTTATTTTATAAACCCAAAAAATCCAGTAAATATGAAATTTTTCTTCATACATCACAAAATAGTCTGTTTTCACAAAATGTTTAAATTAATGGCGAATATAAATATATATTTTAAACACTATTCAGACCAAGTAATTCTCCTAAAGTCTGATATGTAGTGTCTACACTAAACATTGTTCTAAAATGAAATCATTTAGAAAATTGTATATTACTTTTACTGAGAGCAATCTAGTGGACTTGGAGAAAACTATTATTATTATTTTTATTAAAAAATAGCAAACTATTTTTGTTCATTGAATAAAGCGAATACCTGATTCCTATCTAAATTATCGTCAGTCTAAACGTGATATCTCGGATGTGCAAAAAGCCAACTTTACAGGAGAGACAAAAAACTGATTAAAAAATATATTCTTTATAGAAAACCTCAATTTTTTTGACATTTGTATTAAGTGAGATGTATATGCATGCCATGAATTGTTTTTAAGCTAGTTTGCAAAACCAAGTAAAGAATTAACGTACTTGACGGAGTTACCAGGTTTCACGAGAATTTCGTTCCCATTTCTTTTGCAAGGTACGGTTCTTCAAACCGTATTTCATGTTTTTTTCCGTTTTATGTCGTATACGAGGTCCCACTAGATCAATAGTTTTTTTTTTTTTTTGTAAAAAAACAATTTTTGGCAAAATATCGCTCATGAGGTATCACGGAGGTATCACGTTTAGGCCGATGTTATATTATCTTTATTAGCTTGTGCTTATGTAGGTCCATTAATTGTAAATATTCTCGAATATTAATACAATAACAATAATTTTAACTATATTTTCGTGAATATTTGCCCTCAATAGTTTGTTTTTACTTTCCATTAAATTGAAGATAGCTGTGGTAAACATTCACTTCAAGATTGTTTAATTAATAACAATTATTTATAAATTGTGTATTTAAGTAAATAAAATAAAAACATATAATAATAAAAAATATGTAGAATATATGACTGATTTGTGTGAAAATATATGTTGACAGAAGATTATTAAGTACCTACTCAGTGTTGGGAGTCAAGTCACAATAAAATTATTATTTTTTTAAAAATATTTTCTCTTATATTTATAATTGATTTTGAGAATTATTATTATTTTTGATAGTGAATGACAATTAAATTAAATGTTTACTATTTTTTTATTGACAATTGTAGGATAAATCTCTTTTTGGCCATAAACAAATGCATTTCACAAAATTTGATACCTATTTAAATATTACACGAGTAGACTAAAAGTTGATTCTATAATCTATAAATATTACTATTATTATAACATTTAAAGTAATTTTGAAATTCAAAATTATTTTTTATTGTGCACTTTCTTAACATCCTTGAAAGATCTGAACAGGAGTTTCTGTTCTTTATAACAAATTTTGAATATAAATACCCTCTTTCTCAAAATGTATGAAGAAAGTTTTACGGAAAACACTTGTTATTCCTTATTATTCAAAGTCAAAAGATGTATCGATGTATTTTGAGATTTTATTTCTGTGTAGTGGACACAAGTTTGTTAGCAAACTGAAAATTTGAATGCATTTTTCATACAAGGATAGATAGGTCAGTTGGTCGTTGAATTATAAAATTATTTTGCCATTATCGCTTGCTATGGTCAGGGTTTATGGTGAAAATCTCAAATAATCTTTGTCAAAATAGTACGATCGACTTTTTGACTTATAAGACACATATATTGTACACATTCATTATTGTATTTTATCTTTTTACAATCTGTTTTGTTAATATTTCATGAAAGTATTGACCCAGGTCTAGGAAAGCGGGAGAAGAGGAAAATAGCTTTAAAGGGAAAATTTAGAGAATTTTTTTTTGTTTTGTTCTTAAATAGATGTTCCTACCTTGATGAGGTTTGACTGGCCCCAGGATTGGTGTCTCCGGCGGAACACTCCGGGCCGAACTGTCGACTGCGCCGCCTCCCTGTGGGTCGATAGGACAGGGGCGGAGATTGGGGTTAGGGCGCCACCTGGAGGTGGGAGCGCGCAGTAGCCCAGCTACGCTACACTCTCAGACCAACTTGGTTCGGAGTCTCTCTGTCATTGGGGCCAGCATGTCTCCTGTCTTCAGTAAACAATTGGTTGAGGAGATACCAACACGCCAGTTACTGAATCTCAATATGGACAGAAGTCACCACAATCTGAAGCTTTCTTCGACGGGGGAGTCTTCAACTTGGTTCCTTGCATCGAAAACCCTATAAGAAAATATATTTTTTCTCATTGTTCAAATATAGTAAAATAACCATAATAAAAAAATTGTGTTTCATATTCAAAAATATTATTTAATACATAGCTTTCATTTTTTTTTTTTTTGTTTTTTTTTTTTTTTTGTTTGTCAGAATTCCTCCATGGATAACCTCTTTAAGGTCTATCGAAAATAAATTTTAATCATTATTTTTTTATTATTTATATACTAATTTATTTCTTTTATTTTTCTCTTTTATGTATTTTTATTATCATTTAATTGATTTTTTATTTCATTTTTGTATCCTACTACCAGAGCGCTCTTTCGTCACTCTGGTGTACATGAGCCCGACTCTACTGTGGGAGTCCTAAATTTTGTCCCATCTTCTCCCAGATTAAGAACATAAGAGCTTCCCTTAGACGAAGACCCCGAGGACCTAACAACGTCCCGAAATGTCGTCAACATTTACTGTATTTGTTAATATTATTATTTTTGTACTCATATTTTCAAGTATTTATTTATTCATTTCAATTTATTTTTTCATATTGTTAATACTATTCTCATGTGTGTTAGACTCTAAGAGTTAATATCTGTTCATGTATCTAACATGACGTATCCTATTACCTGTATGATATCTTGAAAACTATTGTTGAACTGAGTTTACGAAGCTCTTTCTTAGGCGACTCCTGTATTTCGTTGTATTCGTACTCCTCCTAAACCCCTTTACCGAACACATTGAAATTTGCCACGGTGACGATGGTTTACTACTAAAAAAATCTGAAATCGAACCTACCACGGAGGAATAATCACCGAAAAACGAAATCCCCATTGAAATCAATTGAGAGACAAACTTCTCACGCAAAATAGAATTTTAGATTTCAAATGTAAAAATCTGGGCGAAGCCCTTTTCGGTTTACCATCGGACACCAATTTTTTTTGAACCGTTTTTTTCAGTGTTCTAACGTACAAACTTCGACTTTTTTTAAATAAAAATATTCACACCTGTTGTCTACAAAAAGGCTAGAAAAAATACATTGAATTCAATTGAAATATATTTAAAGTATTAATATATTCATAAAGAACATACAAGGTGAGAAGTTACTGATAATTATTAAAACATTAACTGAGTTTTTTATACAGAAATGCCTGACCCAACTCAGTTTTTGCAAACAGCAGAATGTATTGCACACCTAGTTACATTATTATAAGCTTATAAATTACATTTATAACTATTTGAGTTTTTAATTTTTTATGGCCAATATGCACGGAAAATCAGGCCATGAGGAGAAAAAAACTATTTGATTCTGACACACGTTAGTAATAATAATATTATTAAGAAAAAAAAAATGAAATAAATAAATACTTAAGTACAAAAATAATAGGTATTATTGTTAGCTCACTGACCCTATAAATTTCTCTTCAAGCAGTGTACAGAGCTCCCCTGACTGACTGCCAGTCCTTCTTTAATTGATATACGAGTACAGTCCTATACCAGACGAAGGGCTTTCCGGGGCTGTCCTTCTAGTGAGAAATAAAGCCCTCTTTAACACACCTCACTGTTTTCTACTTAGTTTGTTCTAACCCTTTTATCATTGTTTTCTAGTTCGCCCCTGGAAATATTAAGCTGACGAGATCACCTTTATCTTTGTGTAAACTATGAGATCTTTATAGCGGTATATATAGAATTCACCAAATAGATTCACTCTTAATACATTTTTATTAAAAAAAAAAAAAAAAAAATCGTCGATGAATCACCGACAATGTACTTCCCCAGAAGGAATTAATCAATTAACTTTTCGCTCCACCTCCAAAACTATTGAATATTCAACAGTTGACTTACATTGGGGCTCCTAAATCCTCATACTAAATTTTGTGTCAATAAATTCATTACATCGGCAGTTATTAGGGTTTTTGAATTGAGCCCACCCCTGAACCCCTCCTCTCCTTCGGCCGATATTGCTGAAATTAGACAGGTTACGTCCTTATTGAGTTTTGATTTTAAATATAAAATTTCATGTCGATACATTCATTACATCGGCAGTTTTTGTGGTTTTTGAGTTGAGCCTCCCCTCTGATCCCTCTCTTCCTTTTTGCCGATTCCACTGAAAATTAATTAGTGTTGTCCTTATGAAGTTTTGAATTCACATCTGAACTTTTGTGTCGATACATTAATTATAACGGCAGTTATTCGCGTTTTTATGTTAAGCCTCCCCCCTAATCTCTCCCTTCCCTTTGGTCGATTTGTCTGAAAAACAATAGATGTAGTTACAGTTTTCTGGATTCACATATCAAATTTCGTGTCGGTACAATCGTTTTATCATGTTCACAGACAGACAGACAGACATTTTTTTTTTTTTTTTCATATTTGGAATCTAGAGGTAAGAAAAACATGAAATTCCGTTGAAAACTCCGCATCAAATTTTTGATTTCTTTTCAAGTTTTCACACATCTTCTTCCTCAACAATCTTCTTGCCAAATCCTTATCACAATTCTCTCCGAGACAGCTGAGGCGGCGTTGGCCTCGGGCTCTATTTTATATATATATATACTAGCAGTAATACCCGGCGTTGCCCGGGGAACTTTGACTTTTCTCCCAATATCTCCTATAAGGCTATTCAGTTCCTCGACAGTACATTCATGATGTTATAATTTTCAATTATTCATACGGAATAAGGCTTATAGTCCTTCAACTGTAGTAACGCTAGCTTTGGAGCTAAAACTAATTTATTCAAAAAGATTCCTCATTAATCATTGCAGTGGTTTTTGAGTTACAAAGATTGCGTGGGTGGATGCTGGGATGGACCAGATATTGAGGTACTAATACGCCTATAACCTTCCACAGACGATGACGAACAAATTAAAAAAAAAATTAATCAAATCCATCAAGCCGTTCGTGAGTTATAGCGGTACAACGCACAGACATTTTCAGCTTTATATATAGATATTGTTATAACTATACATTCTTACTATTAGCCCGATGGTATCAGGAGTTATCATATTCACACAATATTAACAGTTTTTTTTTTTTAATTTGTGGAATCAGAGTTTGGGAAATTCCGTTGAAAACTCAACATCGATTTTGTGACTGATTACATAACTTTGCCTATAGTAAAAATCGAGTTAGTAAGGCGTGAGCATGTACGGGACCCGATCAAAAGCCTGAGATATATCCAGGAATGTTCAGTAAAATTTAAAAAAATAAAATAATTGGAATGTTCGGTGAAATGTGAATTAATGGATAAAATATGTAGAAATATGTATTTCACAGAAATATGTAAATATATGTAACATATAAATTGTTCAAATCCATTTAGAATATGTCTGTAACATTTCACGCTCATGGGAAAATATGTAAATACATAGAAATCCATTCCCAAACTATAATTAACTATAAATAAGGAGCGGATTTATATGCACTTATTATGTCATAAGTGCACTTTTCTCTCTCCATAATTATATAGGTTAATTTGCATAACGCCATCTTTAAAAATGTTTAGATTATCCCTAAAATAATCCAACATGAAGTAATAATTATAAATAATATATTTATAATATTTTTTATGGAGATTTTTTTAATTACAGAAAATGATTGTTAGTTATTGTAAACCATACCTGGGCTTTAACTACAAGGTCATATCGCCTACTACCGGAGCGCTCTTTTATCGCTCTGGCGGACATGAGCCCGACTCTACTATGGGAGAGGGTAGGGGTAGGGGTCTTTAACGAGTACCTGACATCATACAGTCTTGGGACCATCGCTTAACGTCCCATCCGAAGGACGGCATGGACAAGATTTTTTTAACCTTCCAGATAAAAAAAAAACTTACGGGCCTCGAATCGGGTTTTGAACCCGCGATCTTGAGCTCAGAAGGCAATCACGCTTCCTCTGAGCAGAAATTCACTTCTCATCCTCACCATAATTATAGAAGTTAATTTGCATAACACAACTTCTATAAACTTTCTGGTCATCCCTCAAATAATTATATTTTTATGGAAAATTTATAGAACATTTATGATAGATATTAATTATGGTTGTTTCCGGCATTTTTTCTCCAGAGGTGTCTTCTTATTTTTTTTATTATTTTTTTTTTCTTCTTTGGACAATATTTCGGGACAATTACAGGTCCCTTCTTCTGGTCGTTCATAGTGACCAGAAGAAGGGACCTGTAATTGTCCCGAAATATTGTTCAAAGAAAAAAAAAAAATAAGAAGACACCTCTGGAGAAAAAATGCCGGAAACAACCAAAAGTGGAACATCCTAGAGAAGTTTAAGAAACACAGATATTAATTATACGCCAATATTTTGTGTAAGGAGACTTGTTGAAATTATTGTACTCAAATTTTTCTTTTTAGGTCTTCTCTTCCAATTAGTTTACACTTTCACTATTTATTCATCTTTTGTATAATAGTCAAACAGTTTCGGACATTGCCCATTTTTAATGACTTAATAAATTTATTAACATGTTTCATTTTTAAATTCCTTTATTTTCCGAACTAATATAACTTTATCTGTGTTTCTCAACATCTTTATTTTGTCCTATTAAGTCTCTATGTATAAGTTGTTATTTGTACTTTTATTCTATTGTATAAAGTGTCTTTATCTTTAAAATTAAACATGTTAATACATTTAAGTCATTGAGAATGGGCAATGCCCGAAACTGTTTGACTATTATACAAAAGATGAATAAATAGTTTAAGTGTAAACTAATTGGGAGAGAAGACCTAAAAAGAAAAATTTGGGTACAACTAATTATAAGTAATAATTATAATTAGGGAATAGATTTATATGTATTTGTACTTATATAAGTGCATTTCTTTAACTCCATAATTATAGAAGTAAATTTGCATAACACCTTCAAAACTTTCTGATTATCCCTCAAATAATGACCTAATGAATAATTGAACACAATAGTTCAACACAAATTATTATTATTATTTATAAACTTTTATTTTTTTAATGTTTAAAAGAATAATATAGAATTATTATAATAGGAAAATCTTCTATTTTTATTTCTAAATATTCAATGGAATTGTCGATAAAACGTTCACATTTGACCTTCTCCTCCCTACAAAAGTAGATTGGCTCGGTCGATCCTCAACTATAATATATGTACCAAACTCAGGTGGTAACAAGTATAGTCCTCGGCATGAAACTAAAAACATGTGTTGAAAACTTGCGATCGGCCTTGGCTCAGCTGGTCATTTTAATGCCCATCTCAGAAACAGCCTTATTTCTGTCCGAATACATTTTTTTTTTTTTTTTTTGCGTTCTGTGTTGATATAGTGGAAATACTAATGAATAAAATAAAATGATAGATAAAACACTTTTTTGAACACTTATATTATCTAATTCCACAAACATATACTTAAATGTGTACCGGTTTCGGCTTACGCCATCGTCAGCACAATGTTCAACAATAATTATTATTGTTGAACATTGTGCCAACGATGGCGCAAGTCGAAACCGGTACACATTTAAGTATATGTTTGTGGAATTAGACAATATAAGTGTTCAAAAAAGTGTTTTATCTATCATTTTATTTTAGCCTTATTTCTATCAACAGTTCAACAGTTGAGATTTTTTTTTTTTTTTTTTTTTGTTGGCTTTATGTACGATGCATATTAGCCATGTCACTGTGTTATCTAGTTATTTACGACATCCATGGCCCCGGGAGGGATTTCTATATACGAAACAAAACTCACTCCCGGACGGTATTCGAATCCGCAAGAGACCATGAGACCACAGCCCTACCCACACCATTTGCAAAACACCAGTTTTTGCGAGCTTTGGCCGTCTATAACTTTTTTTTTATCTCACTTCCGGTTTTAGCAGAATTCTTATTTTTTCTCATAAACTTTATTTTTTGTATCTGTTGTCATTAATCTCTTGTTTGGGTCAATTTTTGATGAATATTACGGAGGCTAGGTCAGTTATCTCTTCAATTAAACTGTATTTCTAGCCAATTTCTTTCCGTTGAGGTACAAACGAACATTTTTTTTGCTACAAACGAAGTTCTATCGAAATGAATAAAAAAAAAAAGTTCGATTTTTGAAAGTTGTGTGCTAACTTCACATAGCTGAAAGGTAGACTTGTCAGTATCTTATTTTATTTTTATTATTTCGAAGTTTTCAAGTGAACACAATGCAGTGGAGCATCGACCTTGAAATACCGGGAAAATACGGACCGTGTAAATATTTTGTATTATTCTGTTTCCGTTTCATCTGTTCATCCAATTTTGATACTGAAAAATGATTTGAACTCTTTCATCTGTTTACTTTCATTGCCCTACCTGTAATTTTTAAAAATGTTATTCGGAATTTAAAATGAAAAAAAAAAAATTGTGTCATATTAATTCTACATTAATTTTGAATACAAAGGAGAAAAATAAATAAATGAAAAAAGTTAAGCCGTTTAGCCAAAATACCTTTAATAGTTTTCATTTAATTTAGAGCTCAACGTGGTGGCCGAGCTGAGAACTAAAAACAGCGACATTTAACGTTAACACAAAAACTCTAATAACTGCAGTTGTAAAACAATGTAAGCTATAAGGACGACATCTATTAATTTTCAGAGGTATCAGCCGATGGGGATGATAGGATTTGAGGGGTGACTACTTATATACCCTAAAGCTGCCGATGTAATGAATGTATCGACACAAAATTTAGTATAAAGATTCAAAAGCCATTAAATAAGTCAAATATTGAGTTTTAGTCCAAACGGTCGATTAGCTGTGAAGGGAGATAAGCCGGTGATTCACCGACGACTTTTTTTTTACTTCTTTATAATCAGAAGAAGGAGCGGTGTTTAACGCCCTGAAAATAAGTGGGCATCATCTTGGAAAACCACTGGAGAGGATGAACCAAATTTGATACTGGAACTGTATAAGAATGGCATGATTTGGTCTAGTTGAAACGGAAGTTGCCATGGAGACAGAGCAGGAGTCACGCAACTGAATTGATCCAGTCTTCTTCTGGTCGATATTAAACATACTTTCTTTTTCATCACCTTACCTTATACAAAGTGTCTCCATGAACAGGGGAAAACCGGTCGAAAGTCCCAGACCTGCATGAGCGCACATGACAAAGGGAAAAAGGCAATGTTCTTCCTAGGAACGTATTAATCAATTAACTTTTCGCTCCCCATCCAAAAAACGTTTGCGCTAATATTCAATAGTAACATGAGGGCTCTTAAATGCTCATACTAAATTTCGCGTCGATAAATTAATTACATCGGTAGTTATTAGGTTTTTTGAATTGTCCCCTCTCCTGAACCCCCCTTGCCGTGATTGATTCCGCAGAAAATTAATAAGTGTTCTCAGGGGCGTAGCCAGGGGAAGAAAAAAAAAACAAGATAAAAATTAAATAAAAGAAAAAAATAGTTTTTATTAAAAATTGCAATTTACCAATAGGATCTTCAAATTTCCCTTGCGTCTGATTCCTAAATCAGCAATCAGCTGTTACATACTTGTACATGTACAAAACAAGTCATATTACATTTATTTAAATATATATGAATTCGATCATTTCATTTCCTCGCTCAAAATCGTCATTTATGTTATACTTTATACTCTTAAAGCTGATTTTACATGCGCAGTAAAAATGCAAAGAGCAGCAGCAGCAAATGCATGTATTGGATTTGAGTCATTTAATTCTAAAAGCACAGAAACCATAGCGTGCATTTGCTGCTGCTGCGCTTGGCATTTTGGCATTACAGTCAGTGTTTACCTCAGGGGGAGCTTCTAGAGGTCCGAGTCTCTCAAATTAATAACAAAAAATCTGCAACGCTAACCACGGAAACTGCGGGCTGTGCCCCCGGGAGTCTATACCCCCCACCTAACTTTGCCCCCCCCCCCCCCTGCTCAAAATCCTGGCTACGCCCCTGAGTGTTCTCCTCATGGTGTTTCGAATTCACATTCATTACGCCCCCGAATCCCTCCCTTCCCTTTAGTCGAATTGGCTGGAAATCGATGGGTGTTGTCCCCAAAGGGTTCTGAGTATACAAATAAAATTTCGTGTTGATACATTCATTCTATCGAGAGTTATCGTATTCTCATATTCACAGACCCACAGACAGAAATTATTTTTTTCATTTTTGGTATCTGGAAGTCGGAAAACATGAAATTCCGTTGAAAATTCAACATCGAATTTCTGACCAATTACATAACTTCCCCTATATCTTGGGATGTAACATAGCATATAGGAAGGTACTCTTCATGGATTCTAAAATACAAAAAGCTTATAATATATTTGTATTCTGTATTTCCAGCTCTTTTTTTTTCTCACTTTATTTAGTTTAGAATATTAGCGATAAAATAAATAGAACAAAAATTGTTTAAAATAAATTAATTCAATAAATTTTCCAGTACCGAAGAAATCTCGAAATAACTTTTTGTCTCCAAGTAAGCTTCCTCTAATCAATAATGTTCAAAAATCGAAAGCGAAAAACTATAACTCTATATAAAACTAAAATAGCTTCCAAAAATATTCAATATACAGACAAGCATCCTCTAACGGTTTTATTTATATAGATTTTATTTTTAGAATTCATCGATAGATTGTGTCATTATTAAATTATCTTTCACTTCATTACTTAGAAAGAAATTAAGTAAATAAATAATTTGAGGTGTTCCGATCAATATTTTCAGTTGAAATGGAAACAACCATTCCCTTACAACGTTTCTACAATAAAATTTATTTACAAACGAATCGGAAAGTTTGAAAAATTGTAAATTCAAATTTACCTCATTATTTATTAAGAAGATTAAAGAGACCGCCGTTTGGCACAGAGAACTCCTAAATTTTCTTTTTCATTTGCCCAGGCTTTACATACAAGATCATATCGCCTACTACCAGAGCGCACTTTCGTCACTCTGGTGGACTTGAGTCCGACTCTACTATGGGAGACCTAAATGTTGACTACCTAGGTTTCTTCACCTAGGGCAGATGTCTTGAACGAATACCTGACATCGTACAGACTCAGGGCCATTGTTTAACGTTCCATCCGAAGGACGGCATGCTCAAAGTGTTTTCATCTTCTGAGCTACCGGCGCCCTCTAAACATTATTATTAAAATAAAATAAAATGAACAAACTGCACTTGTTAAATTAATATTTCTGTGTTGTGTCAGCAAGAAGTAAAAATTGACTTTTATAAGAATATTTTTATAAAAATAATAGAGACGGAACGCATGCGATCATGCAATCAAGGTAACCTGTAGGCTGGCATGCCAGTCTGGCCAAGGTAAAACACGCCGCACTGCATCACTTAACTAACTACATAGCTAAATTAATACTCTAGAATTGGAAAAACACTCAACTCTTTGTTTTCCGGGGAAGGTGGATCAGCCAAGTTGCGGCTTAACCGGACGTATTCTAGTGTACGAAATTGTATCAATTATTAACATTATAAAATATACAAAAATACCTCTAACAAAAAAGGAAAGCTCTCCGCGAAAGTTTATTAAAAGTTCGCGGGTTCAAAACCCGGCCGAGGCCCTTAATTTATTTTATCTGGGAAATGAAAACCCTTCGTTTGGGACGTTAAATAATGAATTATAAATAAAGAAAACACGAATGTTTTTTTAAATATTGTCTATTTCACAAGATATATAAAATATATGCGAGTACTTCGGTATTGTATTCATTTGTGTTTTCAAGCATTCGTGTTTTCTTTATAATTTATTAAGTGTTTCACAATCTCTCCGCAAAAATATTAAATATTAAGAATGCGTGTCGGGCAGATAATGCAGTGTCATTTAACAAATTAAGTGTGAAGTTCGCCTGTATTTGTTAAGTCGTGGCTGAAGGTAATACAGAAAGTACTCCCATATATTTAATATATCTTGTGAAATATACAATATTTAAAAAAACATTCTTGTTTTCTTTATAATTTATTAAGTGTTTCACAATCTCTCTGCAAAAATGTTAAATATCATTAAATAATGATCCCAACCCGCTACGATGTCAGGCACTTACCCCTAGGTTAATAAACCTAAGTAGGCAAAAATTAGAGTCGAGACGACTAGACTTCGTGACTCAAAAAATAATTTCAAATAGTTGAGGACACCTCTGGAAGAAATGTCGGAAAAAAGTAACCAATAATACCTATTCTTAAGGGGGCGCAGGATCGGCATTTCGGTTGGCTTTTTCTAGATTTTTAGGAAGTCTGCAAATGTATACATCTTATATGTTAGTTTTTATACGGCAACTTGACTCAGTCATAATGTCCAAACGTTTTTCGCATATTAAATTCAATATTTTGCTGAAAAAAAAAATCTGATTCTTGCGTGCCGCACGAGAGGGCTCTGGGAGCCGCGGAATGCCAACCTGTGGTATACGAGTTTGCCCAGTAAATTCACATTTATAAATTCGATATTTTAAGAAGCGAAATTAATAATAAGAATGTATTGCAGTAACATCTTCAAAATGTTGAGGACACCGAAAGCTCAGAAATAGCGTGCTTGCATACTGAGCTCAAGATCACGGGTAACTAAACATGGATAGGCCATAGTAGTAGAGAGCGAAGAAAGAACTATCTAGTAGTAGGCGATATGACCTTGCAGTTAAAGATCGGGTATGAGTCATAACTAACTCTTCAAAATGTCATGAGACTTCCCGCAGCTGTTGACATCAATTACGAGTGACTGCTGGGTTGAAAACGTGTGGCGAATAAATATTGTTTATTGACTACCTATTCATTTCAATATTATGTACATAGGTTTACATATGATGTACATAATACATAGGTATGAATATAACAGCTATAAACATATAGCCATAAAACATAAATGGCAAAAGCAATGGGAGGAGTGTAATACTTTTCTGAGGTCGGTTAAACCTCGAATCGACACAGCTGATGTGACGTCTCTCTCCTATATAAGAAGTCCTCCTCGATAAGAAAAAAATGGTCCTGACGAGGCTAATAATCGGACACACTTGGCTAACTCATGTCCACATTTTGTTGCGGAGACACCCACCGAGATGTCCACTATACAAGGAAGAACTTACTGTCTTCCACATACTTCAGACCTGTGAAGCTCTCAAACCCTACCGAGAAAGAGATGGATTGCCTCACGATTCTCGAGCAATGCTGAAAGACAGCTCGCCCTACTCATCCCAGCTGCTGCAATTCTTGCAAAACACTGGACTATATCATCAACAAATTATATGGAGGAATAGCTAATATCCAGAGAGATAGCCTTAGCCACATTATGTCACGCTATCTACTATAATAATAGTTGTGCTGGCTCTAATGGGCTCTGCAGTCGATGCGCCTAGTAATAAAAAAAAAAAAAAAATGCTATAAACTTATAACGGACTGTTTGTTTTAACCAGTGTAACACCATTTATAGCAAACAGTTCGTTATCAACTACATCGTACAAAAACCGCCAGTCCCTTGAAGTTTGTTATAAACGATTTTGACTGTATTTAGAAAGAGGAAAGCATATAAATAAAAACAAAATAATTACAACAAATATATTTATAATAATATGTTTATAAAATACTAAAAGTTTATCCAAATGGAACTTATGTACATGCATAGAACGCATGATTTTGTAGAATCATCATTCGGATCATTCTTACATAAACTTATTTTTTCTTTTTTTTTTACCTATTGACAATTTATATAAATATAAAAAAATAAATATTATATTACAAAATATATTTATTTACAAAACAGCAACCGTGAGACTACTTGATGTGAACTTTGGGTAGTGGAATAAAGCCGCTTTTACTGGAAGTGGTCGCTTTCTTTGGAGATGTTCGAATGCCCCTTCCTCGGCCACTGAGAAAAAACAAAACAAAATAATGTTAATTAAAATATATATGCATCATAAATTTCTTCTAGAGAAAGCGCACTCAACAGTACAACAATATTGATAAAATAGAGCCATTTTTCAAATGCGACGCTTCCAAACAAAAAAAAAAGTCGGTGAATCACAATCGTCTACTACAATCAATCGGCTTGAACTCAATATCTGACTAACATCGTCGCTTTTGAATCCTCAAACTAAATTTTGTGTAGATACATTCAGTTATTAGAGTATTTGAGTCGAGTCTCTCTGTTGTGGTCTCCCCCATCCCTTCTATCGATCGCGGAAAATTAATAGATTATTTTTAAGAGATTTTGAATTTAAATATAAAATTTCATATCGATACATTTATTACAGTTATTGAGATTTTACACTTGAGCCCCCCTCTCCTTATAGTTTTGAATTGTCATATGAAATTTCGTGTCTTCCCCCACTTCTCTTCGGCCGATTTGGCTGAAAATGAATATGTGTCTTCCTTAGAGGGTGTTGGATACACTTAAAAAATTTCGAGTTTATATATTCATTTTATCGGAAGTTATCGTGTTCACAAACACAGACTATTTTTTCATTTTTGGAATCAAGAGATCGGAAAACATGAAATTCCGGAGAAAGGCTAACATCGAATTTCAGCCCGATTACATAACTTCCCCTATACTTCGTAAAGCCAGGGAAGTAAAAACAAATATTTTGTTCTAATTGAAATTGTTTTCATTCTGAAATTTGGGCTATTCAAATCTTTCTTCATTACTTCATCTATTTATTCATTATTTTATTTTATATTTTAACAACAATTTTAAAATGTAAGATTACTTCAAGAGTTACTATGAATTAATAACAAAATATATTGTGATTCTTTATAAATCACTCACTTACCCAGTAGTTTTTCTGCGAGCTCCACCCGCGGCACCCCTACAAAGTAAAAGAAAATCTTAGTTAAAATACATATTAAAAATACATAGAATTGTTTTCATGTTAAAATATATTTAATGTAGCCTTTTCTATAACAAGCATAATCTTACAGACTACCAGAGGGCACCAGTAGCTCAGTGGTATGCGTGCTTGTCTTCTGAGCTCAAGATCGTGGGTTCAAAACCCGACCGAGGGCCCTTAGTTCATTTTATCTGGGAGGTAAAATAAACTTAAGCACGCCGTCTTTCGGATGGGACGTTAAGCGATGTTCCCGAGCCTGAACGATGTCAGGTACTCATTAAAAGACCCCTACCCTAGGTGAATAAAAATTTAGGGTAGGCAAAATTTAGGACTCCCATAGTAGAGTCGGGCTCATGTCCACCAGAGTGACAAAAGAGTGCTCTGGTAGTAGGTGATATGACCTCGTAGTTAAAGCCCAAGCATGAGTCATAAAACCTAACCTAACCTAATCTTAGACTACCAAAATCATTTAAATGGTATTACTGGATATATGAAAATAATGAGTTTTGTTTCTAATAGCTAGTAATTCAGTATGGAATGATTTTGAAGAAGGGGGAGACAGAGTGATGTGTAAAAGCGTGGTTGGTATAAGTCCTATAATGGCCACATCATATATATTTTATTTTATTTGTTCTTTATTTATATAACTTTAAGAAAAACCTACCAATAATAAGTTAGTTAGTTATTATGACTCATGCCCCGGCTTTAACTACGAGGTCATATCGCCTACTACCAGAGCGCTCTTTCGTCACTCTGGTGGACATGAGCCCGACTCTACTGTGGGAGTCTTAAATTTTGCCTACCCTAAATTTTTATTCATCTTGAGTAGGGGTCTTTAACGAGTACCTGACATCGTACAGGCTCGGGACCATCGCTTAACGTCCCATCCGAAGGACGGCATGCTTAAGTTTATTTTACCTCCCAGATAAAATAAACTAAGGGCCTCGGTCGGGTTACGAACCCACGACCTTGAGCTCAGAAGTCAATAATAATAAAAAAAATACCAATAATAAAAAAAATATTTTATAATTCGTTACTAAGCGAGACAATTTAAACAGTACTTTAAAATATTTCTGAAGGAAATTTATTTTACAAACTTTGAGGCGCTGTAACATTAGTCGTATTGGAAAGAGGAGAGACGAGGCTTGTGGTCCATAAAAATAAACTTGTGGAATTTCCTGCAACCTTTTGGCACAAAGTGTGCCTTCTTTAGGGACTATTTTGATATATATACATTATTAATGAGTTGATATGTGCTAGATTTGAGTAAAATATATAAACATTAAAACTGTGACTAAACCAACAATAACTTTTTAATTATTTATACCTAAACAAACTAAAATATATATATATATTTTTTTTTAATGGGTGCTCCTGACCCTCTGAGGGGAGGTCGGTCACATCACCCTATTTTGTCGTCGGGGAATGGGGAACCTCCGGTTTATTAATTTACAATATACATATTGCTGTGGACCGGCTCGATGGCTACGGTCCATGGTCGTCCTTGGTTTTCGACGCTTTACGCCGAGTGAACTCGGGTTCTGTCGGGGGTTCATTTCTGCCTGCGACCCTGAGTCGGAGGCAGCATTTTATAATATAAAATATTATATCTAAACAAAAAAAAATTATAAACTAAATGCAAACGTATATTATGAATTTAAAAACACAAACAAATAATATATCTAAACAAAGACTGAGTTCATATTGACCAGAAGAAGGGACGTGAAAGTGTCTCGAAATATTGTCAAAAAAGAAAACACCCCTGGAAGAAATACCGGAAAAAATCAACATTTCAACATCCCAGAGAAGTTTAAGAAAAAAACTCAAAATATATCGCACATAAAATAACGTAATGTTCATATTTTTTACTCAAATGTAGCATACATCAACTCATTAATAATATATGAATGTCAATACAGTCCCTGAAGAAGGCATAGCCAGTGCCGAAAGCTTGGCAAGTCTCATCTCTCCTCCTTATTACATCGTTGGTCAATCCTTCCCCAATCGATTTAGTCGTATTGATTCGATCTCTAAATCTGAGGGAACTTTAGCTATTTGAAATTTAATAAGGAATATTTTTGTTTAGAATCAATTTTTCGATAGGACTAACCGTTATATGCCCGGTTAGTAAAATGCTGAAATCTTTAATTATTCTGAGATGTGATATGTCACCCGCACATAAATAAATGAATGCTACTTATGTCATGAAAATGCAATGAACAGTTATGACTCATTCTGAGACTTGACCTATGTTTCAACCAGACTTATGAGGCTGCAAATAAAGCTAGTATATGTTGGCGACAGACTCTGAAGATCCTTAGCCGCCTCCGCCAGGATCTGTCTTGCGCCACAGTTCGTTGCATGCTGTTCCACGAGACCCTTCTTCACCAGGTAAGTCCTTGAACTTGCAAGCTCTCCGCATACCCAGCCCATCCTAAGCTCCTTGATTTCAAGTCTGCTACACCGACCATGTATCGCCAAATGTCCCTCAGCTCGCTCTGTTTCTTCTGATCCTCTCTTTCAGGGTCTCTCTATCCTTTACCGGACCTGGTATTCTCCACAACACTGTATTTCCGAACAAGGTCAGGCTCCAAGTCTTACACCCATAGATCTGGACTGGGTTTACCATGAAGCTGTAAATCTGTACTTCAGGTTCGTCGCAAGGGCTCTGCTCCCTCGTAGTATGTTGATGACAGAGAAGTACGCTCTCTGGGCCTCTAGATGTTTTCTGTCCACCTCCTCAAACGTCCAATTGATGCTAGTTATTATGAATCCGAGCTACCTGATGTTGTCAACTCTGGGTAAGAAGGTCCTGAAAATTTCTTCAATATAGATCCAGCGAACACACATACAGACAGAAATTGAACTGATGGTCTCTAATGCTTTTATACAATATGAAATGGATTTCTGATCAAAAAAAAAATCATTTCGAAAATATACAAGAATTTTATACCTATACATAGATGATTTTGAACATTAGTATCTCTAGCAATATTTTTTTATTCTTCCAAACCTGATAATTACGGGAATAATAAAAGATAAACTACATGTACACAGAAGAATATTCAAATAATTGATATAAAAATGGTCGAAGAATAAACGTTTATGCCCAAACCTCCCTCCAACTTCCACTATTTAAATAATTAAAATAAAATATTTATTATAAAATATTAATTTATAAAATAAAGACAACCTACAACAACACTTCATAAATAATTAATATTCAAAAATTTAATGAATTACCTCGAACTTGATGAAGAAGTACTCCTAAATAACAAAAAAATATATAAAAAGGTTTAATAATATATGTATATCTGGCTTAAAATAACAATAAAAATAAAATTATGCACAATATTAATTATCATTGATCAAAATATAAACATAAATTGAATTGATTGAGAATTGATTAATATAAGAAACATTTCGATAAAACTTAAAACACAAGTACAATTATCTCACGAATGTTATTAACATATAATTGTTGTTATTATTATTATTACATGTAATTATTATAAACGTAGGTAATTATTACTATTACACATAACTATTCACAACACAATTATACCGTTCTATTATTATCGTTAGTGTTTAACATATTTAACATACTTGTATTATTAAAAATAGTATTAAATGTACTTTAACAAAATGTGATATTACTTCTACCACTAAAACAAGTGTTTTTAGATTAGTTTTATGACTCATGCATGTGCTTTACAAGGTTATATCGCCTACGACCAGAGTGCTCTTTTTCGTGACACTGGTGGGAATATGAGCCCGACTTTACTGTGGGAGTCCTAAATTTTGCCTACATTTTTTTTATTCACTTAGGGCAGGGGTCTTTAACGACAAGGCTCGGGACCATCGCTTAACGTCCCATCAGAAGGACGGCGAGTTTAAATTTTATTTTACCTCTCAGATAAAATAAACTAAGGACGGTTGGGTTTTGAACCCACGACCTTAAGCTCAGTAAGCAAGCTCCATTTAAAATACTTATATTTGACTATAATAGTCAGTAGAGCCATGTTGTTTAGGCACTAAAAAAAATGACAAAATATGCAGGTCAAAATGCACTGAAAAATAATATCGCAAAATGTAACTACTACTATAGAAGTCAAAATAAAATTAATATAAAAAAAAATGTTCCATTGTCTAATTGTTTTTTAAAAAATTTATTATTAATGAGTTTTTGGGCGGGTGCAAAACAATTTTTCGGCAAATTGTAAGGCATGAAATAAAGGAAAAAAATTTAGATTTTGAGGAAATTTTGGAGTCAAATAGACTTTTTATTCTAAAATGCTATTTTAAAAATGTTAATTATAAAAAAAAAATTGCGAAAGATGCTTTCTTGAAAGTCTGAAATTTAGAGCGCTAACCTATCTCTCACCCATATATATATATTTTTTTAAATTTAATTCTGTCGTTTCCCATTTATACATATTTTGAGATCAGTTTTGTCATCAATGCTTAAACATCTCGGCTCTAGTAATAAGACTATGTATATATATAACTTATTTATTACAAAATGTAAGAATGTTAACTGATCATATATCTCTGGTCTTTGGTTAAAAGGGCTTAAGTCAGAATAAGTCTTGTGATCCAAAGGATTTAGTGCATTTTTACATTTTTACTAAATGCAACTCAATGTTGCAATATTTTACTTTGTTTATATTTATTACTTTTATTGAAATAATATTTCAAGTAATATAAACGTGTTTTACCTGATTTCCAGGAATTTTTCAACCCTTCAGAAATTCTCTTCGTAAATTTCAGATTTACTGACTTAAGCCCTTTTGCCCAAACACCCGAGAGATATTACAAAACCTGCATCCTCTACAGTATTAACCACAACACTACATAAATTATTGTTATTTCTTTAAAATTAAATACAGTACACAAATAATAGATACATTTAAACATTTTATGATACATATTTAATCACAAACATAAACATAAAATATTTCTATTGATATATTATAGTTAATTAAAACAAACTATAGTTCATAAATAAAACAAACTTATTTTTGAAATATTGTCTATTCCACTAAAGATATATATACATATATAACTACCGGTTTCGGCTTTATACCATCGTCAGGTCTAGTTATGAACTAAGTCAGTTTGCAGAGAGCGACCCTTCAAATACATCTCAGGTCAAAGGGTGCTATTAGAACTTGGGAGTCCCCCGGCTGTACCGTTAGCTAACTCATGAAATATTTCTTAACAAAACCTAGTTCTAAATTTACATAAAACAATGTCACTAGACTAATACATGGAAAAATAACAAATAAATAAGTACAAATACAAGTAAATAATAAAAAATATAAATAAAATTAATAATAATGTTAAGATTTAGATAACTTGAAACATATATGTGGAACCAAATATTAATAACAGATAATACAAACATATATGTGGAAACAGAACTGGTTTAGGGTGTTAACAAAGGGGAATAGTTGAAATAAATTTGGTCATTCATACAAATGTTCCTTTTGTTAGCTTTATTTATTTCTAATTGCTCTAAGCTATTAAGTAGCCTGCTTTTTGAGCAATAGTGGAGATATTTGATGCCTGTAGATGGGTCGAAAGTGTGGCTATTGTCAATTATGTGGGTCGCGAATGTAGAACGGTTTCCTCGGTTCTTTCTCAACTTAGAAACTATAGTTCCTCAACAATGATCATAGCTTACACTATTCCCATTACACTACTCATAAGAAATATAACAACACAATTTGTGTTATTATGAGAGTTAGATGTTCGAAGACCACTGTCTGAGAGTATGTCGTATGTCTACCACTTCCATGTTATCTTAGAAGCTACATTGAAACCACTTGACAAAATTGCAAGAAGTTGAACAGAGATATGTAGACCTAGCCAAGAATCAATAGGAAGAAAAGAATAATTTGATTAAAAAAATAGGCGGTGAATCACCCGCTATGTACTTCCCCAGCACAATTACGTTTTCGCTCTCCCTCTAAAGCCAATCGACTGTTTGGGCTAAAATGCAATATTTGATTTACAGTGGCTTCTGAGTCCTCATATTAAACATTATGTCGATATATTCATTACATCGGCAGTTATCAGGGTATTCAAGTCGAGCCCATTTACCTCCTAGATAGAAAACGTAAGAGCCTCGGTTGGGTTTCGAAACCCCGATCTTGAGCTCAGTAGACAAGCACGCTTTTGGGTATCGGCGCCATCAGTTCATCCGTACTGTGGGAAGTAAATAGCCGGTAAATCAAGTCATATTTATTTTGACGTGAAAACGTCTATTGGCTCGTTAAGCACAGTGATAGCCGGTCAAACTTTCTTTGAGATTTCAATAGATAATAACTACGAGACTAATAATGCGATAACAACGGTTGAGGTCAAAATGGATAGAGCATGTCTGTACGTGTTTGTTGTGCAGTGTTTGTTTTGTCTGTGAGGTTATCGGACTAGTGTGGGCACCGGCAGATGATTGTTGCGAATTAGCATTGTGTAAAATTAGAAATTAGTGTAGCGTGATAACGCGTTTAGATAGGACGTTGATTCGGGTGTCATTGTAAAGAACTTGAGGCGCACTACTAGGACTCAAAGTGAAACAATAAAAATATTCGCATATGTAAAAAATCGGTATTAAATTGAAAATTGCAAAATAATTAAAGATGTCGTCTCATATGAATCGTAAATATGCGCGGAATTATAGAAAACGCAAATCAGAGGAAAGCTCGCATCAAAAGGAATTTAAAAACCTAAAAAGTCTAGGGCCGAGCAAATGCAAGAGCTACGGCAGCATCGAAAAGACAATGAAAAATGATTTTATCCCGACGTTTTCACGGAAAATCTATAGCGTGGACCTTGACTATGCCTTAATGTTTTTTTTTCATTTATGGAGTTAGAAGGCAGGAAATTATGAAATTCCGGTGAAAAATAACATAGAATTTTTTTCAGATTGCCCTTATACCACGGAAAGTTAGGCGGGTATTACACTATAAAAGTTCTTTGACAAAGCTCTTTTATAAAAGTTGCATCGAATTTTTTTTTTAATTTCTTTTATAAAATATCTTTTATGACTATAAAATTTAATATTACACTATGTAAAATACATATGTTATAAATCTTAGTTTTTTGTTTCAAAACAATACTAGTAAGTTGTTTGCAAGTGACTGTTGTGTCGCAAAAATGGATGACTTTTTAATACTAATTGCCGCAGGTTTTGCGGCTGCTGCAATAGCAATAGCTGTGGCGGAAAAAAATAAACATAAGAATGTAAAGAAACGTTTGTGGGTAAGACCTTGAGTTGCGCGGCGCGAGTTTATGAGCATCCATCAGAATTTACTGAAAGAACTGTCCATGGAAGATACAAAAAGTTACTTGAACTATTTGAGGATGAATAAAAAAACCTTCGATTACTTGCTTCTGAAGATGGGACCAATAATATCTCGGGAAATGACACATTTGCGTAACCCAATACCCCCTGAGGAACGACTAATGGTTACTCTGCGATTTCTTGCCATAGGCGAGAGCTACTCAAGCCTTCAATACAGTAGTCTTTGGGAGATATACGCACGCGCAACACGCGTACAACGTGAAGAACGGAAACAGCAGGATTGGGAGAGACAACATTTATCAAATATTGAATGAGAATGCAAACTATGATAAAAGAACTTTTATAAAAGACAAATTTTATAAAACTTGAGCTATTACACTATCACATTTATCGTAAAAGTTCTTTTATAAAAGATATTTGTCAAAGAACTTTTATAGTGTAATACCCGCCTTAAAGAAGTAAAACATGCTAGGAAATCATCCCTTTAAGAGTAAATTTGTTTATCTGACCTGCCCCTTTTGGCCCTTGTCCTGCCTTTGAAGCGACCCTTCCTCTTGACACCCTTGGCACGGAAGGAGGTCGGCTCCGGGAAGTAAAGAGAGCTGGTAGACCAGGAGTCTAGCAGAGAGGAGGAGGTAGCTCCGCTGGGACCTGGAGCTGCTGCCGCCGCCGCTGCTGCTGCTGCCTCTTCCTCTTCTATAGCTCTTTGGCAGATCAGGGCTACCAACAACAATAATAGGGACAAATTATAACAGCAAACTGAGATCAAGTCTAAGAAACTTCTAGAAAAGGGATAGGAAGGCCATTTAACTTATATATCTAAACAGGTGATACAAGTATAATTATTTTTATACTAATTTATTTTTTGATTAGTTACTCTGAGCTTTAACTACGTTTGGTCATATTGCCTACTACCAGACGAAATAGCGCTCTGGTGGACATGATCCCGATTCTTCTGTGAGAGTCCTAAATTTTGCATACCTAGATTTATTCACCCTCTTTAACGAGTACCAGACATCGTACACTCTCTGGACCATCGCTTACGGTCCCATCCGTAGGATGGCGTGCTCAAGGTTTTTTCACCTCCCAGATAAAAAAAACCTAAGGGCCTCGGTCGGGTTTCGAACCCCTAATCTTGAGTTCAGTAAGCAAGACACGGCGCTCTCATCTAAATTATAAGCTAACACATACATTCTTATGACGTATCCTCTCACCTTGTTATGGTTTAAGGGAATTAAATATTATTAATATTAATATATATTAGTAAATATATACAGGAATTAAGGAAATTAAAAAGTACATACCATCTCTAGTTTGTGAAAAAGGCATAATAACGTCTAGAAGTTTTCGTCCATATTTGAGAAAATTGGCTTTGGTCACACCGACCACATTCAACATTTCATCCTCTGTTATTGGCATGGATCTCGACATAGCTTTCAGAGCCTGAAACAAGAATACATTTTTAGAAACTGGATCATTTATCTAGAATATTATCTTTTCATTTATCATTTATCTTTATATATCTAGAATAGCCCGAGACAAGTTCCATTTTGTCATCTTTATAACATTTTTCCAAGTCGTTTTTACATTCCCAGCTAAGTATAGGGGAAGTTATTTATGTTGTCTGTCAAAAAATCGATGCTTAGTTTGCAACGGAATTTCATGTTTTCCGACTTCCTTTTTATAAAAATAGAAAAAAAAAAAAAAAAAACATTTCTGTGTGTGTGTGTGTCTGGGAACACAATAAATCCCGATAGAAAGAATGTATTGATATGAAATTTAATATGTGTATCCAGAACCTTCTAAGGATGACACCTATTGATTTTCAGCACCATCGGCCAAGTGGAAGGGGGGATTAGGGGGGAGGCGTACCACAAAAACTCCAATAAATGCTATTGTAATGACAAATTGACAAGTTTCATATGTAAATTCAAAACCCCATAAGGATGGCACCTATTAATTTTCCGCCTAAACGTTCGATGAGAAGGAGGGGAACCAGAGAAAAAGAACTCGGCTTTAATACCAAAAGTATGGAATGTAATATTAATGTATCGACACAAAATTTAGTATGAGTATTCAGAAGTGCCTGTAAGTGAAATGTTGATTTTTAGACTAAAAGATCGATTGGTTTTGGAGGAACATCGAAAACTATATCGATTAATTCGTTCTGGGGAAGTACATTGCCGATAATTGACCATTAGTGTATAGTGATCAGTTAGTAAGCTAAGATGTAAATAGTTACTTTCCATGTTTATTTGATCCAGATTTCTTGTATTTCGTCCTCATTTAAATATTTTGAATGTAAGATTCTTGTGTCTTCTAGTCTGATTTCTGTTAGTTCTGTGTTTTCTCGTCACATTTTGAGTTTGAAAAGATTTCTTTTGAACTGACTTGACTGGGTCATTAAGTATGTACTGTTGGAAGAGTGTGGATGGATATATTAAGTCACAAGTAGACTCAGAAGTTGTAAAGGTATGTGTCCACTTGAGATTAATCTAGAGACTGTCTCGAGATTTCTCTCAGAACCCTGTCCATTTGAGACAAATCAAAGTCTCTGGAGACCAACGGAGAGGCTCCGAGACTAGAATACCAGAGACTAGTCTCAGTTCCGTGTCAATTTGAGAATAAACAACAGTCGCGACTGAGACTTCGTGAGAGTGACTTCATGGATGTCCATCCGGACCTAGTGTTTATAATTGTGTATAAAAGAAAAAAAGAGAGTGTTGGGTCAGGCAGTGGGTGTAACGTCGAAGTAAGTTAGGAGCTTGATCAAAATTAGACTGAGACTTCGTGAGAGTGACTTCATGGATGTCCATCCGGACCTAGTGTTTATAATTGTGTATAAAAGAAAAAAAGAGAGTGTTGGGTCAGGCAGTGGGTGTAACGTCGAAGTAAGTTAGGAGCTTGATCAAAATTAGTGAAGGAATTGCGGATGGAGGATGCCCAACAGTTCAGAAATTTTATACGAATGTCTGCGGTACAATTCGAAATGCTGATAAAAATTGGCCACCAAATTGTGAACCACTCCTGCGAACCACACCCAAAAACTATAGCAAATTCTGAAAACTTTGAATTCTTTTATATATGGTTCCTGTACTTTTCATGTTTATACACTCCACAGGAACTCGTTTTTTCTTCATATAAACTGATAAGTTTAAATGTATCTTCGTCGTTCCACTCCATTTCAAGTCCACAGGTCTCGAGACACAAATGAAATTTCGAACAGTTTCCGAACTCAGATTTGATTCCGAGAGACAGGAAAGAGCTTGTCGACTGGAGACAGACGCGTTCTCAGAGACTTGTTGCAACTTGTCTCCGAAAATGCTCTCAGCACCTTACCCACTCTCGAGCCAAGTCTTGAGATGATTTTAATCTCAAGTGGACACGTACCCTATGTCTGTGACAATATACTCAAGAGGAAAACTGACATGGCAATGTCCGGAGGATACCTACCTCAGTATTCATGATAGAGTTGGAAGAGACGTGCATCTGGAGAGCAATGTCTCTGATACAGGCCACCAGACTGGTGTAGCAATCATCATGGATCCTCTTCAGTTCCTTGTCTTCAGCGGCTGTCCCTGCAGCTCCTGGGGCTCCAGCTCCCACACCTCTAGTCTTGTCATCACCCTTCTTCATGGCCAACTCAACCTAAGCGAACAACAAGAGAAGAGTAATGTAAGAAAAGAGAAGGAAGTCTGGGAGAAAGGTAATCAACCGAAGATATTTTTGTTCAAGAAACATTTCAACTATTACTGAACTGCGGGGATCCGAAAACGAATAACAACAAAAGTTTCTAAAAAGACGCTCGTATACCAATAATCTTTAGATTGATGTGTTGTTACATGACCACTTTTACAGAATTACTGATAAAAACTGTTCTCATTCTCTGCTGTTTATCTCCATAATATTTACTGGTGATATTCAATTGATTTTCCATTATTAGTGCGAGCAGATGATGTTTAGCATAAAAATATACCATTTCGAGCAGCCATTTTGAAACATAGACAAAAGAAGAATTGTCGGGGTTAGAATCAAAATGGTCCAAGTGACATTTTTGAAACATTTTCGTTGAGCCAACGATTTAAGTTGAGCGATGGTCCCAAAACCTGTACGATGTCAGATACTCGTTAAATACCTCTCTACACTAGATGAATAAAGCATTTAGAACTCTCGCAACAGAGTCAGAAACTCCCGACAGCATAAATATATCGACAAGAAATGTTATGTGTGTATCAAAAATTGCATATGGACGACATTGATTTTCAACCAAATCAGTGATTTGGTTTCATAGGTAGAGCAAAGAGTAAGTTAATTTACACAGGGGTGTACAATGCCGGTGATTCACAGACGAAGTTTTTTTAATATCAGATTACTTTAGCGCCGCCATTTAGAAGAAGGTCGGCCCTAGGCCCTGCCTTGATGTACGAGTTGACAATGCCGTCCCGGGAAGCCACATGGATCTCACCAAGGTACCCGTCCAAGGTCAGTTTGTGGATCAAACTCTCCGCATCCGATCTGCTCCATGTCTTCCCCAGTCCATGTAGGGGCAGCTTGTCATGTCCTGAAAGTAGATAAACAAAAGTCAGCTCTGAAAGGATGAATGCATGGAGAAGTCCAACTGGAGAAATTAGTTTTGTGACTTATGCCCGGGCTTCAACAGCGAGGTCATTTCGTCTCTCTGGTGTATATGAGCCCGACTCTACTCTGGGAGTCCTAAATGTTACCTGTCAAGTTTTTCCTCCTAGAGTCTTCAACCAGTATCTGATATCATGGCTTGGGACCATCCCTTAACATTACATTTGAAGTATCCTTTTCAAATCTTAAAGAGGAAAATCGGTACAGTTGCAGAAGGGAGTAAAATACAAGGGTAGTTAGTCCATTGGCGAAAGGCAGAATGTCTACCTATGGATTCAAACCCTAACAGAGTATGTCCTAAGGGTGAGTTGTGTAGTACCGAGACAAATTGTCATAGCTCCAATTTGGTTGGCTCTGCTGCCGTTAAAGGTGCAATAGTAATTAAATAAGAAATAATGTTTATGGCTGATAAAAATACATTGTTATCAGGATACAAAAGATATCAATTTTAGTTGAGGGCGCTGGTAGCTCAGTGGTATGCGTGCTTGACTTCTGAGCTGAAGATCGTGGGTTCGTAACCCGACCGAGGCCCTTAGTTTATTTTATCTCAGAGGTAAAATAAACTTAAGCACGCCGTCCTTCGGATGGGACGTTAAGCGATGGTCCCGAGCCTGTACGATGTCAGATACTCGTTAAAGACCCCTGCCCTGGGTGAATAAAATTTAGGATAGGCAAAATGTAGGACTCCCACAGTAGAGACTCCCACATGTCCAACAGAGTGAGGAAAGAGCGCTCTGGTAGTAGGCGATATGATGTAGAAGAAATTCGAGGTTCTGTCGTATAAAAGAAAATTCAAAATTTGGCCAACGTTTCTAAAACTATTTATTTTCTTCTTCAGGGCCTTATGACTTCAGTGGATGTGTGTGGTGAAGGTGTTGTGAGAACACCTTCTCCACTCAAGTCATTATAAGGCCCTGAAGAAGAAAATAAATAGTTTTCGAAACGTTGGCCAAATTTTGAATTTTCTTTTACACGACAGAACATCTAATTCCTTCTACATTGAAAAGATACGGTCGACTCTATTAATCATTAGATGATATGACCCCGTAGTTAAAGCCCGGGCATGAGTCATAACAACTAACTGAAACACATTTTCAATTTAAACATATGTTCTATACATTTTCCCGCCAAAGTGACTAACAACAGATAAATTAATAAAACGCATATTATCACCAGGCAAAGGGAGATATCCCTTACCTGATCAGCTCTCATATAAACAGACTAGCCTGTTACCGTCTTCGTCCAGAGTATTTTTAGGCAGGTTAGTAACTTTAAGGTTACATGATATTAGAGATGTATACACGAAAATGTATACGTAAAGTGAACCGATTTCAGCTTACGCCATCGTCAGGACGAAGGTCAAAAGTGACTATATATTAATGTAAATAATAAACATATATACCTGACTGAACCACTTTTTTGGCCCCACTGCCCTTGAATATGTCAATAATATGAACATAAGTGAAGTTGGAGTTCCACGAACTGGTTCCTGTGTCTCCACAGAAATTTCGGATATTCGATACAATTTGTTTGGCCACATCAGTGACATCTTCAACTGTATATTGATTCTAAAAAAAAAAAAAAAATGTCCACGATTAATTATCTGTATAGACAATAAGCACAATATAACAATGACAATGGATTTTTACATAACAGACCTTAGAAAGACAGTTGTCACAGGTGGTAGAAGGACGGGATCTGCACTGATCCGAGTTGAACTTCTCCCCGAAGTAGTTGAGTTGCATCGTCCGTCTACATTCTATCCTATTCTCACAGAAGGCCACCATTCTCCACAGATTGTCCAGATGGGTCTTCTTGGAGGCTGCCGTACCCTCCCGATCCACTAGACATATCCAAATGTACATGTTTCAACGCCTTTGGATGGATGAACAGACATCTGTTACAGTAGAATTTGTAGTAAATTAATATGTGAATATTTAAACCGCAACTTGCGGTCTTATGCTACACTTGTGGGGCCGACTAGCAACTTAAGAATGACTTTCTTAAGCAAAAAATCGATTGAATCTGCAATATATATAAAATAATATGTTAACCTTCCACCACTCGCACCGTTTGATTCTTTCAAACGTGTTCAAATTTTTCCTTTTAAGGAAAAGGGAGGCGATTTGTTGACCTGTTCAACCACTTCTATTCTATATTTAAGACTTCCCTTGACTATAAGTTTTTCCTAATTTCTTTCCTCAGTAATTGAACTTCAAAGTGAATAAGTCGCATATGTTGGAAATAATCAAACACCCTAGTATTAATTGAAACTGACATAATTGCAGAGATATTGTGAAATAATTCAAATGAACTTGAATGAAATAAAACTAGTTTATTTGTGGTATTGTCTAATTTCACATAATATATATACATGGGAGTACTTTCGGTATTTCTACCATCCTCAGCCGAAAGACTGACAGTCTTATCTCTTATGACAGTAAAAATAAATAAAACGTATGTTTAAAAAAATATATATTGTCTATTTCACAAATAATATATAATATGGGAGTACTTTCGGTATTGCTACCATCTTCAGCCACGACTTAACAAATACTAAATTGAAGTTCAACTAGGTAGTTTACAATCCAAGCGGTAGGTAGGTATCCTTTTTCAGCCCCTACGGGGTTTTCCTATCCTTTCTGTACAGTTAATATTTGAAATATGGAAAAACATAAAAAATGACATTTCGTCCCAAATTGGGTTCTTAAAAATAAAAAATTTGAAATACTATGTGTTGATTAAATGCATATATGAAGTGAATTAAAGATAACAATAGTTAATATATGAATAAAAATAAAATAAAAAGTTTTATAAAATAAAATATACAGTTTTTTGGGAGAGTAAGTACGTATACACAGAGACTGGAGGATTATATTATTGGCGATAAAAGGGGTGGGTATTTGAGATTGGTCTGATTGTTCATACAATTTCCTTTTTGTAGCGCTCTGTTTATTTCTAGTTGTTCCAGTGAGTTGAGTAATGTATCTTTGTCACAAAATCTCTGCAAAAAATGTTAAGTATAATCTTATGACAGTCTTATCTCTTATGATTTTGGCTGAGGATGGTAGAAATACCGAAACTACTCCATGTATATATATATATTCTGTAAAATTAGACAATACCACAAATAAACTAGTTTTATTTCACTCTAGTATTAGCTTTATAAAATATAAGTATCTTTTATCTATGATTTTGATACATTTCAATGTATATTAATTCTTCACCATGTTATATTTATTAGTTAAAATACAATATAATAATAAAATACATCAAAGAGGAAACAGAAACCTAACGTGCGACAATTGGTATTCAAGCATACCATTAGTGGATTACCCCTAACTAAAAAAATAACATACATTTTGAATTATTAGGTTTTACTTTTTTTTATAATACGTCAGATAATAGAAAGTAATATCCTGAATAGGTTTTAGTAAAAAAAAAATGAGCAAAATTATAAATTATTAAATGTTTGAAGAAATCAAACGCGCGAGTGACCAAGTTGAAAAAGGGGGCGCGAGCGGAGGAAGGTTAAAGTTGTGGAATAGTTAGCATAACAAGTAGACTGCTTAAGGAACCTAGGAGGAACTTGCGGGTCCATCAATCAAATAGGGACCATGATGTGCCAAAGATGACATTACTGGAGGAAATCCACGGGACCAGACGTGTTGGAGGGATGGTGTTGCGCATGATGCGAGGATCCTACTTGGAGTCAGGAACTGGAGAGCAGCTGTACAGGACCGAGACGACTGGCGAAGGCTGATCCAGGAGGCCTTGACTCAGAAATGAGTTGTTGCGCCGATGATGATGATGATGATCAATCAAATAATGGAGAAGACACAACTCAATTGGTTCAGACATTTGCGCAGGATGTCAGGGGACAAAGGATCCAGGAAGATCATGAAATCAAGACGTTATAGCTGTAGAGAGGAGACCACAAGGATGGCCCTGGATACAGTAACTGGAGTGTATCTACCGAGGTTGGGGCAGGATCGCGGCAGCTCAACAGTAGAGAGAAGAGCGCTCACCCGGATAGAAGACGAGGACCGAGAGGCTCTCTCCACGTCAAGAGATTTACGGAGATAGGAAAAGAAGATGAACTCTCAGAAAATTACTAGGATAAAAACAGAAGAAAAAAAAAACAATGATCCGGCAGCACTTCTGCGAAAGAAATAATACGTTATACTGTTTGAAACCGGTAGGTTTCGTGAATATAAAATCTTAATATACCAGAACTTAGCGCAGAAGTTAATGCTGAGAAAACAGTTCGATTAATATTGAATCCTTCTTCTTTTAATTCCGAATTTTTATATCACCGACCTTTAGATCATGTATTATTAATTGAAAAAAAAATAAATTCAGGTGAAAGAAATCAGCCAGTGGTTTCGAAAGCGGAAGCTTAACTTGAACGGTAGGAAGACGGAAGCGAAGGTGTTCGCTTTACGTCGCATCTCGATAGAACACCTCAGTAGGCTGCAAATCGATCAACTCCCAATTCCATGGAATCCTAAAGACCAGGGTGTGCGCTATCTTGGAGTGCACCTTGACACAAGACTAACATGGCGCCTACACATCAACACAACTCCAACAAGCACACACACGACTCAGGCTCATCTACCCTCTCATAAACAGGAATACACCACTCAGACACACATGCACATCCTTACTTTACAAAACACTAATACTTCCACTCTTAACCTACGCTTGCCCCGTATGGTTCTGCACTAGCCACAACAACATAACAAGATTACAAACATTTCAAAGTCCTCAGGATAGCGATGAACGCACCCTGCTTTATCAGGAACACCCAAATCCACCGGGAACTGGGAGTTGCTCCTTTTGCAGCCCACATCGAAAAACTGCCAACCTGCTCTGGAGAGTCTCGGCCAGTCTATAGCTCTCAGACTACAGACGAGACTGTACCAAGACTTTTTATTTTTATTTTAATTTTTCATTCATTTGTCATTTTGTGTAAAGTACATGTTTAGTACTGGTCCAAATAAAAATGTTTTTCGTCTTCTAATTGAAAAATTAATAAACCTATATTTGCCAATAATAATATTATTTAAAAAAAATTGTTAGTGTATCCCGGGTATGTGTAATGTCCCAGTCCGAATCAATCAATTACGTTTCCGCTCTCCCTCCAAAGCCAATTAACCGTTTGGGCTACTACTCAATATTTGACTTACATAGTGGCCTCTGAATCCTCATACTAAAATTTGTGTCGATACATTCATTACATCGGCAGTTATTATATTATTTGAGCCGAGCCCTTCTTCTCTGATCCCCCTCTTCCCTTCGACCGATTCCACGGAAAATTAATAGGTGCCTTCCTTATGATATTTTGAATTTAAATATAAAAAATCATGTCGATAGATTAATTTTATCGACAGTTATTCGGATTTTTTGAGATGAGCTCCTTCTTATCCCCCTCCCCTTGGACTGATTCCGCAGAAAATTAATAGGTGTCGTATTTTTTGGTTCTTAATTTACATAAGGAATTTCGTGTCAATACATTCATTACAACGGCAGTTATTAAAGTTTTTGTGTTATGCCTCCCCCTCATTCTCTCCTTCTCTTTGGCCGTACTTTGGTATCGTTGTGTAGAGGAAAGAAGCCATCACTAGATGTGTCGCGTGCGCAGATGGCGCCGTTGTCGCTCCACGCAATTAGAGCTAAATTTAGCCTCGCGCGCGGCATTCAAAGAGGCGTAGCTCCGCAATACGTTTGTCGATCCACGTTTCAGAGATCACTCTCTGTCGTAGTAGGTATAATCCATCGAACTCAAACTGGTGCTCTTCAGGAGTTATAAGGCTTACAAGTGTGTAATTTGTTGCAGACATTTGACGATTGCTCGGCTATGGCGCCCCCGCGTTCAACACGTTGTGTATTTGGTTACGTCATTTCTGTACTCTAGTGCCCATACACAGCAGCACGCACAAGACGTTTCACGTACCCCACTGCGGCTGCGTCTCCGATACAGCCAGTGTTTGTTTTTTTTTTTCACTTTTGGAATCATCACTTACTCTCTATAATCTTGCGGATACGGTGCATGTCCCGGTAGCTATAGTAGAGGAGACAATGGGATAGTTCTCCGTCCCGACCCGCTCGTCCTGCCTCCTGGTAATAGCCCTCCAGAGACTTGGGCAAAGAGTAATGGATAACGAAACGCACGTCCGGCTTGTCTATACCCATGCCGAAGGCAATTGTTGCGCACACCACCTGTAGTCAGAAAGTTGACAAATTACACAATTAGTTGAGTTTATATTACCTTAAAAAAAAAATCGTCGAAATCAAGATTTTTCTGTTCTTGTATCAAATTTTGAAATAAATCAAATTTTAAAAAATGATTACACTTATAATCATCTCTACTGGTCAATTACTTACACTATTTATTTATAGAAAAATACTTTTTTTTTTATACATAAATATTGTCCTTTTATTATTTCTCTTTATTTTTCGGGTGCACCTTGCGTTTGTGCAACATTGCGTGCAAACGTCTATGTTTGAAGAGGGAGCTCGGGATCTGATTAGTACTTAAGTGAGGTTATGGCGGACTGGGGGCGACCACCGGTCGTGGCGATCCAGCTTTTATCTGCTCCCGGTAGGAGCCGACAAACTTGCTGAACACTGGGTAGCCGGTCTCCGTCACCAGCTGCCGCCGATCCAGTCCCGCGAATGAACTCTACTCTGGCCTGGTCATACAGCGGGAAATCGAGGATGACATGCAGTCGAGTCGAGGCGTACCCAGACATCCGGAAAGTATGCATAAGTCGTTCGTCCATCCGAACTTCGTGACCAACGTTGTTGCCATTTTTACAATAGCCATTCCTGAACAATGCCTTGCAACGCTCTGGTCTGGACTGTCCGCTCACCTCCTGCTCCAGGGCTAGGCTTAAAGGCTCATCAATATCTGCTCCTAACGGCATATTGCGTCTATGGTAGTACGAGGCAACTGCAAATACTGTCCTAACACAAATCCTTCATACTTTGGAAATTTTTACAATGTTTAACTTAATTTTAACAATAAAAAATATAAAAACAGACAGGTAGATCGGAGATAGCGTGCTTGCCTGCTGAGCACAAGATCGTGGGTTCACACCAATCTTCGGATGGAACGTTAAGCAATGGTCCCGAGCCTTTACGATATCTTTGGAAACAGGTTACACAGTTTAATCAATTTATGAAATAGAGAGTGCAAGAGAGGATTTTCATAAAACCAACTTCTTTCATCGGACCGCCATTTTGTTACAATGTAAGGCATCAAAAAATGCTGAGAAATTTCATCTTTTTGAAAAATGATGTACAACAAGACTCTTTCTATTGGAGAGTTTAAAGTAAGTGTGCGTGCAGAGCCCCTGGTGGAGGGTTGAGTCAACATACCGCACTTGATATAATAAAGAACGCACGCTGTCCTATCTTCATAGGACTACTCGATACAACTACTCGTTCAGAAGTTATACATGTAACTCTTAAGTTGAGAATAACTAAAGTAATAAATAAATAAAATAAACTTAAAATAAATCTGCAAAGTGAAAAAAATTTAGAACACTCCGTCCTTCGAATTGGCCCTGGAGCGATGGTCCCGAGCTTGTATGATGTCAGATAATCGTTAAAGACCCCTATACCCTAGATGAATAAACGTGGGTAGACAAAATTTAAAACTCCGACTGTAGAATCGTGCTCATGTACACCAGAGAGACGAAAGAGCACACTGGTAGAAGGTGATATGACCTCGCAGTTAAAGCTGGGCATGAGTCAACTAATTTATTCCACAAAAAAAATATATATAAATAAATGGACAATATTTTAAAAAATATGTTATATTTATTTATTTGTAAGATAGAGACAGGTTGTTATGGTGAACGAGAAGGAGCTTACCACACCTTGATCTTGTCGGTTATCCACTTGGTCTGTATGTCGGCCCTCTGACTGTCTGGGAGACCAGCATGGTACGGGGAGGCTTTGATCTGGTTCAGTTTGAGTTGCTGCGCCAGACTATCACAGTCGTTACGTGACAGACAGTAGATGATACCACAATCTTTGGAAAATCTAGACAAAAACAATAACAACATTAACTACTAATAAGAAATAAAATGTCCGCTCTGCTTTTTTAAATGATTTTGACAACAGTGTGAGAAAAAAATTAAAGTGCATTTTCACAGGAGATATAATTTTTTCATGTTAAATTATATTAAAATATGGCACCGGTAGCTCAGTGATATACGTGCTTGCTGACTGAGCTCAACATCGTGGATTCGAAAGTCGGCCGACGTCCTTAGTTTATTTTATCTGAGAGGTAAATAAACCTACGACCGCCGTCCTTCAGATGGGACGTTAAGCGATGGTCCCGAACCTGTACGATGTCAGGTACTCATTAAAGACCCCTACCCAAGGTGAATAAAAATGTAAGGTAGGCAACATTTAAGACTCCCATCCATAGTAGAGTCGAACTCATGTCCACCATAGGGATGAAAGAGCGCTCTGGTAGTAGGCGATATGACCTCGTAGTTAAAGCCCAGGCAGGAGTCATAACAAACATAACCAACCTATAGGATAATAATAAAAAATTATTATATAAAAATGTTTATCAATTTTCCAAGAAACAATAATAAAGAACCACCACTATATAATCTATATTAATAAAGCTGAAACGGGGTTTGTTTGTTTGTTTGTTTGTTTGTTTGTATGTATGTATGTTTGTTCCAGCATCACGCCCAAACCGCTGGACGGATTTTTATGAAACTGCCCATGTAGCATTCTTTTGAGCCCGATTGAATAATAGGCTATGTGGCGTCCCAAAATTTTGATCGGGAGGGGGGGTTGTGGGGGGGCCTAAGTATAAAAATAGTGCTAACTCATTAACTAATGGGCGAATCGTCATGAAATTTCACATGTAGTATTTTTAAAAGCCAAATAGGAAAAAAAGGTGTGTGGCGTCCCAAAGTTTTGAACGGGAGGGGGGGTTGTGGGGGGGCCTAAGTATAAATATAGAGCTAACTCTTTAACAGTTGGTCGGATTGTCACGAAGTTTCACATGAAGTATTCCTGAAGACCAAATAAAAAAATAGGCGGTGTGACGGCTCAAAATTTTTTACGGGAGGGGGGGTAGTGGGGGGGCCTAAGTATAAATATAGAGCTAACTCATTAACTAATGGGCGAATCGTCATGAAATTTCACATGTAGTATTTTTAAAAGCCAAATAGGAAAAAAAGGTGTGTGGCGTCCCAAAGTTTTGAACGGGAGGGGGGGTTGTGGGGGGGCCTAAGTATAAATATAGAGCTAACTCTTTAACGGTTGGTCGGATTGTCACGAAATTTCGCATATATTATTCCTGAAGGCCAAATAGAAAAATAAGGTGTGTGGCGTCCCGAAGTTTTGAACGGGTGGCGGGGTTGAGGGGGGGGGACTAAGTATAAATATAGAGCTAGCTCATTAACTGTTGATCGTATTGTCATGAATCGGATTGTCATGAATTTCACATGTAGTAGTAGTAACTATGTATTCGCTGTGGGGTTCACTGTTGCAAGACATTTACTAGCTGTGATGTCCAGCGTTCCTAATATCGTACTAGCTGTGGGGTCCGCTGTTGCAAGGCACTTACTAGCTGTAGTGCTCAGCCCCAGCGTTCCTAACTATGTACTGGCTGTGGGGTTCGCTGTTGCAAGGCACCTACAAGACATTTTACTAGCTGTGATGCCCAGCGTTCCTAATTACGTACTAGCTGTGGGGTCTGCTGTTGCAAGGCGCTAGCAGTGTGGCCCAGCGTATTTAACTACGTAGGTACTAGCTGTGGGGTCCGCCGTTGCAAAACTCATACTAGCTGTGATGCCCTGTGGTTCTAACTACATACTATCTGTGGGGTCCGCAGTTGCAAGACACCTACTACCTGTAGGGCCCAGCGTTCCTAAAAACGTACTAGCTGTGGGGTCCGTCGCTGCAAAAGCATACTAGCTGTGATGCCCAGCGTTTCTAACTAGGTACTAGCTGTGGGGTCCGCCGTTGCAAAACACATACTAGCTGTGATGCCCAGTGGTTCTAACTACGTACTAGCTGTGGGGTCCGCCGTTGCAAGGCATATACTACCTCTGGTGCCCAGCGTTCCTAACTACGTACTAGCTGTGGTGCCCAGCGTTCCTAACTGCGTACTAGCTGTGGTGCCCAGCGTTGCAAGGCATATATTAGCTGTGGTCACAAACGTTCTTAAGTTCGCACTGGCTAGGACGTCCAGCGAAGCTAAGTATTCACTAGCTGTGGTTTCCGCCGTTGAAAGGCGCATACTAGCTGTGGTGCCCAGGGGTCTTAAAAACTTACTAGCGTTACTATAGTTGAAGGACTATAAGCCTTATTCCGTATGAATAATTGAAAATTATAACATCATGAATGTACTGTTAAAGGGTAAGCGGATTGGCATGAATTTCACATGTAGTAGTAGTAACTATGTATTCGCTGTGGGGTCCGCTGTTGCAAGGCATTTACTAGGTGTGATGCCCAACGTTCCTAATATCGTACTAGCTGTGGGGTCCGCTGTTGCAAGGCACTTACTAGCTGCGGTCAATAGCGTTCTTAAGTACGCACTGGCTAGGATGTCCAGCGATGCTAAGTATTCACTATCTGTGGTTTCCGCCGTTGAAAGAAGCATACTAGCTGTGATGCCCAGGGGTCCTAAAAACTTACTAGCTGGGGTGTTTGACGTTGAAGGACTATAAGCCTTATTCCGTATGAATAATTGAAAATTATAACATCATGAATGTACTGTCGAGGAACTGAATAGCCTTATAGGAGATATTGGGAGAAAAGTCAAAGTTCCCCGGGCAACGCCGGGTATTACTGCTAGTATAATATAATTCAAGAATTACATGCCCCTTCCATATTTATTTTATTTATTATCATTATTTATTTATTTAATTTTTTCTCTTTGTTATTATAAATAAATGCATTTCCTTATTTAAATTCATATTAGTCTCTAAAGTGCATATGCATAAAGTTTAACTCACTTTGTAAAGATAGTCTAGATAGATATTTTGTGTATTTTTTATCTTATTTTGTATATTTATTTTAGACTTTATTTCCAGTTTTTATTTTTTATCTATTTATCAAAATAAATGTATTTAAATTATCTAGTCTAGTATCATTATCGGTGAATTGTACAATCTCAATTTTTGAATTATGAGCTTGTATGTTACATATGGTAATTGTAATGTTTACTGATTCAATAGTTTACGGGTATTATATTATTAAACAATAAAATTATTATTATTATGAAGTTGTTTTAATAAACTCTGATTTCCTATAAATAAATAGTTTGATACTTACTTAGTTTTCAGGAGGCCAAGGATCTCTAAGAGAGCGGCTTTTCCTGCGATGTTCCTGACTTCATACTTGAGATTTGGCCTATCAAAGCTTGACAAGAACCTGGAAATTTGAATGTTTACAGTCTATGTTATACTATCTATATGAATAAAACTTTAGTGGTTGTATGTACATAAAGTATTTTTTTAAAACCATTTTCCTTTTTATCTGTTTTGGGTTAAACTAAGATCGTACCAGTGGTACCTTTCGTAACTATCTTCTTGTACCTTTCACCATGGAAACATACCTCAAATAAACTTCAATATTTTGAAACTGCGTATTCGTGGGTTCGAATCCCGGGGCTTTCACTTCCCCAGCTATACGAGGTATTGGGAGAGTTATGTAATCGGTCGGAGTTTTCATGGAATTTCATGTTTCAAGACGCCCTGATTCCATAAATGACAAAACAAAGACAAAAAAAACATTAAGGCGTAGTCAAGGTCTATGCCGTAGATTTTCCGTTAAACGTGGGGATAAAATCATTTTTCATATTCTTTTCGATGCTGCCGTAGCTCTTGCATTTGCTCGGCACTAGACTTTTTAGGTTTTTCAAATTCCTTTTGATGCGAGCTTTCCTCTGATTTGCGTTTTCTATAATTCCGCGCATATTTACGATTCATATGAGACGACATCTTTAATTGTTTTGCAATTTTCAATTTAATACCGATTTTTACATATATTTCGGCGAATATTTTTATTGTTTCACTTTGAGTCCTAGTAGTGCTCCTCAAGCTCTTTACAATGACACCCGAATCAACGTCCTATCTAAACGCGTTATCACGCTACACTAATTTCTAATTTTACACAACGCTAATTCGCAACAATCATCCGCCGGTGCCCACACTAGCCCGATAACATCACAGGCAAAACATACACTGTACAATAAACACGTACAGACATGCTCTATCCATTGTGACCTCAACCGTTGTTATCGCATTATTAGTCTCGTAGTTATTATCGATTGAAATCTCACGGTATTTTGTAACACAAGAAAGATTGACCGGCTATCACTCTGCTTAACGAGCGATTAGACGTTTTCACGTCAAAATTTCTGTCTGTTTGTACGAGGTGTGTTCACAAAATAACAGGAAATTTCGATTTTTGAAAAGAATTTTATTTATTCGTCTACATCAATGTTATCCCTTTCAAAATAGTCTCCATTAGATATTATACACTTATGCCAGCACTTCTTCAACACTTCTGGAACTCGATCTTTGGGATAGCATTTTGTGAACAAATAACACATCCGGTTTGGCTGTTTACCAACACAACAACGAAAAAATCGTGCGAAACGGACTAATACAACCCGCGAAATTTCCGTTACTTTTTCAACACACTTCGTATGTGTGTGTGTGTAAACACGATAACTCTCAACAGAATGAATGTGTCGACAAGAAATTTCGTAAGGACGACACCTATTGATTTTCAGCAAATAGGCCAAAGGCAAGCGAGGATTTTGGGGGGGGGGGGGGGGGGGGGGGCTTAACACAAAAACTCTAATAACTGCCGTTGTACTGAACATATCCAACATAAAATTTCGTATATAAACTTAAAACCCTATAAAGACGATACCTATTAATTTATTAATCGGTTGAAGGGGAGGAAAGGGGGCTCAAAACAAATTCCTAATAACTGCCGATGTTATGAATTTATCGACACAGAATTTAATTTGAGGATTCAGAAGCCACTATGTCAGTCAACTATCGATTTTTAGCCCAATCGATTTAATTGTTTTAGAAGAACGAAAACGTAATTGATTAATTCGTGCTGGGGAAGTACATTTCCCGTGATTCACCGCTGAACTTTATTGTCTTTGGTTATACTTTAAGTTAATCAGTGAAAGAATTATAACGTCTGAAGATATTTTTCCGCCGATGGAAGCAGTAAATGTTTTTCAATTTCAGACTCGTCGGAGAGAATTTTCTCATTGTTTAGGAACTCTAAACCCTCCCGTTAAAATTTTGGGTTAGTGAGTGACCAACATTCTAACTTTGTATTTAGCTAGGTAGCTCAGTGGTATGCGTGCTTGCCTATTGAGCTCAATCTCATTTTATCTGGGAGATAAAATAAACTTAAGCACCCAGTTATTCTGATGGGTCGTTAAGCGATGGTCCCGAGCCTGAACGATGTCAGGTACTCGTTAAGGACTCCTACGCTAGGTGAATAAAAATTTAGGGTAGGCAAAATGTAGGACTCCCATAGTAGAGTCAGACTCATGTTCACCAGAGTGACGAAAGAGCGCTCTTTAGTAGGCGATATGACTTTGTAATTAAAGCCCGGGCATGAGTCATAATAACTAACTAAATATAGTTACCATTTGGGTGATGGGAGACCCAGCTGATGTAGAATGTCCTTCCTGACACGAGGTGTCGCTGTGGCAGTCAGAGCCATTATCGGAACGTTAGGGTACTTCTGTCTTAGAAGGTTCAACTTCTTGTAATCAGGCCTGCAATACGTTCAAACATATATATTATTAACTAGCTATGTTACCCGTAGTTCATGGGTAGATAAAAATTAAATGAATGTTAATAAATAATAATATGTTAATATATCGCACCTCCGAAAGAACAATGACGTAAGTGTAAAAACTGTTATTCCGAGTTATGGCGATATAAATAAATTAATTTTGGAAAATTAAATATAGCAGCGCCCAGGAATGTCTTAGAGTAATTAAATTTGGTCAAATAGTAACCAATACCTAGTCGTACAAGGTTCTGTAGCCTGCACTTTATTTCCTAAATGCTGGGCGACAGAAGAGAGCATAAAAAGTGATCTTCCAGATACGTCATCGTTCTTCTGGAGGTGCGATATTTTAAGACTAGTAAATACAAAAGGAGATAAATAGTAGACAAGGAGAGAGATAGGTGCACATGACTTTCTGAAAAGTGGACAAGTCCTATTGATTAACCGACAATTTAGGGTGGGCAAAAATTTACTCCCATGATACGAGATGGGCTCATGTCCACCAGAGCGACGAAAGAGCACTCTGGTAGTAGGCGATATGACCTCGTTGGTAAAGCCCGGGCTAACTAACTATATTTGAATATTTTCGTTTGTACACTTGTTTCCATGATTGTGTGGCTGATTTTGAAACGTTGAAAGCTGGAATCTGTAATGCCCCTTCTTATTTTGATCGTTCCAATATTTTTTTAGAGCTCTTTCGTCACTCTGGTGGACATGAGCCCGACTCAACTATCCTAAATGTTGCCTAGTAGGACGTCTTTAACGAGTACCTGACATCGTCCAGGTCCAAATCGCTTAACGTCCCAACCGAAGGACGGCGTGCTCAAAGTTTTTCTACTTCCAGATAAAAAAAAAAAAAAAAAACAATATAAAACTAAGATAGAATGCCTCGGTTATTACCTGAAGTCATGTCCCCACTGGGAGACACAGTGAGCCTCGTCTATGACGAACCTGGCCAGAAGACCTCTCTGGTAGAGTGTGTCAAACACCCCGTTGAGGCGGTCACTGTTGGAGATCTTCTCGGGAGTGACGAACAGGAGCTTCAGGCCTGCCAACATTATCATTTTTTTTTTTTACATTTTTGGAATCAAGGGTTCGGAAAACATGAAATTTCGTTGAAAACTCAACATTGAATTTCTGACCGATTACATAACTTCCCCTATACTTCGTAAAGTTGTGAAAGTAAAAATGGGAATAGTTTGAACGACCAAACTCACTTCAAATGCTCACCTCTGTTAACGCCACTAGGTTAAATTTTTTTGTATTTCTTTCCCGTTCTCTCTCTTAGTATTTCGATATTATTTCATGTATTTAAGTACGCTATTATAAATGTCATTCATTTATTTGAAGAAGAAGAAATAGAGTTTATTATAACAGTCGCATCTACAGAGGTACAATTATACAAGAAGGTTCCTTAACCATTACCCTTATACACTGAATACAAATCAAAAATCAGTTAAATTAAAAACAATGCTACTGCTTAAGAGTAAAGTTTAAAAAATTATAAAAGAAAAAACAAATACAAAGTAACTGAAAGGAATAGAAAATAAATAAATAAACATTCAAAAACAGAGATTATAATTTAAAATAGTGAACGGATAATTTTGTGTTTCCCTTCCTGAGTTTTCCCTATTTTCTTTACCAAAACGTTTTGATTTGTGTCACACTTAAGTAAAAAATGTATTTGAATTTCTTATTATATGGGACTATTCTCTTTCAAGGGGCTTCTCTTGAGAACGGGGAGTCAAAGCCTCTAAATTGTATAAGCCAATTTAACAAACTTAAAATATATTTTTGTATAATCAAACAATAGAATGTTAAACAAGTTTATTGTTTTTATGTTTGTATAACTCGGATTAATTTTAAATTACTCTAGAATCAATGGAGTTTATAGCTTCAGTGGTTTTGACTGGAAACATTCATCCTTCATTTTTTGTTATACGTTGTATATAGATAATAAAAATAAACATACCAGTTTGAGAGGAATTACTCGTTAGACCATAATAAATATTATTCGCATCAGAAACACTCGCTTCACCAGTCAGACAGGCAGCATCGATCTACAAAAAAGGTGCATAATTAGACGTAAAGTTCAACACATTACCAGCTCATAATTACTTAGTTGTGACTCATGGCCGGGCTTTAACTACAAGGCCATATCGCCTACTACCAGAGTGCTGTTTCGTAACTCTGGTAGACATGAGTCCGACTCAACTATGGGAGTCCTAAAATTTGCCTATCCATGTTTGGATACCATCCATGTATAGTTACCCACCATCTTCAGTTCAGTAGGCAAGCTTTTAATTGATGTATATAAAAGAAAATGTAAAAAGGATAGGTACCAAATATTCTAGACGACATGAAACTGAACACAAAACACAACTTACCTTTCCATCTATCTAATTGCATATTTCCTTTTTTCTTTTTCATCTTAATACTCACTTATTAATTTAATACTAATTATTTATTCTCACAGTAAACATTTACGTTTGCATATGATTAGAGATTGATTCAAGAAAGAAAAAAAAAGAATGAAAGTTGAAACCAAGAAGACTATAACTGAAAAGAAATAACCCTAAAAACACAAAACAGTGTTGCCCGGTCATGATCTTAATAAAATTATTTTCTAGTAAAACTAAAAATATCAAGTTAGCCACAAATTCAATAAACTATTTTTAAATATAAATAAATATTTAAACAAAAAATTTTAATACATATTAATTACCGACAATTGATAATGTGAAATGGCAACATCTCTACTGTTGAAAGATGTAAAGAAAACATTTTCTAGATAAAAAAAACATGAAAGCTTGTCCGCCTATGTTATGTCACATTCACAGACAAAAATATTTTTTCCTTCCATTTTTCGAATCAGGGTGTCGACAAACATGAAAAACCGGCGAAAACTCAATTTCGAATTTCTGACTGATTATATAACTTCCCCTATACTTCGTATAGCTGAGGAAGTAAAAAAAAATATCCAGTTAATATAGAAACAACAAATTAATGAGATGACGATGAGACTTTATGCCCGAATATTAAGTATGTTTTCAACTGATTGAAAATAAATGGAAGAATAATAAAGCTGTCTAAATACATTTTTGCGATCTGTGTCGATATTAGAAACAAATAAAAGCAAACTTGTTTAGAATTTATATTGTTTAATACCAGCCAGAATTGTAGCAAAAGGGTATAGTCAAAGATTTGGAATTGATCACCAAACATATGCACCAGTAGCTAGATTACAAACAATTCGTATGTTAATGGCTATCTCAGCTAGTTATGGCCTTCAGGTGCATCAGATTGATATAGTAACTGCCTATTTGAATGGTCAACTCGACGAAGAGGTTATAATGGAAAAGCCAGATATGCTCGAGGAAATGTTGCAGAGAATTAGTCACAGTAATGACAAAAGTGTAAGTTATAAGGCCAAGATATTGAAAGCTATAGAAGCTGGTGGTGATACTTGTAGACTTAACAAGGCGTTATATGGACTTCGTCAAGGTGGAAGAAAATGGAACGAAGCTATAGATGAAAGGCTGAAGGATCTAGGGTTAACTCCAACCATTGGTGAGCCATGTCTCTGTTATGCTCATCGCAATAATGATATCCTGTTCCTGTTACTCTATGTAGATGACATTCTAATTGCTTCTAAAAATGAAAAATGGATAGAAGAAATTAAACGAGGACTTGCAGCCAAGTTCGAGGTTAAAGATCTAGGATTAGCTAGAAATAAATCAATCCAAAGATAAGATAGTGATAAACCAAAGAAGCTATATTCTAGACATACAACGGTTTGAAATGAGCAAATGTAATTCAGTCTCTACACCGTCAGAAATGAAGTTTTATGAAGAAACTCATGATGGCTCAAGTCATAACTCGTATGAGAAATTTCCTTATCGTGAACTCATTGGTGCCCTCATGTACCTATCGGTGTCTACAAGACCCGATATATCAAACACAGTAACAAGATTGGCACAGTTCACGAGTTGCCGTAAAAGGTGGCATATTGTTAAAGCAAACAGAGTTCTGAGATACCTTGCTGGGACTAAAGTTAAAGCCCGGGCATGAGTCATAAAACCTAACCTATAATTATATATATATTTATATATTATATATCGTGGGCTTACAAGCGAAAGGCACTAAGTCTGAAGAGATGGTTTTGAGTTATGAACGATTTTAATACTCAAACCCCTTCCTTAATTTTGCTACAAATTATTTTGGTGTGACCAATTACTTTAGATGAAAAAGTATATGCTCGGAAATAGTATGTTTTTTACATGTTTTACTCATTCAAAATAGATTTTATTTAAAAAAATAATGATACAAATGTCATGACTTAGTGCCTTTCTGTTGTAAGCCCACGATATAATTATATATATTTCAAAATTTCCTAAAAATTAAATTGAGATGTAACTCTTCCAGATTTAATCTCGTGTTGTCAAAAAAAAAAACCTACATCAAGTGACTTAAGTTTTTCAGTCTGATCGAATATGAGTGATTTGAGTGGGGATATGACGATGGTGACTCCTGAGGCGAGGATACCCGGGAGCTGATAGCAGAGTGACTTGCCGCCCCCAGTCGGCATCAGCACGAAGCAGTCATTACCAAGGAGAGCTGCATTGATGGCCTCCAGCTGGTTGGGGCGGAACTTGTGCAGTCCGAATGTCGACCGGAACACCTGAACACAAATAATTATACTTAAGTAAAAATAACTAAATAACAAATGAAATGATTAAAAAATTGATAAAAATAAATGAAACCAAATCGTTCCATGTTACATTCGCCTTGAGGCGTGTTGACTTTCCAACTGTATCTATCGTTCAATGATGTCCCTCTGGTACACGACAGACATGCGATACTTAGGATCCTATCTTGACAGACATTACTTAGGATTCTACATTAGCAGACGATACTTAGGATTCTACCTTGACAGGCGATACTTAGGATTCTACCTTGACAGATTACTGACTTGAAACAAACACGTTTCGCAGACTCGACAGAATATGAAACGACGATTTGGACTGATCAAAAGCCTGTAGGAGGTCCGAGTACTCGTTAAAGACCCCTATCCTAGGTGAATAAAGACTCATATACATCAAAGTGACGAAAGAGCGCTCTGGTAGTAGGCGATTATGATCTTGTAGTTAAAGCCAAGGGCATTGAGTCATAATAACTCATTTTTAGTAAACGGCCGATAAAACAATGGTTTTCGCATTTTAAAAACGACCCACCAAAAATAGAATTTTGATACATAGATGTTTTGAAGGATAATTGAAGACGTAAAAAAAATATATATCTTTTCAAATTTTAGTTTTGTGTGAGGAATATTCAAAAAATATTTTACGTTATTCTCAAGAAAATACACGACCATGAATTTTTACGAAATACCTATCTGATGTGAGGTTTTATTGTCTTAGTTTACAACTAAACCTGAAGATGGCGTTATGCCGAAAGTTTATGTATATTATGGAATAGAAAATATTTCAAATGATAAGTTTGTTTTAATTATTTAGTTATTGTGACTCATGTCCGGGCTTCAACTACGAAGTCATATCACCTATTACCAGAGCGCTCTTTCGTCACTCTGGTGTATATGAGTCTGACTCTGCTGCGAGAGTCCTAAATGCTTTATTCACCTTGGGTAGGGGTATTTGGAATATCTGAAATTGTACAGGTTCGGAACCATCCCTCAACTTCCTAATATCAATATTATCTTGCTGAGGGCGCCAGTAGCTCAGTGGTATGCATGTTTGTCTTCTGAGCTCAAGATTGTGGGTTCGAAACCCGACCGAGGCCCTTAGTTTATTTTATCTCAAAAGTAAAATAAATTTAAGCACGCCGTCCTTCGGATGGGACGTTAAGCGATGGTCCTGATCCTGTATGATGTCAGGTACTCGTTAAATACCCCTACAGAAGGTGAATAAAAATTTAGGGTAGGCAAAATTTAGGACTCCCATAGTAGAGTCGAGCTCATGTCCACCAGAGTGACGAAGGAGCGCTCTGGTAGTAGGCGATATGTGTAGTTAAAGCCCGGGCATGAGTCATAAAACCTAACGTAACCTATTATCTTGCTATTCCTCGATGTTCCAAGTTAGTCATTTTCGAGTGATGCCCTGACAAAAATTCAACTTTATGTATATAGATGACTTACACTGATCATTTCTGCAGAATGAGGATAATTGATTGACTTAAACTCTCTAGAGCTATCCAAGTCCACACCCTGGGTTGAAGAAAAATCTTTTGGTGGCTCGAAAAATGAGGGCTTTGGAGTAGTAGCCTTACCTAGAAAAAAAATAAAAATAAATGAATGAAATTAAGCAATGAATGAATTGAGTCGGTTATATAGAACAGTGAGAACAAGTCATATGAATGAAAAATCCATGTTTTTAATTAATTTTTTTTTTTGCTTTATGTACGGTCTATATTAGCCATGACAATGTGTTATCTAGTTATTTACGACATCCATGACCCCGGGAGAGAGTTCTATCTACGAAATAAAACACTCCCGGACGGGATTCGAACCCGCAAACCATGGTGAGACCATGCGACCAAAGCCCTACGCTCTAGCCCGCACGGCCACCATGACCCCCCAAAAATCCAAGTTAAAACTTGTCTTAAATGGCAAATAATGTTCTCGTGTAATCTAAGTATATTTCATTTCCCCAGCTGTATGAAGTATAGAGCAAGTTACGAAATCGGTCAGAAATTCGATGTTCAATATTCATCGGAATTTCATTTTTTTCCGATTCCCTGAATCAAAATGGAAAAAAAGTCATCGATGAATCACCGGCAACGTACTTCCCCAGAACAAATGAAATAATTAACTTTACGCTCCACATCCAAAACCAGTCGACCGTTTATGCTAATATTCAAGTTGACTTACATAGAGGCTCCTAGATCCTAATTTATAAACCCCATTTTTATTTTTTATTATTATATTTTCTTGATTTTATTATATTAATTACAACGGAAATATTTGTAAATGTTATGTTAAGGCAGGATTTCCCAAGGAGACAGGGTGTCTACAGCCTCAGGCAATCTCAACTAACCTGAGGATTGTATAAATATGACAACCTAGCAAATTTGAATGTCACTTTTGAGCTTTGTACTGACGATGGCGTAAGCCGAAAGTGGTACACTTTACATATATATTTTTGTATATTAAACAATATAAAAATTAAACCAGTTCTTTGTTTTTATTTATTTACTAGCTTTCCACTTTATCGACACAGATCGCAAAAATATATTCAGACATGTTCCTTACTTATATTACAGGATGGCCTATTCGAGACTATTCTATAGTACTATAATATATTATATTAAAATTTAGAAGACAAAATTTCGAGATTTATCCACAATATTTATTATAATGTTATAACAATAATACTTACTTAGAGGGGCAATAAAGGTGTTTTTGGATGTCCTGGCAAAAACTGGAGTGTAGACAGGAGCGGTACCATTGTCTTGTGTATCGTTATATGAAGAAGTAGTAGGCGTGCAGGGTTGTGATGGTGAAGAAAAACTTGCAGGTTTCGTAGTAGAGGAAGTAGATATTGGAGTGAAGAGTCGTGATGCACTGGTAGAACTGCAGGAAGACTGAACTTCATTGTTGGTTATATTAGACGAGAGGTTATCACTCAAAGAAGTGGGAGGTTGGTATGTTGAAGAAGATTGTTGTGCCGAAACGTTCGACGCTGAAGATGTACCAGATTGTTGCGTTTGGTTGAAATTGTACACTTGAGGTATCTGAGGAGAGGAACCAAGACTTTGAAGAAGTCTAGAGGGTTTTTTAAGCTTAAATCCACCCGGAGCTGGAGACTTGACAGTAGCATCAGACAGTGAACTGTTCGAAGTCGTAGAGGCTGCAACGCTACTACCGTTGAAAGCTCCAGAATGCAAAATTGAATTTGGTTTTGAAAAGACAGACTCATCAAAGGGATACTCATCTACTGACATATCCTTCTCGGAATCCGAAGGTTCAGAAACATAGGTTGTAGCCGCAGATATAACATCTGTAGACATTTTGATTGAAGACACTGAACTATTATTAACTGGACTTATTTTTGAAGATTTTGACAAATTCTTCGATATTTTTATATCATTATTAATATGATTTTCTTCAATATTAAACGATTTGAGAACATCTCTAGTTGTACATTCAGGGCTCGTATTAACTTCATTTTTCTTCATGAGGAGTTTCGCACGTTTTTTTTTCGCTTTCATCATTTGCCTAAATACCCTGAGCTTCTTAAGAAGGGAAACGTCACCTTTTAAACTAGGAATTAGTTCTGATATAAAACTCGGAAGAGAGACTAAAATAGAAAAACTTTTTTCCAATATTGAGTATTCACAGCTTTCTAGATCTTTATAAATATTCTTCAAATCATCTTCATTTGCCTAAAACATAAAACATATTATTAATACAATTGAAATAAATTATTATTCTATAATGTATTATACAGGCTGATCGCGGACATATTTTTTTTTAAATTGAAATGACTGGACAATGCTTTGCATGGCCGCCTCAACGGGGTGTTTGACACACTCTACCAGAGAGGTCTTCTGGCCAGGTTCGTCATTGACGAGGCTCACTGTGTCTCCCAATGGGGACATGACTTCAGGTAATAACCGAGGCATTCTATTTTAGTTTTATATAGGTTTTTTTTTTATCTGTGAGTTGAAAAAACTTTGAGCACTCCGTCCTTCGGATGTCAGGTACTCGTTAGAGACGCCCTACTAAGCAACATTTAGGATAGTTGAGTGGGCTCATGTCCACCAGAGTGACGAAAGAGCTCTAAAAAAAGGTTGGAACCATCAAATAGGGAGAGGTATTATAGATTCCAGCCTTCAACGTTAAAACCAGGCACACTCATTTAAACAAGTGTACAAACGAAAATATTCAAATATAGTTAGTTATTATGACTAAAGCCCGGGCTTTACCAACATGGTCATATCGCCTATTACCAGTGCTCTTTTGTCATTCTGTTGGACATGAGCCCGAGTCTACTATGGGAGTCTTAAATGCTGCCTACCCTAAATTTTTATTCGCCTGGTGTAGGGGTTTTTAACAAGTACCTGACATCATACAGGCTCGGGACCATCGCTTAACGTCCCATCCGAAGGATGGCGTGCTTAGGCTTTTTTTTTTTGACTTCCCAGATAAAATAGACTAAGGGCCTCGGCCGGGTTTCGAACCCGCGATCTTGAGCTCAGTAAGCAAGCACGCATACCACTGAGCTACCGGCGTCCCTTATTCAAATATATTTTTAAAATAAAAAAATACTTAACCGAAGACGATAAATTGCTTAATACTGCAGGATGTGTAGACATACTCTCCAGCCAAGATGCAAGACAGACATCCTCTAAAAAAAAAAAAAAATTATAATATAAATATACATACACTGGACCCTCATTATCCGCGGACTCAGTGTCCGCGAACTTTTTATCCGCGAAGCGATGAATAACTACCTTCCCGCATTATCTGCTAGTCCCTACCTTAATATCTATGAGATGACATAAATGTAGAAATAGTGTGTATGTATGTACATACTTCTATTCAAAGAAGTAAAAATAAACAAGAGCGGGCTCCACTGCCGAACTCTGAGGGGCCGCTGGGTGTTTGCACAAGTAACATTCCGAGAACAGTTCCCCACTGTTGTATTGGTTGCTATAACAAAGTCCTGTTATGGACACAAAATGGGCGCTATAACTTGGGTCGTATTATTATCCTAACTCAAATCTAAGGTCATTTTGAAATTGGAAATTCAATAGAGAACATTTTTGGTAAAAAACAATTTTTCGATAGGACTAACCATTTTCGCGTAAAAAAAAAAAAGGAAACGTCTAAAAAAATGGTCCAAGAATCCACTCAGACGGATGAATGCGAAGAAGCAGACCAACCAACAAAGAAGATCAACTTAAGGCTGATCACAAATTTTCTCAAAGAGACTAGATTTTGACCCTGACGTGAACAGATGTGCAGCTTTTCAGCGTACACTTGACACAGCTGTGGCGCCTTACAAAGAACTGCAGAACACACAACGAGAAGAAGCCCGGCAAAGTAAAATTACAAATTTTTTTTACGAAAGAAGTAAATTAATGTTCACGTTTTCTGTAAAGTTTCTTAAACATTAATTTCTTACACAAGTATTTTGCAGTTTTTGAATAAAATACATACATATTATGTTGTACTTACAATAATTTATTCCCTCGTTTATCCAGTCCATCTTAGGCTATGGTCTATTTAACTTTAGGAGTTGAAATTTTATCCGCGGATTTAATATCCGCGAAATAAAGTCGGGATGTATCCCCCGCGGATAATGAGGGCCCAGTCGCTGCTTTCCAAGCGATCTTTTAAGTAAAAAAAAACAATGACTTAATAATAAAAATAAATACCATCAATAAGAGAATCATCGAGCTTAGCTGAAGTTTCAATAGGAACCGCCAACTTTTTTTTAGGACTATTAGAAACATCTTGCAGTAATTTTCGCCTAGCATTTTTAATAGGAGTTTTTTCAATTTTCACCTTGACTCTAGGACTTTTCCTAGACACATTTTCAGTCTTAACCTCTTTCCCCAAAGAGGGGTTATCATCACACGATTCCTTCTCCGGTGTTTCCGAAACCACCGAAGTATCAACTTTTTTGGGCGTTGCTCCAGATTTCCTGGGAGTGGTTCGTTTCCTTGCCAGTGAGGTAGATTTTGCTCTGATTTTCCTAAAACGATCCTTTTCATTCTCTGACTCTTCTTCGCTACTTATAATGATACAACTACGCTTCTTCTCCACTATTTTTGAAGGCTCAATTGTTTTATTCAACTTTACAGGATTAATTTTCCGTTTCGCTGGTGATGGTGAAGGAGAAGAATCAAAAATTGTTTCCGATTGATTAAAATTCTATAACAAAAACAATATAAATATCCTTTACTAGATTTGAATAAATAAAGTATTTAGTAAATAACCAGCAATGTACTCCCCCAGAACAATTTATCTATTAACTTTTCGCTCTCTCTCCAAAACGTTGAACATTAGCGCTAATAATCTATTTGTTATAGTATATAGTTTCGCCAATAATATTTGTCGTGACTGAAGATAATAGCAGTACCGAAAGTACTCCTATACAATATAAATTTTGTAAAATAGACAATATTTTCAAAAAACTTACTTTTTACTTTATTTTTTAGTGATTATTAGCGCTAATGTTCAACGTTTTGAAGAGATTTTCTTTCATCCTTACGTGTAAATGCTTCAAACATTTGGGTAGAAAATTTTTATAGTTAATTCAACGAGCCAGAGTAAAAACGATTTATTGATCAAAAATCAACCTCTATTTAAAAACAGGAATAAATGAAATAACCTGGAAACTAGAGGGAATCGGACCATGGGTTGGTTCGTCTTGGAGAGTACTAACGCCCCTCAAAAATGTTCACACTGGCTACCAGTCATACTGTATACATTTTTTTGGAATTAAACAATCATAGGCATAACTATAAATTACATATCTATGGTCACAGGGAATAAATTGGTAAGACTAAATTCGTAATTTTTCAGGGCAGCACTTTTTTGACTTTTTCATTAATCGTGTAAATCCAGTTTTTGGAATAAATAAATTATGTTTGCATCATTATTAAACATATATATTTTTTTTTTCTTTTCTTTATTTGCAATCTATATACATTTTATATAATGAGCAAATATGTTAACTCTATGCTTAAGTGTCTATGCCACATGTTGGGAGAGGTCAGCCAGCGCTGACACTCCCTAGAAACTAGTACAATGGTTAGTTTTCCCTTAGAAGATCTCGAGGCCACTTCCTATTCAGACGGCTTGGAGGATTGTCAGGATGGGATTGAGAGGATAGGACTAGTGCAAATGGGTTAGGATGGAATGAAAGTTTATTGTGGAAATTTAAGAATCGGGATTGGACGAGTTCTTGGACGGTTGGGATGTTTAGGTCTTCATGGAGTAATTTATTGGTGACGTAAAAGGGAGCATTTACAATTCGACGAAGGACTTTGGACTGGAAAGCTTGGATGCGGTTTATATTGGATTGTTTGGCTGTAATTAAACATATACCTTCTAAATCTAGGAGTGAATGAAAATGAATATTGTTAATCCTTTCTTGGATTTTCCCTTAGTTACCTAATCATTCCCCATCACTTACCTAATTATTAACCATACTATTTGAAATACTCGTGAATGATGCCTCTCTAAAGTTGATTTAATCGAAAACGCCCTCTTCACTTGGAATAGTCTGACGTAGTGAATAAATGGTTAAATGCAGTTATCTCGTGAATGATTCCTCAAAGAAGTAGATTAAGTTGATTTAATCGAGAACATACACAATTTTACGAGATACCAAGAAACCCACATCTTTATAATTCCGAAAGTATTAGAGTCCTGAGCTCCCAACTTCTTCACAGTACGCAGATGGCTTGGACAGTACACTTAACTCATTTTGGCCATTTTATGACTTAACAACTTATTCCCTGTGACCATAGATATTCTCTTGAATAATATTTATACATTTGAACACTCAACATCAAGATAAGTTCTTGTCAACTTCATACAACTGATGATGCCAAACATTTAATAATAAAAATATAAATTATTTCAAAATTAAGAAAAGCACTGGTTACAGTAAGACCCCTTTAGTGAACACTCTATGAATAGCGTTCACTAAGACAATCATCCAAAACATTCAACAGAAAACCTTAAAAATAGCGGACCCTCTAAATAAATTTAAAAAAACCATAAAATAGGGAATTTAAGATTTCAACGTAAATTAAGGATTTCTGTAGTACAATTCAGGTTGAATTAAGGATCCCTGTAAGACAAGGGAGGGGTTTGATTTTTCATGTTTCTACTTGTTCTATTGATAATAGATATTTCAGTTCCCCAACTATACAAAGTAAAAATTCGATGCGGCGTTTATAACAGAATTTCATCTTTTCCGACCTCCTGATTCCAAAAATGAAAAAAACAACAGTCTGTCTGTGAACACGATAACTCTCGCAAAAATGAATGTTTCGAAACGAAATTTTATAAGTGTATACAGAATTCACTAAGGGCTACATCTATTGATATTAAACAAAATCGTCCAAAGGAGAGGAGAGATTAGAAGTCATTTTTAGCGGAATCAGCCGAAGGGGAAGGGTGACAACTCAAAAACCCAATAACTGCCGATGTAATGAACGTAACAACATAAAATTTTATATTTAAATCCGAAACCCTATAAGGATAGCACCTATTAGTTTTCCGCGGAATTTGTCAAAAAAAATGGGGACCAGAGAAGGGAGCTCGACTCAAAAACGCTAATAACTGCCGATGTAATGTATGTATCGACACAAAATTTAGAATGAGGATTTAGAAACCAATATATAAGTCAAATATTGAATTTTAGCCCAAACTGTTGGTAGACTTCGCAGAGAAAGCTGAGGAAGTACATAGCTGATGATCATTGATAAAAGATATTTTTTTCTAATTTTAAGCTACAATAAATATAATTATCCGAAAAATTGCCATTGGCCTCAGTAATAAACATTCTTAATGTACTTACCACAGATTCTGCGGAAGAATATATTATCTCGGTTCCTTCTTCCTCTAAAACAAGAATTTAAAAAAAATTAGTCGATTATTTAATTTAACAACGCACATAAAAATAAAAGTAAATACTTTTAAAAGTTGAGTCAACTGTAGATAATAAAATTAAAAGGACAACAATCGAAATCTCGTAAATCATTTTTCCTAATGAGCAAGTTTACGTTATGCTTAAAAATACCATAGCAGAAAATAATTGAATAAGTAAATCTGAATATGACTATTAAGGAACCAAGGGATAATAACAGTTCAATTCAAATACTTTTCAATGTGTCAGAATTCAGCTTCCATCCTCTGACAATTGCGGATTCTAAAGTTTTCTCGGAAGGACGTTTCGATGAGGTATCTGAAAAAAAAAAAAAAAAAAATTGAAATACAAATAAACAACTGAAGCAAATGATTTAACGAAAATTAAATTAAAAGTATTTAGAATGGTATTCTCAAACCTTTTGAAGAATTGTCCTCCTTTTTCTGTCCTTCATTTTTACCAGATAAACTTACATTGAACGGAGAAGATGATGAGTTATTTCTACAAATAAATAATTCAAGATTATGCACTGTCAAAAAGAATGTACTAACATTGTTATGAAAATATAAAAAAAATATATAATACTTTGAACTGTCCTGGCTGTATCGACTAAATAAATCTGTTAAAGTGCCTTGTTTTGTTTTTAATTTTGATACACTTAATGAAGGACGGCTAGCTAACTTTAAAACACTTTGTGAGCTCAGGTCCATAACAAATATAAATATAATTGGCGGAATAGTTCAGTTGCATTGCTAGGACTAACCTTCCTGCAACCTCCGATTTAACTTAATCGAACTTTTTCTATTGAACTGAATGCAATCGATCCACATACCTTATCAAAATAAAAGAATTGTTTAAATAAAGAAACATAATTTTAATGAATTACTAAAAAAAATTGTGATTTGCTTATATATTTACTGCTCAGCATCTTAATGTTCTCCAGAAGTAAGGAAAGGAAATGTTTCTCTGCAGGTTTCTTAAGCCTCAAAATTATATTGTATGATATTTTAGTTTTTTAATATTTTATTCGCTATTTATAAAGGTAATCAGTAAAGAAAAAACCACAATGAGCAAATATGACTACAACTAAGAGTGATAGTTATTATGACTCGGTTAAGGAACTAGAATATATAGTTTTCTATGCTGCTCTAACTCGGTTATAACTACGAGGTCATATCGCCAACTACCAGAGCGCCCTCTCGTCACTCTGGTGGACATGAGCCCGACTCTACTAAGGGAGTCCAAAATGTTGCCTGCCAAGGTTTATACACTTAGGGTAGCGGTCTTCATCGAGTACCTGACATCGAACGTCCCATTGGAGGAACGCGCAAGGTTTCTTCATCTGCCAAATAAAAAACCTTATAGACCTCGGCCAGGTTTTGAACCCTAATCTTGAGCTCAGCATGAAAGCACCTACCTCTGAGCTATCAGCTCCCGATAATAATAAAATAAAATAATAATTAATTAATATTACAAATAATAATAAGATTTTCATCCGTCTTATACTTAATTAAAATCATAATTTTTATATGATCCGCTTATTCTAAGACAAACATCGTTCAAGTATTTCGGTTCAAAGATATCTATGGCCGTCTATGATGTATCACACCATGCTTAGGGGCGTGGTCACGATTTTGAGCAGGGGGGGGGGGGCAAAGTTAGGCTAAGGGGGGGAGGGGGGCGTAGATTCCCGGGGAAACAGTCAACAGTTTCCGTGGTTATCGCTGCAGACTTTTTGTTATCAATTTGGGAGACTCGGACCTCTAGAAGCTCCCCCTGAGGTAACCACTGACTGTAATACTTAAGTTGACTTTACATGAGCATGCAAAAAACGCAGAAGCAGCAAATGCACGCTGTGGTTTCTGTGCTTTTAGAATTAAATGACTCACATCCAAAAGCGTGCATTAGCTGCTGCTGCGCTTTGCACTTTTACTGCGCATGTAAAATCAGTTTCAATAGTATAAAGTATAACATAAATGACGATTTTGAGCGAGGAAATGAAATTATTGAATTCATGTATATTAAAATAAATATAATATGACCTGTTTTGTACACAAGTAAAGCAAAATTTTCGTAATCTTGATTTTTTGCTCTGGCCGGGGGAGGGGGGGGGGGGCACGTGCTAAGCCCCTGACCATGCTTATAATATATTTTAAGAAATGACAAATCTGTACAACAAGGTCAACCTGAATTTTATATTTCTTTTCGACTATTTGAGTTAAGACGGACCAGAATATATGTTTTTTCTTAACTTGTGGATGATCAACATTATATCTGGTTGCAACCTATCTACGGACATTGCTGTATTAAAGCATTTTAAAAAAAAAATTGAGAAATGGGTGCAACAAGGTCAACTGGAATTTTATATTCCTTTTTCGAATATTTGAATTTCTACTGACCAAAGTATACATTTTTTAAAACTTATGGTTGATTATCATCACGTTGAAGTTGAAGTCGCTTTATATATATTTATATAATTAAACTTAATTATTATTATAATTAAACTTTTTGCCCTTAGGTTTTTTATTTGGAACCTTGAGCGTGCCGTACTTTGGATTGCACGTTAAGCGATGGACCCCTGCCCTAGGTGAATAAACTTAGAGTAAGCAAAATTTAGAACTCCTATAGTAGAGTCGGGCTCATGTCCACCAGAGTGACGACCAAGCACTCTGGTAATAGGCGATATGACCTAGCAGTTATAGCCCGGGTTTGAGTCACAATACCTAACTATAATTAAACTTTTATAAATAATAATTATGATAACTTGAGTACAACCCTTTTTCAACCCCTATTGCTTCTCAATACAGTGGCTTTCCAACTAATTAAAAACTCTCATAAAATTGCCAAATACTCCCTCCTTAAAAAAAAAAAAATGAGTAATGGCCATGTTCAATTCTTAATCTTAATAATGTGGAAAGTCAAACCTCAGGAGTGGTTGTAACGTTATATCTTCAATAAATGCATATATAATCTATAATTAAAAAAACAATAAATCACGAATCCCTATAAGTAAAAATATTTTCGTTTCGATGTCTTAAAAATGAAGAATCGAGTTTTTATCACCTTCCTTAACAATCGTCTGTATTTAGTATTATCTGTAATTACTATCTTGTTTATAGTTCCAAGCTTATTTCTACTCAGTTATATAAACTATTCGTCAGGTAATTAAAGAAATGATTTAAACTTGTCGCTAATCTTCTTAATTCATATTTTAATTTTTTTTTAAATGTTTTAGAATGACACCGCAACCGCAGTCTCCTGAAAAACAGGAGAAACTGTTAGCTGATGCTCTGGCAATAGTTAAAGAACAAGCTTTTGAAATGAAGCTAAATTTGGACAGAGGCAAATTGATGGATGCTTTAAAGCAGGCTTCAATAATGCTCTCTGAACTGAGAACATCCTTACTATCGCCCAAGAGCTATTACGAATTATGTACGTTCTTCTTATATTATTTAATAATTAAACGTTTGATACATATATCAAGAGTTAATCTTAATCTTTCTTTAATTTAGATATGGCAATTTCTGATCAACTTCGGCATTTAGAACTATATTTACTAGATGAATTTCAAAAAGGACGGAAAGTACCAGATCTTTACGAAATCGTACAGTATTTTGGAAATATTGTACCTCGATTGTAAGTAAATTTTGATTTTTTGCACCTTCTACAGTTATTTTTACTTTCATCCTTTATTTCTTAAAATTATTGAAGTCGTGAACAATTTCTATTTAACCTAATTCAATGTCTAGAATACGAAAATACAATGACCTTCATGGTTCCTGTTCGTAATGCGAAAACTATCCCCACTTGTTCTCTGAAATAATCAAAAAGTGTTCAATAACATTTGCGGGATAAGTTCATTTAGATGTATTGATTGATCCTAGCGTCATTTTAAACTGCGGGTTTTTCGAAACCGAGAAAGTTGAGATTTTTCTTTCCAAGTGCACTTTCAGTGCTATTTCGATAAGCACTCAACTGTTTTTATACCAGTTATTTTTATTTTTTCCATTATTAATCAGGGAATAAAACGGTGGAGACACCAAAAAGACAGAATTTTGTTGAAATTTCCATAATATGGTAATATAATAATTTCCATAGTTAATAATTTCACAAAGGGTCGTCACACATACTGGCTGGGTTATCGGCTATCTGGTCTGTATATTATTAGAAATGTTCACCTTCAGCAATTGAACAATAATATTATATTTCAATGAATTACAATTTTGTGACAAAAATATTAGTATATCGATTCAGGTAATAACATCACAAAAGTTCAAGAAAGCATGTTAAATTTGGTACCAATTTATTCATGATCTGGGCGTATTTTATTCCACCATTCTCCTTCCATGGCTTCCTTCAATTCCTCTTCTACAGACAATTCTCTTCCTTTGATTAGACTTTCATCCCCTCCTTTTTGTATTTTCCTACATTTCAACATCAATTCTTTCTATCTCTATATTTATTTTACTTATTTATTCACTTTATTTTAGTACTAGCAGTAATACCCGGCTTTGCCCGGGGAACTCCTAATATCTCTAGTTCGAATTCTATACAATTCTTCGACATTCGTGATGTTATAATTATCAATTATTCATACGGAATAAGTCCTTAAACGGCAGATACCAGTAAGTTTTTAGGACCCCTGGGCACCACAGCTAATATCCGCCTTGCAACGGCGGACCCCACAGCTAGTACGTAGTTAAGAACGCTGGGCACCACAGCTAGTATGTGCCTTGTTACTACTACTACATGTGAAATTTCGACGTCACACACCTTATTTTTCTATTTGGCCTTTAAGAATACTACATGTGAAATTTCGTGACAATCCGACCATTAGTTAATGAGCTAGCACTATATTTATACTTAGCCCCCCCCCCCCCCCCCCCCCCCTCCCACAACCCTCCTTCTGTTCAAAATGTTGGGACGCCACATAGCCTATTATTCAATCGGGCTCAATACCCGGCGATGCCCGGGGAACTTTGACTTTTCGTCTAATATCTCTCATTCGAATCCTATTAAATTCTTCAACTGTAAATTCATGATGTTATAATTTTCAATTATTCATAAGGCTTATAGTCATTCAACGGCTGACACCCCAGCTAGTATCTACTTTGCAGCGGCGGTCAGAAGAAGAGAGAGCTACATGTGAAATTCCTTCAGCATTCATGCACCCCCGCCCCTCAGGTTCAAAATGTTGAGACGTCACAACCCATTTTCAAATTTTGCTTTTGAAACTACTACATGTGAAATTTTATGACAATCCCATTATCCGTTAATGTGTTAGGTCTACCTTCACAACCACCTCCGCCCCCCCCCCTCCCGTTCAGAATATTGTGACGTCAGACATCCTATTTTGCTATTTGGCTTTTAAGAATACTACATGTGAAATTCCATGACAATCCGACCATTAGTTCATGACGTAGTACTATATTTATACTTAGGTCTTCCCCCACTACCTCCCCTCCCTTTCACAATTTTGTGACGTAACAACTCTATTTTTTTATTTGTCCTTTAAGAGTACTACATATCGGGCTCGAAAGGATGCTACATGTGAAGTTTCATGAAAATCCATCCAGCCGTTTGGGCGTGATGCTGGAACAAACCTCGTTTCAGCTTCATTAATATAGAAGTCAGTGGAAGAGAACGGGAAGATAACAAGAAGCTGAATTCAGAACCCTAATAACTGCCGATGTAATAAATGTATCAACATCAAATTTCGTATTTGACACAAACATCCACTGCGGACATGACCAGTCAAATTTCAGCGATATCGGTTGAGGGGAGGGGGGAGTTCCGGGGTGGGGGCTCCATTCAAAAATCCCAATAACTGCCGAAGTAATGAATGTATCGACATCAAATTTCGTATTTGAAACTAAAATCCACTTAGGACATAACCAGTCAAATTTCAGCGATATCGGCTGAGGGGAGAGGGGAGTTCCGGGAGGGAGCTCAGTTCAAAAATTCCAATAACTGCCGATGTAATGAATGTATCGACATAAAATTTCGTATTTAAAACTGAAATCCACTTTGGACATGACCAGTCAAATTTCAGCGATATCGGTTGAGGGGAGGGGGGAGTTCCGGGGTGGGGGCCCTTTTCAAAAGTCCCAATAACTGCTGATGTAATGATTGTATCAAATTCAAATTTCGTATTTAAAATTAACATCTACTGTGGACATAACCAGTCAAATTTCAGCGATATCGGCCGAGGGAAGGGGGGAGTTCCGGGGTGGGGGCTCAATTCAAAAATCCACAACCCCCCTCCCTTTCACAATTTTGTGACGTCACACACTTTTTTTTTCTATTTGGCCTTCAAGAATACTACATATGAAATTTCATGACAATCCGACCATTAATTTATGAGTTAGCACTATTTTTATGCTTAGCCCCCCCTTACAACTCCCCCTCCCGTTCGAAATTTTGGGACGCCACATAGCCTATTATTCAATTGGTCTTGAAAGGATGCTACATGTGAAGTTTCATGAATATCCGTCCAGCCGTTTGGGCGTGAAGCTGGAACAAACATACAAACAAACCCCGTTTCAGTATAGAAGTATAGAAGCCGGTGGAAGAGAATGGGAAGATGAGCGAATCTGAATTTTAAAATCCCAATAACTGCCGATGTAATGATTGTATCAACATCAAATTTCGTATTTGAAATAAACATCCACTGCGGACATGACCAGTCAAATTTCAGCGATATCGGTTGAGGGGAGGGGGGAGTTCCGGGGTGGGGGCTCAATTCAAAAATCCCAATAACTGCCGATGTCATGAATGTATCAACATCAAATTTCGTATTTGAAATAAACATCCACTGGGGACATGACCAGTCAAATTTCAGCGATATCGGTTGAGGGGAGGGGGGAGTTCCGGGGTGGGGGCCCTTTTCAAAAATCCACAACCTCCCTCCCGTTCACAATTTTCTGACGTCACACACTTTTTTTTCTATTTGGCCTTCAAGAATACTACATATGAAATTTCATGACGATCCGATCATTAATTCATGAGTTAGCACTATTTTAATGCTTAGCCCCCCCTTACAACCCCCCCTCCCGTTCGAAATTTTGGGACGTCACATAGCCTATTATTCAATCGGTCTTGAAAGGATGTTACATGTGAAGTTTCAAGAATATCCGTCCAGCCGTTTGGGCGGGATTCTGGAAAAAACATACAAACAAACCCCGTTTTGGCATAGAAGTATAGAAGCCGGTGGAAGAGAATGGGAAGATGGGCGAATCTGAATTTAAAAATCCCAATAACTGCCGATGTAATGAATGTATCAACATCAAATTTCGTATTTAAAATTAACATTCACGGAGGACATAACCAGTCAAATTTCAGCGATATCGGCCGAGGGGAGGGGGGAGTTCCGGGGTGGGGGCTCAATTCAAAAATCCCAATAACTGCCGATGTATTGAATGTATCGACATCAAATTTCGTATTTAAAACTAAAATCCACTTAGGACATAACCAGTCAAATTTCAGCGATATCGGTTGAGGGGAGGGGGGAGTTCCGGGGAGGGGGCTCAGTTCAAAAATCCACAACCTCCCTCCCGTTCACAATTTTGTGACGTCACACACTTTTTTTTTCTATTTGGCCCTCAAGAATACTACATATGAAATTTCATGACAATCCGACCATTAATTTATGAGTTAGCACTATTTTTATGCTTTGCACCCCTTACAACTCCCCCTTCCGTTCGAAATTTTGGGACGCCACATAGCCTATTATTCAATTGGTCTTGAAAGGATGCTACATGTGAAGTTTCATGAATATCCGTCCAGCCGTTTGGGCGTGAAGCTGGAACAAACATACAAACAAACCCCGTTTCAGTATAAAAGTATAGAAGCCGGTGGAAGAGAATGGGAAGATGAGCCAATCTGAATTTAAAAATCCCAATAACTGCCGATGTAATGAATGTATCAACATCAAATTTCGTATTTGAAATTAACATTCACGGAGGACATAACCAGTCAAATTCCAGCGATATCGGCGAGGGGAGGGGGGAGTTCCGGGGTGGGGGCTCAATTCAAAAATCCCAATAACTGCCGATGTAATGAATGTATTGCCATCAAATTTCGTATTTGAAATGAACATCTACAGCGGACATGACCAGTCAAATTTCAGCGATATCGGCTGAGGGGAGGGGGGAGCTCCGGGGAGGGGGCTCAGTTCGAAATTCCAAAAAACCCCTCCCGTTCACAATTTTCTGTCGTCACACACTTGTTTTTTTTATTTGGCGTTTAAGAATACTACATATGAAATTTCATGACAATCTGACCATTCATTTATGAGTTAGCACTATTTTTATGCTTAGCCTCCCCTCACAAACCCCCCTCCCGTTCGAAATTTTGGAACGCCACATAGCCTATTATTCAATCGGTCTTGAAAAGATGCTACATGTGAAGTTTCATGAATATCCGTCCAGCCGTTTGGGTGTGATGCTGGAACAAACATACAAACAAACCCCGTTTTGGCATAGAAGTATAGAAGCCGGTGGAAGAGAATGGGTAGATAAGCGAATCTGAATTTAAAAGGGTTGGGGGGAGTTCAGGGGTGGGGGCTGAATTCAAAAATCCCAATAACTGCCGATGTAATGAATGTATCAACATCAAATTTTGTATTTAACATTAACATTCACGGAGGACATAACCAGTCAAATTTCAGCGATATCGGCCGAAAGGAGGGGGGAGTTCTGGGGTGGGGGCTCAATTCAAAAATCCCAATAACTGCCGATGTAATGAATGTATTGCCATCAAATTTCGTATTTGAAATGAACATCTACAGCGGACATGACCAGTCAAATTTCAGCGATATCGCCTGAGGGGAGGGGGGAGTTCCGGGGAGGGGGCTCAGTTCGAAATTCCAAAAAACCCCTCCCGTTCACAATTTTCTGTCGTCACACACTTGTTTTTTTTATTTGGCGTTTAAGAATACTACATATGAAGTTTCATGACAATCTGACCATTCATTTATGAGTTAGCACTATTTTTATGCTTAGCCTCCCCTTACAACCCCCCCTCCCGTTCGAAATTTTGGAACGCCACATAGCCTATTATTCAATCGGTCTTGAAAAGATGCTACATGTGAAGTTTCATGAATATCCGTCCAGCCGTTTGGGCGTGATGCTGGAACAAACATACAAACAAACCCCGTTTTGGCATAGAAGTATAGAAGCCGGTGGAAGAGAATGGGTAGATAAGCGAATCTGAATTTAAAAATCCCAATAACTGCCGATGTAATGAATGTATCAACATCAAATTTTGTATTTAACATTAACATTCACGGAGGACATAACCAGTCAAATTTCAGCGATATCGGCCGAGGGGAGGGGGGAGTTCCGGGGTGGGGGCTCAATTCAAAAATCCCAATAACTGCCGATGTAATGAATGTATTGCCATCAAATTTCGTATTTGAAATGAACATCTACAGCGGACATGACCAGTCAAATTTCAGCGAGATCGGCTGAGGGGAGGGGGGAATTCCGGGGAGGGGGCTCAGTTCGAAATTCCAAAAAACCCCTCCCGTTCACAATTTTCTGTCGTCACACACTTGTTTTTTTTATTTGGCGTTTAAGAATACTACATATGAAATTTCATGACAATCTGACCATTCATTTATGAGTTGGCACTATTTTTATGCTTAGCCTCCCCTTACAACCCCCCCTCCCGTTCGAAATTTTGGAACGCCACATAGCCTATTATTCAATCGGTCTTGAAAAGATGCTACATGTGAAGTTTCATGAATATCCGTCCAGCCGTTTGGGCGTGATGCTGGAACAAACATACAAACAAACCCCGTTTTGGCATAGAAGTATAGAAGCCGGTGGAAGAGAATGGGTAGATAAGCGAATCTGAATTTAAAAATCCCAATAACTGCCGATGTAATGAATGTATCAACATCAAATTTTGTATTTAACATTAACATTCACGGAGGACATAACCAGTCAAATTTCAGCGATATCGGCCGAGGGGAGGGGGGAGTTCCGGGGTGGGGGCTCAATTCAAAAATCCCAATAACTGCCGATGTAATGAATGTATTGCCATCAAATTTCGTATTTGAAATGAACATCTACAGCGGACATGACCAGTCAAATTTCAGCGATATCGGCTGAGGGGAGGGGGGAGTTCCGGGGAGGGGGCTCAGTTCGAAATTCCAAAAAACCCTCCCGTTCACAATTTTCTGTCGTCACACACTTGTTTTTTTTATTTGGCGTTTAAGAATACTACATATGAAATTTCATGACAATCTGACCATTCATTTATGAGTTAGCACTATTTTTATGCTTAGCCCCCCCTTACAACCCCCCCTCCCGTTCGAAATTTTGGGACGCCACATAGCCTATTATTCAATCGGTCTTGAAAAGATGCTACATGTGAAGTTTCATGAATATCCGTCCAGCCGTTTGGGCGTGATGCTGGAACAAACATACAAACAAACCCCGTTTTGGCATAGAAGTATAGAAGCCGGTGGAAGAGAATGGGTAGATGAGCGAATCTGAATTTAAAAATTCCAATAACTGCCAATGTAATGAATGTATCAACATCAAATTTTGTATTTAACATTAACATTCACGGAGGACATAACCAGTCAAATTTCAGCGATATCGGCCGAGGGGAGGGGGGAGTTCCGGGGTGGGGGCTCAATTCAAAAATCCCAATAACTGCCGATGTAATGAATGTATTGCCATCAAATTTCGTATTTGAAATGAACATCTACAGCGGACATGACCACTCAAATTTCAGCGATATCGGCTGAGGGGAGGGGGGAGTTCCGGGGAGGGGGCTCAGTTCGAAAATCCAAAAAACCCCTCCCGTTCACAATTTTCTGTCGTCACACACTTGTTTTTTTTATTTGGCGTTTAAGAATACTACATATGAAATTTCATGACAATCTGACCATTCATTTATGAGTTAGCACTATTTTTATGCTTAGCCTCCCCTTACAACCCCCCCTCCCGTTCGAAATTTTGGAACGCCACATAGCCTATTATTCAATTGGTCCTGAAAAGATGCTACATGTGAAGTTTCATGAATATCCGTCCAGCCGTTTGGGCGTGATGCTGGAACAAACATACAAACAAACCCCGTTTTGGCATAGAAGTATAGAAGCCGGTGGAAGAGAATGGGTAGATAAGCGAATCTGAATTTAAAAATCCCAATAACTGCCGATGTAATGAATGTATCAACATCAAATTTTGTATTTAACATTAACATTCACGGAGGACATAACCAGTCAAATTTCAGCGATATCGGCCGAGGGGAGGGGGGAGTTCCGGGGTGGGGGCTCAATTCAAAAATCCCAATAACTGCCGATGTAATGAATGTATTGCCATCAAATTTCGTATTTGAAATGAACATCTACAGCGGACATGACCAGTCAAATTTCAGCGAGATCGGCTGAGGGGAGGGGGGAGTTCCGGGGAGGGGGCTCATTTCGAAATTCCAAAAAACCCCTCCCGTTCACAATTTTCTGTCGTCACACACTTGTTTTTTTTATTTGGCGTTTAAGAATACTACATATGAAATTTCATGACAATCTGACCATTCATTTATGAGTTGGCACTATTTTTATGCTTAGCCTCCCCTTACAACCCCCCCTCCCGTTCGAAATTTTGGAACGCCACATAGCCTATTATTCAATCGGTCTTGAAAAGATGCTACATGTGAAGTTTCATGAATATCCGTCCAGCCGTTTGGGCGTGATGCTGGAACAAACATACAAACAAACCCCGTTTTGGCATAGAAGTATAGAAGCCGGTGGAAGAGAATGGGTAGATAAGCGAATCTGAATTTAAAAATCCCAATAACTGCCGATGTAATGAATGTATCAACATCAAATTTTGTATTTAACATTAACATTCACGGAGGACATAACCAGTCAAATTTCAGCGATATCGGCCGAGGGGAGGGGGGAGTTCCGGGGAGGGGGCTCAGTTCGAAATTCCAAATAAACCCCTCCCGTTCACAATTTTCTGTCGTCACACACTTGTTTTTTTTATTTGGCGTTTAAGAATACTACATATGAAATTTCATGACAATCTGACCATTCATTTATGAGTTAGCACTATTTTTATGCTTAGCCTCCCCTTACAACCCCCCCTCCCGTTCGAAATTTTGGAACGCCACATAGCCTATTATTCAATCGGTCCTGAAAAGATGCTACATGTGAAGTTTCATGAATATCCGTCCAGCCGTTTGGGCGTGATGCTGGAACAAACATACAAACAAACCCCGTTTTGGCATAGAAGTATAGAAGCCGGTGGAAGAGAATGGGTAGATAAGCGAATCTGAATTTAAAAATCCCAATAACTGCCGATGTAATGAATGTATCAACATCAAATTTTGTATTTAACATTAACATTCACGGAGGACATAACCAGTCAAATTTCAGCGATATCGGCCGAGGGGAGGGGGGAGTTCCGGGGTGGGGGCTCAATTCAAAAATCCCAATAACTGCCGATGTAATGAATGTATTGCCATCAAATTACGTATTTGAAATGAACATCTACAGCGGACATGACCAGTCAAATTTCAGCGATATCGGCTGAGGGGAGGGGGGAGTTCCGGGGAGGGGGCTCAGTTCGAAATTCCAAAAAACCCCTCCCGTTCACAATTTTCTGTCGTCACACACTTGTTTTTTTTATTTGGCGTTTAAGAATACTACATATGAAATTTCATGACAATCTGACCATTCATTTATGAGTTAGCACTATTTTTATGCTTAGCCTCCCCTTACAACCCCCCCTCCCGTTCGAAATTTTGGAACGCCACATAGCCTATTATTCAATCGGTCTTGAAAAGATGCTACATGTGAAGTTTCATGAATATCCGTCCAGCCGTTTGGGCGTGATGCTGGAACAAACATACAAACAAACCCCGTTTTGGCATAGAAGTATAGAAGCCGGTGGAAGAGAATGGGTAGATAAGCGAATCTGAATTTAAAAATCCCAATAACTGCCGATGTAATGAATGTATCAACATCAAATTTTGTATTTAACATTAACATTCACGGAGGACATAACCAGTCAAATTTCAGCGATATTGGCCGAGGGGAGGGGGGAGTTCCGGGGTGGGGGCTCAATTCAAAAATCCCAATAACTGCCGATGTAATGAATGTATTGCCATCAAATTTCGTATTTGAAATGAACATCTACAGCGGACATGACCAGTCAAATTTCAGCGATATCGGCTGAGGGGAGGGGGGAGTTCCGGGGAGGGGGCTCAGTTCGAAATTCCAAAAAACCCCTCCCGTTCACAATTTTCTGTCGTCACACACTTGTTTTTTTTATTTGGCGTTTAAGAATACTACATATGAAGTTTCATGACAATCTGACCATTCATTTATGAGTTAGCACTATTTTTATGCTTAGCCTCCCCTTACAACCCCCCCTCCCGTTCGAAATTTTGGAACGCCACATAGCCTATTATTCAATCGGTCTTGAAAAGATGCTACATGTGAAGTTTCATGAATATCCGTCCAGCCGTTTGGGCGTGATGCTGGAACAAACATACAAACAAACCCCGTTTTGGCATAGAAGTATAGAAGCCGGTGGAAGAGAATGGGTAGATAAGCGAATCTGAATTTAAAAATCCCAATAACTGCCGATGTAATGAATGTATCAACATCAAATTTTGTATTTAACATTAACATTCACGGAGGACATAACCAGTCAAATTTCAGCGATATCGGCCGAGGGGAGGGGGGAGTTCCGGGGTGGGGGCTCAATTCAAAAATCCCAATAACTGCCGATGTAATGAATGTATTGCCATCAAATTTCGTATTTGAAATGAACATCTACAGCGGACATGACCAGTCAAATTTCAGCGAGATCGGCTGAGGGGAGGGGGGAATTCCGGGGAGGGGGCTCAGTTCGAAATTCCAAAAAACCCCTCCCGTTCACAATTTTCTGTCGTCACACACTTGTTTTTTTTATTTGGCGTTTAAGAATACTACATATGAAATTTCATGACAATCTGACCATTCATTTATGAGTTGGCACTATTTTTATGCTTAGCCTCCCCTTACAACCCCCCCTCCCGTTCGAAATTTTGGAACGCCACATAGCCTATTATTCAATCGGTCTTGAAAAGATGCTACATGTGAAGTTTCATGAATATCCGTCCAGCCGTTTGGGCGTGATGCTGGAACAAACATACAAACAAACCCCGTTTTGGCATAGAAGTATAGAAGCCGGTGGAAGAGAATGGGTAGATAAGCGAATCTGAATTTAAAAATCCCAATAACTGCCGATGTAATGAATGTATCAACATCAAATTTTGTATTTAACATTAACATTCACGGAGGACATAACCAGTCAAATTTCAGCGATATCGGCCGAGGGGAGGGGGGAGTTCCGGGGTGGGGGCTCAATTCAAAAATCCCAATAACTGCCGATGTAATGAATGTATTGCCATCAAATTTCGTATTTGAAATGAACATCTACAGCGGACATGACCAGTCAAATTTCAGCGATATCGGCTGAGGGGAGGGGGGAGTTCCGGGGAGGGGGCTCAGTTCGAAATTCCAAAAAACCCTCCCGTTCACAATTTTCTGTCGTCACACACTTGTTTTTTTTATTTGGCGTTTAAGAATACTACATATGAAATTTCATGACAATCTGACCATTCATTTATGAGTTAGCACTATTTTTATGCTTAGCCTCCCTTACAACCCCCCCTCCCGTTCGAAATTTTGGAACGCCACATAGCCTATTATTCAATCGGTCTTGAAAAGATGCTACATGTGAAGTTTCATGAATATCCGTCCAGCCGTTTGGGCGTGATGCTGGAACAAACATACAAACAAACCCCGTTTTGGCATAGAAGTATAGAAGCCGGTGGAAGAGAATGGGTAGATAAGCGAATCTGAATTTAAAAATCCCAATAACTGCCGATGTAATGAATGTATCAACATCAAATTTTGTATTTAACATTAACATTCACGGAGGACATAACCAGTCAAATTTCAGCGATATCGGCAGAGGGGAGGGGGGAGTTCCGGGGTGGGGGCTCAATTCAAAAATCCCAATAACTGCCGATGTAATGAATGTATTGCCATCAAATTTCGTATTTGAAATGAACATCTACAGCGGACATGACCAGTCAAATTTCAGCGATATCGGCTGAGGGGAGGGGGGAGTTCCGGGGAGGGGGCTCAGTTCGAAATTCCAAAAAAAAACCTGCCGTTCACAATTTTCTGTCGTCACACACTTGTTTTTTTTATTTGGCGTTTAAGAATACTACATATGAAATTTCATGACAATCTGACCATTCATTTATGAGTTAGCACTATTTTTATGCTTAGCCTCCCCTTACAACCCCCCCTCCCGTTCGAAATTTTGGAACGCCACATAGCCTATTATTCAATCGGTCTTGAAAAGATGCTACATGTGAAGTTTCATGAATATCCGTCCAGCCGTTTGGGCGTGATGCTGGAACAAACATACAAACAAACCCCGTTTTGGCATAGAAGTATAGAAGCCGGTGGAAGAGAATGGGTAGATAAGCGAATCTGAATTTAAAAATCCCAATAACTGCCGATGTAATGAATGTATCAACATCAAATTTTGTATTTAACATTAACATTCACGGAGGACATAACCAGTCAAATTTCAGCGATATCGGCCGAGGGGAGGGGGGAGTTCCGGGGAGGGGGCTCAGTTCGAAATTCCAAATAAACCCCTCCCGTTCACAATTTTCTGTCGTCACACACTTGTTTTTTTTATTTGGCGTTTAAGAATACTACATATGAAATTTCATGACAATCTGACCATTCATTTATGAGTTAGCACTATTTTTATGCTTAGCCTCCCCTTACAACCCCCCCTCCCGTTCGAAATTTTGGAACGCCACATAGCCTATTATTCAATCGGTCCTGAAAAGATGCTACATGTGAAGTTTCATGAATATCCGTCCAGCCGTTTGGGCGTGATGCTGGAACAAACATACAAACAAACCCCGTTTTGGCATAGAAGTATAGAAGCCTGTGGAAGAGAATGGGTAGATAAGCGAATCTGAATTTAAAAATCCCAATAACTGCCGATGTAATGAATGTATCAACATCAAATTTTGTATTTAACATTAACATTCACGGAGGACATAACCAGTCAAATTTCAGCGATATTGGCCGAGGGGAGGGGGGAGTTCCGGGGTGGGGGCTCAATTCAAAAATCCCAATAACTGCCGATGTAATGAATGTATTGCCATCAAATTTCTTATTTGAAATGAACATCTACAGCGGACATGACCAGTCAAATTTCAGCGATATCGGCTGAGGGGAGGGGGGAGTTCCGGGGAGGGGGCTCAGTTCGAAATTCCAAAAAACCCCTCCCGTTCACAATTTTCTGTCGTCACACACTTGTTTTTTTTATTTGGCGTTTAAGAATACTACATATGAAGTTTCATGACAATCTGACCATTCATTTATGAGTTAGCACTATTTTTATGCTTAGCCTCCCCTTACAACCCCCCCTCCCGTTCGAAATTTTGGAACGCCACATAGCCTATTATTCAATCGGTCTTGAAAAGATGCTACATGTGAAGTTTCATGAATATCCGTCCAGCCGTTTGGGCGTGATGCTGGAACAAACATACAAACAAACCCCGTTTTGGCATAGAAGTATAGAAGCCGGTGGAAGAGAATGGGTAGATAAGCGAATCTGAATTTAAAAATCCCAATAACTGCCGATGTAATGAATGTATCAACATCAAATTTTGTATTTAACATTAACATTCACGGAGGACATAACCAGTCAAATTTCAGCGATATCGGCCGAGGGGAGGGGGGAGTTCCGGGGTGGGGGCTCAATTCAAAAATCCCAATAACTGCCGATGTAATGAATGTATTGCCATCAAATTTCGTATTTGAAATGAACATCTACAGCGGACATGACCAGTCAAATTTCAGCGAGATCGGCTGAGGGGAGGGGGGAGTTCCGGGGAGGGGGCTCATTTCGAAATTCCAAAAAACCCCTCCCGTTCACAATTTTCTGTCGTCACACACTTGTTTTTTTTATTTGGCGTTTAAGAATACTACATATGAAATTTCATGACAATCTGACCATTCATTTATGAGTTGGCACTATTTTTATGCTTAGCCTCCCCTTACAACCCCCCCTCCCGTTCGAAATTTTGGAACGCCACATAGCCTATTATTCAATCGGTCTTGAAAAGATGCTACATGTGAAGTTTCATGAATATCCGTCCAGCCGTTTGGGCGTGATGCTGGAACAAACATACAAACAAACCCCGTTTTGGCATAGAAGTATAGAAGCCGGTGGAAGAGAATGGGTAGATAAGCGAATCTGAATTTAAAAATCCCAATAACTGCCGATGTAATGAATGTATCAACATCAAATTTTGTATTTAACATTAACATTCACGGAGGACATAACCAGTCAAATTTCAGCGATATCGGCCGAGGGGAGGGGGGAGTTCCGGGGTGGGGGCTCAATTCAAAAATCCCAATAACTGCCGATGTAATGAATGTATTGCCATCAAATTTCGTATTTGAAATGAACATCTACAGCGGACATGACCAGTCAAATTTCAGCGATATCGGCTGAGGGGAGGGGGGAGTTCCGGGGAGGGGGCTCAGTTCGAAATTCCAAAAAACCCTCCCGTTCACAATTTTCTGTCGTCACACACTTGTTTTTTTTATTTGGCGTTTCAGAATACTACATATGAAATTTCATGACAATCTGACCATTCATTTATGAGTTAGCACTATTTTTATGCTTAGCCTCCCTTACAACCCCCCCTCCCGTTCGAAATTTTGGAACGCCACATAGCCTATTATTCAATCGGTCTTGAAAAGATGCTACATGTGAAGTTTCATGAATATCCGTCCAGCCGTTTGGGCGTGATGCTGGAACAAACATACAAACAAACCCCGTTTTGGCATAGAAGTATAGAAGCCGGTGGAAGAGAATGGGTAGATAAGCGAATCTGAATTTAAAAATCCCAATAACTGCCGATGTAATGAATGTATCAACATCAAATTTTGTATTTAACATTAACATTCACGGAGGACATAACCAGTCAAATTTCAGCGATATCGGCAGAGGGGAGGGGGGAGTTCCGGGGTGGGGGCTCAATTCAAAAATCCCAATGACTGCCGATGTAATGAATGTATTGCCATCAAATTTCGTATTTGAAATGAACATCTACAGCGGACATGACCAGTCAAATTTCAGCGATATCAGCTGAGGGGAGGGGGGAGTTCCGGGGAGGGGGCTCAGTTCGAAATTCCAAAAAACCCCTCCCGTTCACAATTTTCTGTCGTCACACACTTGTTTTTTTTATTTGGCGTTTAAGAATACTACATATGAAATTTCATGACAATCTGACCATTCATTTATGAGTTGGCACTATTTTTATGCTTAGCCTCCCCTTACAACCCCCCCTCCCGTTCGAAATTTTGGAACGCCACATAGCCTATTATTCAATCGGTCTTGAAAAGATGCTACATGTGAAGTTTCATGAATATCCGTCCAGCCGTTTGGGCGTGATGCTGGAACAAACATACAAACAAACCCCGTTTTGGCATAGAAGTATAGAAGCCGGTGGAAGAGAATGGGTAGATAAGCGAATCTGAATTTAAAAATCCCAATAACTGCCGATGTAATGAATGTATCAACATCAAATTTTGTATTTAACATTAACATTCACGGAGGACATAACCAGTCAAATTTCAGCGATATCGGCCGAGGGGAGGGGGGAGTTCCGGGGTGGGGGCTCAATTCAAAAATCCCAATAACTGCCGATGTAATGAATGTATTGCCATCAAATTTCGTATTTGAAATGAACATCTACAGCGGACATGACCAGTCAAATTTCAGCGATATCGGCTGAGGGGAGGGGGGAGTTCCGGGGAGGGGGCTCAGTTCGAAATTCCAAAAAAAAACCTGCCGTTCACAATTTTCTGTCGTCACACACTTGTTTTTTTTATTTGGCGTTTAAGAATACTACATATGAAATTTCATGACAATCTGACCATTCATTTATGAGTTAGCACTATTTTTATGCTTAGCCTCCCCTTACAACCCCCCCTCCCGTTCGAAATTTTGGAACGCCACATAGCCTATTATTCAATCGGTCTTGAAAAGATGCTACATGTGAAGTTTCATGAATATCCGTCCAGCCGTTTGGGCGTGATGCTGGAACAAACATACAAACAAACCCCGTTTTGGCATAGAAGTATAGAAGCCGGTGGAAGAGAATGGGTAGATAAGCGAATCTGAATTTAAAAATCCCAATAACTGCCGATGTAATGAATGTATCAACATCAAATTTTGTATTTAACATTAACATTCACGGAGGACATAACCAGTCAAATTTCAGCGATATCGGCCGAGGGGAGGGGGGAGTTCCGGGGTGGGGGCTCAATTCAAAAATCCCAATAACTGCCGATGTAATGAATGTATTGCCATCAAATTTCGTATTTGAAATGAACATCTACAGCGGACATGACCAGTTAAATTTCAGCGATATCAGCTGAGGGGAGGGGGGAGTTCCGGGGGGGGGGGGCTCAGTTCGAAATTCCAAAAAAACCCTCCCGTTCACAATTTTCTGTCGTCACACACTTGTTTTTTTTATTTGGCGTTTAAGAATACTACATATGAAATTTCATGACAATCTGACCATTCATTTATGAGTTAGCACTATTTTTATGCTTAGCCTCCCCTTACAACCCCCCCTCCCGTTCGAAATTTTGGAACGCCACATAGCCTATCATTCAATCGGTCTTGAAAAGATGCTACATGTGAAGTTTCATGAATATCCGTCCAGCCGTTTGGGCGTGATGCTGGAACAAACATACAAACAAACCCCGTTTTGGCATAGAACTATAGAAGCCGGTGGAAGAGAATGGGTAGATAAGCGAATCTGAATTTAAAAATCCCAATAACTGCCGATGTAATGAATGTATCAACATCAAATTTTGTATTTAACATTAACATTCACGGAGGACATAACCAGTCAAATTTCAGCGATATCGGCCGAGGGGAGGGGGGAGTTCCGGGGTGGGGGCTCAATTCAAAAATCCCAATAACTGCCGATGTAATGAATGTATTGCCATCAAATTTCGTATTTGAAATGAACATCTACAGCGGACATGACCAGTCAAATTTCAGCGATATCGGCTGAGGGGAGGGGGGAGTTCCGGGGAGGGGGCTCAGTTCGAAATTCCAAAAAACCCCTCCCGTTCACAATTTTCTCTCGTCACACACTTGTTTTTTTTATTTGGCGTTTAAAAGATGCTACATGTGAAGTTTCATGAATATCCGTCCAGCCGTTTGGGCGTGATGCTGGAACAAACATACAAACAAACCCCGTTTTGGCATAGAAGTATAGAAGCCGGTGGAAGAGAATGGGTAGATATGCGAATCTGAATTTAAAAATCCCAATAACTGCCGATGTAATGAATGTATCAACATCAAATTTTGTATTTAACATTAACATTCACGGAGGACATAACCAGTCAAATTTCAGCGATATCGGCCGAAAGGAGGGGGGAGTTCTGGGGTGGGGGCTCAATTCAAAAATCCCAATAACTGGCGATGTAATAAATGTATCAACATCAAATTTCGTATTTGAAATGAACATCCACTGCGGACATGACCAGTCAAATTTCAGCGATATCGGTTGAGGGGAGGAGGGAGTTCCGAGGTGGGGGCCCTTTTCAAAAATCCACAACCTCCCTCCCGTTCACAATTTTGTAACGTCACACACTTTTTTTTTCTATTTGGCCATCAAGAATACTACATATGAAATTTCATGACAATCCGACCATTAATTTATGAGTTAGCACTATTTTTATGCTTAGCCCCCCCTTACAACTCCCCCTCCCGTTCGACATTTTGGGACGCCACATAGCCTATTATTCAATTGGTCTTGAAAGGATGCTACATGTGAAGTTTCATGAATATCCGTCCAGCCGTTTGGGCGTGAAGCTGGAACAAACATACAAACAAACCCCGTTTCAGTATAGAAGTATAGAAGCCGGTGGAAGAGAATGGGAAGATGAGCGAATCTGAATTTAAAAATCCCAATAACTGCCGATGTAATGATTGTGTCAACATCAAATTTCGTATTTAAAACTAAAATCCACTTAGGACATAACCAGTCAAATTTCAGCGATATCGGCTGAGGGGAGGGGGGAGTTCCGGGGAGGGGGCTCAGTTCGAAAATCCAAAAAACCCCTCCCGTTCACAATTTTCTGTCGTCACATACTTGTTTTTTTTATTTGGCCTTTAAGAATACTACATATGAAATTTCATGACAATCCGACCATTCATTTATGAGTTAGCACTATTTTTATGCTTAGCCCTCCCTTACAACCCCCCCTCCCGTTCGAAATTTTGGGACGCCACATAGCCTATTATTCAATCGGTCTTGAAAAGATGCTACATGTGAAGTTTCATGAATATCCGTCCAGCCGTTTGGGCGTGATGCTGGAACAAACATACAAACAAACCCCGTTTTGGCATAGAAGTATAGAAGCCGGTGGAAGAGAATGGGTAGATAAGCGAATCTGAATTTAAAAATCCCAATAACTGCCGATGTAATGAATGTATCAACATCAAATTTTGTATTTAACATTAACATTCACGGAGGACATAACCAGTCAAATTTCAGCGATATCGGCCGAAAGGAGGGGGGAGTTCTGGGGTGGGGGCTCAATTCAAAAATCCCAATAACTGGCGATGTAATAAATGTATCAACATCAAATTTCGTATTTAAAATTAACATTCACGGAGGACATAACCAGTCAAATTTCAGCGATATCGGTTGAGGGGAGGAGGGAGTTCCGAGGTGGGGGCCCTTTTCAAAAATCCACAACCTCCCTCCCGTTCACAATTTTGTGACGTCACACACTTTTTTTTTCTATTTGGCCATCAAGAATACTACATATGAAATTTCATGACAATCCGACCATTAATTTATGAGTTAGCACTATTTTTATGCTTAGCCCCCCCTTACAACTCCCCCTCCCGTTCGACATTTTGGGGCGCCACATAGCCTATTATTCAATTGGTCTTGAAAGGATGCTACATGTGAAGTTTCATGAATATCCGTCCAGTCGTTTGGGCGTGAAGCTGGAACAAACATACAAACAAACCCCGTTTCAGTATAGAAGTATAGAAGCCGGTGGAAGAGAATGGGAAGATGAGCGAATCTGAATTTAAAAATCCCAATAACTGCCGATGTAATGATTGTGTCAACATCAAATTTCGTATTTAAAATTAACATTCACGGAGGACATAACCAGTCAAATTTCAGCGATATCGGCCGAGGGGAGGGGGGAGTTCCGGGGTGGGGGCTCAATTCAAAAATCCCAATAACTGCCGATGTAATAAATGTATCAACATCAAATTTCGTATTTAGATTTAACATTCACGGAGGACATAACCAGTCAAATTTCAGCGATATCGGCTGAGGGGAGGGGGGAGTTCCGGGGAGGGGGCTCAGTTCAAAAATCCCAATAACTGCCGATGTAATGAATGTATTGCCATCAAATTTCGTATTTGAAATGAACATCTACAGCGGACATGACCACTCAAATTTCAGCGATATCGGCTGAGGGGAGGGGGGAGTTCCGGGGAGGGGGCTCAGTTCGAAAATCCAAAAAACCCCTCCCGTTCACAATTTTCTGTCGTCACACACTTGTTTTTTTTATTTGGCCTTTAAGAATACTATATATGAAATTTCATGACAATCCGACCATTCATTTATGAGTTAGCACTATTTTTATGCTTAGCCCTCCCTTACAACCCCCCCTCCCGTTCGAAATTTTGGGACGCCACATAGCCTATTATTCAATCGGTCTTGAAAAGATGCTACATGTGAAGTTTCATGAATATCCGTCCAGCCGTTTGGGCGTGATGCTGGAACAAACATACAAACAAACCCCGTTTTGGCATAGAAGTATAGAAGCCGGTGGAAGAGAATGGGTAGATAAGCGAATCTGAATTTAAAAATCCCAATAACTGCCGATGTAATGAATGTATCAACATCAAATTTTGTATTTAACATTAACATTCACGGAGGACATAACCAGTCAAATTTCAGCGATATCGGCCGAAAGGAGGGGGGAGTTCTGGGGTGGGGGCTCAATTCAAAAATCCCAATAACTGGCGATGTAATAAATGTATCAACATCAAATTTCGTATTTAAAATTAACATTCACGGAGGACATAACCAGTCAAATTTCAGCGATATCGGGCGAGGTTTGGGGGGAGTTCCGGGGTGGGGGCTCAATTCAAAAATCCTAATAACTGCCGATGTAATGAATGTATCAACACCAAATTTCGTATTTGAAATGAACATCCACTGCGGACATGACCAGTCAAATTTCAGCGATATCGGTTGAGGGGAGGAGGGAGTTCCGAGGTGGGGGCCCTTTTCAAAAATCCACAACCTCCCTCCCGTTCACAATTTTGTGACGTCACACACTTTTTTTTTCTTTTTGGCCATCAAGAATACTACATATGAAATTTCATGACAATCCGACCATTAATTTATGAGTTAGCACTATTTTTATGCTTAGCCCCCCCTTACAACTCCCCCTCCTGTTCGACATTTTGGGACGCCACATAGCCTATTATTCAATTGGTCTTGAAAGGATGCTACATGTGAAGTTTCATGAATATCCGTCCAGTCGTTTGGGCGTGAAGCTGGAACAAACATACAAACAAACCCCGTTTCAGTATAGAAGTATAGAAGCCGGTGGAAGAGAATGGGAAGATGAGCGAATCTGAATTTAAAAATCCCAATAACTGCCGATGTAATGATTGTGTCAACATCAAATTTCGTATTTAAAATTAACATTCACGGAGGACATAACCAGTCAAATTTCAGCGATATCGGCCGAGGGGAGGGGGGAGTTCCGGGGTGGGGGCTCAATTCAAAAATCCCATTAACTGCCGATGTAATGATTGTATCGACATCAAATTTCGTATTTAAAACTAAAATCCACTTAGGACATAACCAGTCAAATTTCAGCGATATCGGCTGAGGGGAGGGGGGAGTTCCGGGGAGGGGGCTCAGTTCAAAAATCCCAATAACTGCCGATGTAATGAATGTATTGCCATCAAATTTCGTATTTGAAATGAACATCTACAGCGGACATGACCACTCAAATTTCAGCGATATCGGCTGAGGGGAGGGGGGAGTTCCGGGGAGGGGGCTCAGTTCGAAAATCCAAAAAACCCCTCCCGTTCACAATTTTCGGTCGTCACACACTTGTTTTTTTTATTTGGCCTTTAAGAATACTACATATGAAATTTCATGACAATCCGACCATTCATTAATGAGTTAGCACTATTTTTATGCTTAGCCCCCCCTTACAACCCCCCCTCCCGTTCGGAATTTTGGGACGCCACATAGCCTATTATTCAATCGGTCTTGAAAAGATGCTACATGTGAAGTTTCATGAATATCCGTCCAGCCGTTTGGGCGTGATGCTGGAACAAACATACAAACAAACCCCGTTTTGGCATAGAAGTATAGAAGCAGGTGGAAGAGAATGGGTAGATAAGCGAATCTGAATTTAAAAGGGTTGGGGGGAGTTCCGGGGTGGGGGCTCAATTCAAAAATCCCAATAACTGCCGATGTAATGAATGTATCAACATCAAATTTCGTATTTAAAATTAACATTCACGGAGGACATAACCAGTCAAATTTCAGCGATATCGGCCGAGGTTTGGGGGGAGTTCCGGGGTGGGGGCTCAATTCAAAAATCCCAATAACTGCCGATGTAATGAATGTATCGACATCAAATTTCTTATTTAAAACTAAAATCCACTTAGGCCATAACCAGTCAAATTTCAGCGATATCGGCCGAGGGGAGGGGGGAGTTCCGGGAAGGCGGCTCAGTTCAAAAATCCCAATAACTGCCGATGTAATGAATGTATCGGCATAAAATTTCGTATTTAAAACTGAAATCCACTTTGGACATAACCAGTCAAATTTCTGCGATATCGGCCAAGAGGAGGGGGGAGTGCTGGGGTGGGGTCTCAATTCAAATGTCCCAATAACTGCCGATGTAATGAATGTATTACCATCAAATTTCGTATTTGAAATGAACATCTACAGCGGACATGACCAGTCAAATTTCAGCGATATCGGCTGAGGGGAGGGGGGAGTTCCGGGGAGAGGGCTCAGTTCGAAAATCCAAAAAGCCCCTCCCGTTCACAATTTTCTGTCGTTACACACTTGTTTTTTTTATTTGGCCTTCAAGAATACTACATATGAAATTTCATGACAATCCGACCATTAATTTATGAGTTAGCACTATTTTTATGCTTAGCCCCCCTTACAACTCCCCCTCCCGTTCGATATTTTGGGACGCCACATAGCCTATTATTCAATTGGTCTTGAAAGGATGCTACATGTGAAGTTCCATGAATATCCGTCCAGCCGTTTGGGCGTGAAGCTGGAACAAACATACAAACATACCCCGTTTCAGTATAGAAGTATAGAAGCCGGTGGAAGAGAATGGGAAGATGAGCGAATCTGAATTTAAAAATCCCAATAACTGCCGATGTAATGAATGTATCAACATCAAATTTCGTATTTAAAATTAACATTCACGGAGGACATAACCAGTCAAATTTCAGCGATATCGGCCGAGGGGAGAGGGGAGTTCCGGGGAGGGGGCTCAGTTCAAAAATCCCAATAACTGCCGATGTAATGAATGTATTGCCATCAAATTTCGTATTTGAAATGAACATCTACAGCGGACATGACCAGTCAAATTCAGCGATATCGGCTGAGGGGAGGGGGGAGTTCCGGGGAGGGGGCTCAGTTCGAAAATCCAAAAAACCCCTCCCGTTCACAATTTTCGGTCGTCACACACTTGTTTTTTTTTATTTGGCCTTTAAGAATACTACATATGAAATTTCATGACAATCCGACCATTCATTTATGAGAGCACTATTTTTATGCTTAGCCCCCCCTTACAACCCCCCCTCCCGTTCGAAATTTTGGGACGCCACATAGCCTATTATTCAATCGGTTTTGAAAAGATGCTACATGTGAAGTTTCATGAATATCCGTCCAGCCGTTTGGGCGTGATGCTGGAACAAACATACAAACAAACCCCGTTTTGGCATAGAAGTATAGAAGCCGGTGGAAGAGAATGGGTAGATAAGCGAATCTGAATTTAAAAATCCCAATAACTGCCGATGTAATGAATGTATCAACATCAAATTTCGTATTTAAAATTAACATACACGGAGGACATAACCTGTCAAATTTCAGCGATATCGGCCGAGGTATGGGGGGAGTTCCGGGGTGGGGGCTCAATTCAAAAATCCCAATAACTGCCGATGTAATGAATGTATCAACATCAAATTTCGTATTTGAAATAAACATCCACTGCGGACATGACCAGTCAAATTTGAGCGATATCGGCCGAGGGGAGGGGGGAGTTCCGGAGTGGGGGCTCAATTCAAAAATCCACAACCCCCCTCCCGTTCACAATTTTGTGACGTCACACACTTTTTTTTTCTATTTGGCCTTTAAGAATACTACATATGAAATTTCATGACAATCCGACCATTCATTTATGAGTTAGCACTATTTTTATGCTTAGCCCCCCCCTACAACCCCCCCTTCCGTTCGAAATTTTGGGACGTCACATAGCCTATTATTCAATCGGTCTTGAAAAGATGCTACATGTGAAGTTTCATGAATATCCGTCCAGCCGTTTGGGCGTGATGCTGGAACAAACATACAAACAAACCCCGTTTTGGCATAGAAGTATAGAAGCCGGTGGAAGAGAATGGGTTGATGAGCGAATCTGAATTTAAAAATCCCAATAACTGCCGATGTAATGAATGTATCAACATCAAATTTTGTATTTAACATTAACATTCACGGAGGACATAACCAGTCAAATTTCAGCGATATCGGCCGAGGGGAGGGGGGAGTTCCGGGGTGGGGGCTCAATTCAAAAATCCCAATAACTGCCGATGTAATAAATGTATCAACATCAAATTTCGTATTTAGATTTAACATTCACGGAGGACATAACCAGTCAAATTTCAGCGATATCGGCCGAGGTATGGCTGGGGGTTCCGGGGTGGGGGCTCAATTCAAAAATCCCAATAACTGCCGATGTAATGGATGTATCAACATCAAATTTCGTATTTGAAATAAACATCCACTGCGGACATGACCAGTCAAATTTCAGCGATATCGGCCGAGGGGAGGGGGGAGTTCCGGGGTGGGGGCCTGATTCAAAAATCCACAACCTCCCTCCCGTTCACAATTTTGTGACGTCACACCCTTTTTTTTCTATTTCGCCATCAAGGATACTACATATGAAATTTCATGACAATTCGACCATTAATTTATGAGTTAGCACTATTTTTATGCTTAGCCCCCCCTTACAACTCCCCCTCCCATTCGACATTTTGGGACGCCACATAGCCTATTATTCAATTGGTCTTGAAAGGATGCTACATGTGAAGTTTCATGAATATCCGTCCAGCCGTTTGGGCGTGAAGCTGGAACAAACATACAAACAAACCCCGATTCAGTATAGAAGTATAGAAGCCGGTGGAAGAGAATGGGAAGATGAGCGATTCTGAATTTAAAAATCCCAATAACTGCCGATGTAATGAATGTATCAACATCAAATTTTGTATTTAACATTAACATTCACGGAGGACATAACCAGTCAAATTTCAGCGATATCGGCCGAAAGGAGGGGGGAGTTCTGGGGTGGGGGCTCAATTCAAAAATCCCAATAACTGCCGATGTAATGAATGTATCGACATCAAATTTCGTATTTAAAACTGAAATCCCCTTAGGACATAACCAGTCAAATCTCAGCGATATCGGCTGAGAGGAGGGGGGAGTTCCGGGGAGGGGGCTCAGTTCAAAAATCCCAATAACTGCCGATGTAATGAATGTAACGACATCAAATTTCGTATTTAAAACTAAAATCCACTTAGGACATAGCCAGTCAAATTTCAGCGATATCGGTTGAGGGGAGGAGGGAGTTCCGGGGTTGGGGCTCAATTCAAAAATCCTAATAACTGCCGATGTAATAAATGTATCAACATCAAATTTCGTATTTAAAATTAACATTCACGGAGGACATAACCAGTCAAATTTCAGCGATATCGGCCGAGGTATGGGGGGAGTTCCGGGGTGGGGGCTCAATTCAAAAATCCCAATAACTGCCGATGTAATGAATGTATCGACATCAAATTTCGTATTTAAAACTAAAATCCACTTAGGACATAACCAGTCAAATTTCAGCGATATCGGTTGAGGGGAGGAGGGAGTTCCGGGGTGGGGGCCCTTTTCAAAAATCCACAACCTCCCTCCCGTTCACAATTTTGTGACGTCACACACTTTTTTTTCTATTTGGCAACAAGAATACTACATATGAAATTTCATGACAATCCGACCATTAATTTATGAGTTAGCACTATTTTTATGCTTAGCCCCCCCTTACAACTCCCCCTCCCGTTCGACATTTTGGGACGCCACATAGCCTATTATTCAATTGGTCTTGAAAGGATGCTACATGTGAAGTTTCATGAATATACGTTCAGCCGTTTGGGCGTGAAGCTGGAACAAACATACAAACAAACCCCGTTTCAGTATAGAAGTATAGAAGCCGGTGGAAGAGAATGGGAAGATGAGCGAATCTGAATTTAAAAATCCCAATAACTGCCGATGTAATGAATGTATCAACATCAAATTTTGTATTTAACATTAACATTCACGGAGGACATAACCAGTCAAATTTCAGCGATATCGGCTGAAAGGAGGGGGGAGTTCCGGGGAGGGGGCTCAATTCAAAAATCCCAATAACTGGCGATGTAATAAATGTATCAACATCAAATTTCGTATTTAAAATTAACATTCACGGAGGACATGACCAGTCAAATTTCAGCGATATCGGGCGAGGTTTTGGGGGAGTTCCGGGGTGGGGGCTCAATTCAAAAATCCCAATAACTGCCGATGTAATGAATGTATCAACATCAAATTTCGTATTTGAAATAAACATCCACTGCGGACATGACCAGTCAAATTTCAGCGATATCGGCCGAGGGGAGGGGGGAGTTCCGGGGTGGGGGCCCTTTTCAAAAATCCACAACCTCCCTCCCGTTCACAATTTTGTGACGTCACACACTTTTTTTTTTCTATTTGGCCATCAAGAATACTACATATGAAATTTCATGACAATCCGACCAATAATTTATGAGTTAGCACTATTTTTATGCTTAGCCCCCCCTTACAACTCCCCCTCCCGTTCGACATTTTGGGACGCCACATAGCCTATTATTCAATTGGTCTTGAAAGGATGCTACATGTGAAGTTTCATGAATATCCGTCCAGCCGTTTGGGCGTGAAGCTGGAACAAACATACAAACAAACCCCGTTTCAGTATAGAAGTATAGAAGCCGGTGGAAGAGAATGGGAAGATGAGCGAATCTGAATTTAAAAATCCCAATAACTGCCGATGTAATGATTGTGTCAACATCAAATTTCGTATTTAAAATTAACATTCACGGAGGACATAACCAGTCAAATTTCAGCGATATCGGCCGAGGGGAGGGGGGAGTTCCGGGGTGGGGGCTCAATTCAAAAATCCCATTAACTGCCGATGTAATGATTGTATCGACATCAAATTTCGTATTTAAAACTAAAATCCACTTAGGACATAACCAGTCAAATTTCAGCGATATCGGCTGAGGGGAGGGGGGAGTTCCGGGGAGGGGGCTCAGTTCAAAAATCCCAATAACTGCCGATGTAATGAATGTATTGCCATCAAATTTCGTATTTGAAATGAACATCTACAGCGGACATGACCACTCAAATTTCAGCGATATCGGCTGAGGGGAGGGGGGAGTTCCGGGGAGGGGGCTCAGTTCGAAAATCCAAAAAACCCCTCCCGTTCACAATTTTCTGTCGTCACACACTTGTTTTTTTTATTTGGCCTTTAAGAATACTACATATGAAATTTCATGACAATCCGACCATTCATTTATGAGTTAGCACTATTTTTATGCTTAGCCCTCCCTTACAACCCCCCCTCCCGTTCGAAATTTTGGGACGCCACATAGCTTATTATTCAATCGGTCTTGAAAAGATGCTACATGTGAAGTTTCATGAATATCCGTCCAGCCGTTTGGGCGTGATGCTGGAACAAACATACAAACAAACCCCGTTTAGGCATAGAAGTATAGAAGCCGGTGGAAGAGAATGGGTAGATAAGCGAATCTGAATTTAAAAATCCCAATAACTGCCGATGTAATGAATGTATCAACATCAAATTTTGTATTTAACATTAACATTCACGGAGGACATAACCAGTCAAATTTCAGCGATATCGGCCGAAAGGAGGGGGGAGTTCTGGGGTGGGGGCTCAATTCAAAAATCCCAATAACTGCCGATGTAATAAATGTATCAACATCAAATTTCGTATTTAAAATTAACATTCACGGAGGACATAACCAGTCAAATTTCAGCGATATCGGCCGAGGTTTGGGGGGAGTTCCGGGGTGGGGGCTCAATTCAAAAATCCCAATAACTGCCGATGTAATGAATGTATCAACATCAAATTTCGTATTTGAAATAAACATCCACTGCGGACATGACCAGTCAAATTTCAGCGATATCGGCCGAGGGGAGGGGGGAGTTCCAGGGTGGGGGCCCTTTTCAAAAATCCACAACCTCCCTCCCGTTCACAATTTTGTGACTTCACACACTTTTTTTTTCTATTTGGCCATCAAGAATACTACATATGAAATTTCATGACAATCCGACCAATAATTTATGAGTTAGCACTATTTTTATGCTTAGCCCCTCCTTACAACTCCCCCTCCCGTTCGACATTTTGGGACGCCACATAGCCTATTATTCAATTGGTCTTGAAAGGATGCTACATGTGAAGTTTCATGAATATCCGTCCAGCCGTTTGGGCGTGAAGCTGGAACAAACATACAAACAAACCCCGTTTCAGTATAGAAGTATAGAAGCCGGTGGAAGAGAATGGGAAGATGAGCGAATCTGAATTTAAAAATCCCAATAACTGCCGATGTAATGATTGTATCAACATCAAATTTCGTTTTTAAAATTACCATTCACGGAGGACATAACCAGTCAAATTTCAGCGATATCGGCCGAGGGGAGGGGGGAGTTCCGGGGTGGGGGCTCAATTCAAAAATCCCATTAACTGCCGATGTAATGAATGTATCGACATCAAATTTCGTATTTAAAACTAAAATCCACTTAGGACATAACCAGTCAAATTTCAGCGATATCGGCTGAGGGGAGGGGGGAGATCCGGGGAGGGGGCTCAGTTCAAAAATCCCAATAACTGCCGATGTAATGAATGTATTGCCATCAAATTTCGTATTTGAAACTGAAATCCACTTTGGACATGACCAGTCAAATTTCAGCGATATCGGTTGAGGGGAGGGGGGAGTTCCGGGGAGGGGGCTTAGTTCGAAAATCCAAAAAAACCCTCCCGTTCACAATTTTCTGTCGTCACACACTTGTTTTTTTTATTTGGCCTTTAAGAATAATACATATGAAATTTCATGACAATCCGACCATTCATTTATGAGTTAGCACTATTTTTATGCTTAGCCCTCCCTTACAACCCGCCTCCCGTTCGACATTTTGGGACGCCACATAGCCTATTATTCAATCGGTCTTGAAAAGATGCTACATGTGAAGTTTCATGAATATCCGTCCAGCCGTTTGGGCGTGAAGCTGGAACAAACATACAAACAAACCCCGTTTCAGTATAGAAGTATAGAAGCCGGTGGAAGAGAATGGGAAGATGAGCGAATCTGAATTTAAAAATCCCAATAACTGCCGATGTAATGATTGTGTCAACATCAAATTTCGTATTTAAAATTAACATTCACGGAGGACATAACCAGTCAATATTCAGCGATATCGGCCGAGGGGAGGGGGGAGTTCCGGGGTGGGGGCTCAATTCAAAAATCCCATTAACTGCCGATGTAATGATTGTATCGACATCAAATTTCGTATTTAAAACTAAAATCCACTTAGGACATAACCAGTCAAATTTCAGCGATATCGGCTGAGGGGAGGGGGGAGTTCCGGGGAGGGGGCTCAGTTCAAAAATCCCAATAACTGCCGATGTAATGAATGTATTGCCATCAAATTTCGTATTTGAAATGAACATCTACAGCGGACATGACCACTCAAATTTCAGCGATATCGGCTGAGGGGAGGGGGGAGTTCCGGGGAGGGGGCTCAGTTCGAAAATCCAAAAAACCCCTCCCGTTCACAATTTTCGGTCGTCACACACTTTTTTTTTTCTATTTGGCCATCAAGAATACTACATATGAAATTTCATGACAATCCGACCAATAATTTATGAGTTAGCACTATTTTTATGCTTAGCCCCCCCTTACAACTCCCCCTCCCGTTCGACATTTTGGGACGCCACATAGCCTATTATTCAATTGGTCTTGAAAGGATGCTACATGTGAAGTTTCATGAATATCCGTCCAGCCGTTTGGGCGTGAAGCTGGAACAAACATACAAACAAACCCCGTTTCAGTATAGAAGTATAGAAGCCGGTGGAAGAGAATGGGAAGATGAGCGAATCTGAATTTAAAAATCCCAATAACTGCCGATGTAATGATTGTATCAACATCAAATTTCGTATTTAAAACTAAAATCCACTTAGGACATAACCAGTCAAATTTCAGCGATATCGGCTGAGGGGAGGGGGGAGATCCGGGGAGGGGGCTCAGTTCAAAAATCCCAATAACTGCCGATGTAATGAATGTATTGCCATCAAATTTCGTATTTGAAACTGAAATCCACTTTGGACATGACCAGTCAAATTTCAGCGATATCGGTTGAGGGGAGGGGGGAGTTCCGGGGAGGGGGCTCAGTTCGAAAATCCAAAAAACCCCTCCCGTTCACAATTTTCTGTCGTCACACACTTGTTTTTTTTATTTGGCCTTTAAGAATACTACATATGAAATTTCATGACAATCCGACCATTCATTTATGAGTTAGCACTATTTTTATGCTTAGCCCTCCCTTACAACCCCCCTCCCGTTCGACATTTTGGGACGCCACATAGCCTATTATTCAATCGGTCTTGAAAAGATGCTACATGTGAGGTTTCATGAATATCCGTCCAGCCGTTTGGGCGTGATGCTGGAACAAACATACAAACAAACCCAGTTTTGGCATAGAAGTATAGAAGCCGGTGGAAGAGAATGGGTAGATAAGCGAATCTGAATTTAAAAATCCCAATAACTGCCGATGTAATGAATGTATCAACATCAAATTTTGTATTTAACATTAACATTCACGGAGGACATAACCAGTCAAATTTCAGCGATATCGGTTGAGGGGAGGAGGGAGTTCCGAGGTGGGGACCCTTTTCAAAAATCCACAACCTCCCTCCCGTTCACAATTTTGTGACGTCACACACTTTTTTTTTCTATTTGGCCATCAAGAATACTACATATGAAATTTCATGACAATCCGACCATTAATTTATGAGTTAGCACTATTTTTATGCTTAGCCCCCCCTTACAACTCCCCCTCCCGTTCGACATTTTGGGACGCCACATAGCCTATTATTCAATTGGTCTTGAAAGGATGCTACATGTGAAGTTTCATGAATATCCGTCCAGCCGTTTGGGCGTGAAGCTGGAACAAACATACAAACAAACCCCGTTTCAGTATAGAAGTATAGAAGCCGGTGGAAGAGAATGGGAAGATGAGCGAATCTGAATTTAAAAATCCCAATAACTGCCGATGTAATGATTGTGTCAACATCAAATTTCGTATTTAAAATTAACATTCACGGAGGACATAACCAGTCAAATTTCAGCGATATCGGCCGAGGGGAGGGGGGAGTTCCGGGGTGGGGGCTCAATTCAAAAATCCCATTAACTGCCGATGTAATGATTGTATCGACATCAAATTTCGTATTTAAAACTAAAATCCACTTAGGACATAACCAGTCAAATTTCAGCGATATCGGCTGAGGGGAGGGGGGAGTTCCGGGGAGGGGGCTCAGTTCAAAAATCCCAATAACTGCCGATGTAATGAATGTATTGCCATCAAATTTCGTATTTGAAATGAACATCTACAGCGGACATGACCACTCAAATTTCAGCGATATCGGCTGAGGGGAGGGGGGAGTTCCGGGGAGGGGGCTCAGTTCGAAAATCCAAAAAACCCCTCCCGTTCACAATTTTCTGTCGTCACACACTTGTTTTTTTTATTTGGCCTTTAAGAATACTACATATGAAATTTCATGACAATCCGACCATTCATTTATGAGTTAGCACTATTTTTATGCTTAGCCCTCCCTTACAACCCCCCCTCCCGTTCGAAATTTTGGGACGCCACATAGCTTATTATTCAATCGGTCTTGAAAAGATGCTACATGTGAAGTTTCATGAATATCCGTCCAGCCGTTTGGGCGTGATGCTGGAACAAACATACAAACAAACCCCGTTTTGGCATAGAAGTATAGAAGCCGGTGGAAGAGAATGGGTAGATAAGCGAATCTGAATTTAAAAATCCCAATAACTGCCGATGTAATGAATGTATCAACATCAAATTTTGTATTTAACATTAACATTCACGGAGGACATAACCAGTCAAATTTCAGCGATATCGGCCGAAAGGAGGGGGGAGTTCTGGGGTGGGGGCTCAATTCAAAAATCCCAATAACTGCCGATGTAATAAATGTATCAACATCAAATTTCGTATTTAAAATTAACATTCACGGAGGACATAACCAGTCAAATTTCAGCGATATCGGCCGAGGTTTGGGGGGAGTTCCGGGGTGGGGGCTCAATTCAAAAATCCCAATAACTGCCGATGTAATGAATGTATCAACATCAAATTTCGTATTTGAAATAAACATCCACTGCGGACATGACCAGTCAAATTTCAGCGATATCGGCCGAGGGGAGGGGGGAGTTCCAGGGTGGGGGCCCTTTTCAAAAATCCACAACCTCCCTCCCGTTCACAATTTTGTGACTTCACACACTTTTTTTTTCTATTTGGCCATCAAGAATACTACATATGAAATTTCATGACAATCCGACCAATAATTTATGAGTTAGCACTATTTTTATGCTTAGCCCCTCCTTACAACTCCCCCTCCCGTTCGACATTTTGGGACGCCACATAGCCTATTATTCAATTGGTCTTGAAAGGATGCTACATGTGAAGTTTCATGAATATCCGTCCAGCCGTTTGGGCGTGAAGCTGGAACAAACATACAAACAAACCCCGTTTCAGTATAGAAGTATAGAAGCCGGTGGAAGAGAATGGGAAGATGAGCGAATCTGAATTTAAAAATCCCAATAACTGCCGATGTAATGATTGTATCAACATCAAATTTCGTTTTTAAAATTACCATTCACGGAGGACATAACCAGTCAAATTTCAGCGATATCGGCCGAGGGGAGGGGGGAGTTCCGGGGTGGGGGCTCAATTCAAAAATCCCATTAACTGCCGATGTAATGAATGTATCGACATCAAATTTCGTATTTAAAACTAAAATCCACTTAGGACATAACCAGTCAAATTTCAGCGATATCGGCTGAGGGGAGGGGGGAGATCCGGGGAGGGGGCTGTTCAAAAATCCCAATAACTGCCGATGTAATGAATGTATTGCCATCAAATTTCGTATTTGAAACTGAAATCCACTTTGGACATGACCAGTCAAATTTCAGCGATATCGGTTGAGGGGAGGGGGGAGTTCCGGGGAGGGGGCTCAGTTCGAAAATCCAAAAAAACCCTCCCGTTCACAATTTTCTGTCGTCACACACTTGTTTTTTTTATTTGGCCTTTAAGAATAATACATATGAAATTTCATGACAATCCGACCATTCATTTATGAGTTAGCACTATTTTTATGCTTAGCCCTCCCTTACAACCCGCCTCCCGTTCGACATTTTGGGACGCCACATAGCCTATTATTCAATCGGTCTTGAAAAGATGCTACATGTGAAGTTTCATGAATATCCGTCCAGCCGTTTGGGCGTGAAGCTGGAACAAACATACAAACAAACCCCGTTTCAGTATAGAAGTATAGAAGCCGGTGGAAGAGAATGGGAAGATGAGCGAATCTGAATTTAAAAATCCCAATAACTGCCGATGTAATGATTGTGTCAACATCAAATTTCGTATTTAAAATTAACATTCACGGAGGACATAACCAGTCAATATTCAGCGATATCGGCCGAGGGGAGGGGGGAGTTCCGGGGTGGGGGCTCAATTCAAAAATCCCATTAACTGCCGATGTAATGATTGTATCGACATCAAATTTCGTATTTAAAACTAAAATCCACTTAGGACATAACCAGTCAAATTTCAGCGATATCGGCTGAGGGGAGGGGGGAGTTCCGGGGAGGGGGCTCAGTTCAAAAATCCCAATAACTGCCGATGTAATGAATGTATTGCCATCAAATTTCGTATTTGAAATGAACATCTACAGCGGACATGACCACTCAAATTTCAGCGATATCGGCTGAGGGGAGGGGGGAGTTCCGGGGAGGGGGCTCAGTTCGAAAATCCAAAAAACCCCTCCCGTTCACAATTTTCGGTCGTCACACACTTGTTTTTTTTTATTTGGCCTTTAAGAATACTACATATGAAATTTCTTGACAATCTGACCATTCATTTATGAGTTAGCACTATTTTTATGCTTAGCCTCCCCTTACAACCCCCCCTCCCGTTCGGAATTTTGGGACGCCACATAGCCTATTATTCAATCGGTCTTGAAAAGATGCTACATGTGAAGTTTCATGAATATCCGTCCAGCCGTTTGGGCGTGATGCTGGAACAAACATACAAACAAACCCCGTTTTGGCATAGAAGTATAGAAGCCGGTGGAAGAGAATGGGTAGATAAGCGAATCTGAATTTAAAAATCCCAATAACTGCCGATGTAATGAATGTATCAACATCAAATTTTGTATTTAACATTAACATTCACGGAGGACATAACCAGTCAAATTTCAGCGATATCGGCCGAAAGGAGGGGGGAGTTCTGGGGTGGGGGCTCAATTCAAAAATCCCAATAACTGCCGATGTAATAAATGTATCAACATCAAATTTCGTATTTAAAATTAACATTCACGGAGGACATAACCAGTCAAATTTCAGCGATATCGGCCGAGGTTTGGGGGGAGTTCCGGGGTGGGGGCTCAATTCAAAAATCCGAATAACTGCCGATGTAATGAATGTATCAACATCAAATTTCGTATTTGAAATAAACATCCACTGCGGACATGACCAGTCAAATTTCAGCGATATCGGCCGAGGGGAGGGGGGAGTTCCGGGGTGGGGGCCCTTTTCAAAAATCCACAACCTCCCTCCCGTTCACAATTTTGTGACGTCACACACTTTTTTTTTTCTATTTGGCCATCAAGAATACTACATATGAAATTTCATGACAATCCGACCAATAATTTATGAGTTAGCACTATTTTTATGCTTAGCCCCCCCTTACAACTCCCCCTCCCGTTCGACATTTTGGGACGCCACATAGCCTATTATTCAATTGGTCTTGAAAGGATGCTACATGTGAAGTTTCATGAATATCCGTCCAGCCGTTTGGGCGTGATGCTGGAACAAACATACAAACAAACCCAGTTTTGGCATAGAAGTATAGAAGCCGGTGGAAGAGAATGGGTAGATAAGCGAATCTGAATTTAAAAATACCAATAACTGCCGATGTAATGAATGTATCAACATCAAATTTTGTATTTAACATTAACATTCACGGAGGACATAACCAGTCAAATTTCAGCGATATCGGCCGAAAGGAGGGGGGAGTTCTGGGGTGGGGGCTCAATTCAAAAATCCCAATAACTGGCGATGTAATGAATGTATCGACATCAAATTTCGTATTTAAAACTGAAATCGACTTTGGACATGACCAGTCAAATTTCAGCGATATCGGTTGAGGGGAGGGGGGGGTTCCGGGGAGGGGGCTCAGTTCGAAAATCCAAAAAACCCCTCCCGTTCACAATTTTCTGTCGTCACACACTTGTTTTTTTTATTTGGCCTTTAAGAATACTACATATGAAATTTCATGACAATCCGACCATTCATTTATGAGTTAGCACTATTTTTATGCTTAGCCCTCCCTTACAACCCCCCTCCCGTTCGAAATTTTGGGACGCCACATAGCCTATTATTCAATCGGTCTTGAAAAGATGCTACATGTGAAGATTCATGAATATCCGTCCAGCCGTTTGGGCGTGATGCTGGAACAAACATACAAACAAACCCAGTTTTGGCATAGAAGTATAGAAGCCGGTGGAAGAGAATGGGTAGATAAGCGAATCTGAATTTAATAATCCCAATAACTGACGATGTAATGAATGTATCAACATCAAATTTTGTATTTAAAATTAACATTCACGGAGGACATAACCAGTCAAATTTCAGCGATATCGGCCGAAAGGAGGGGGGAGTTCTGGGGTGGGGGCTCAATTCAAAAATCCCAATAACTGGCGATGTAATAAATGTATCAACATCAAATTTCGTATTTAAAATTAACATTCACGGAGGACATAACCAGTCAAATCTCAACGATATCGGGCGAGGTTTGGGGGGAGTTCCGGGGTGGGGGCTCAATTCAAAAATCCCAATAACTGCCGATGTAATGAATGTATCAACATCAAATTTCCTATTTGAAATAAACATCCACTGCGGACGTGACCAGTCAAATTTCAGCGATATCGGTTGAGGGGAGGAGGGAGTTCCGAGGTGGGGGCCCTTTTCAAAAATCCAGAACCTCCCTCCCGTTCACAATTTTGTGACGTCACACACTTTTTTTTTCTATTTGGCCATCAAGAATACTACATATGAAATTTCATGACAATCCGACCATTAATTTATGAGTTAGCACTATTTTTATGCTTAGCCCCCCCTTACAACTCCCCCTCCCGTTCGACATTTTGGGACGCCACATAGCCTATTATTCAATTGGTCTTGAAAGGATGCTACATGTGAAGTTTCATGAATATCCGTCCAGCCGTTTGGGCGTGAAGCTGGAACAAACATACAAACAAACCCCGTTTCAGTATAGAAGTATAGAAGCCGGTGGAAGAGAATGGGAAGATGAGCGAATCTGAATTTAAAAATCCCAATAACTGCCGATGTAATGATTGTGTCAACATCAAATTTCGTATTTAAAATTAACATTCACGGAGGACATAACCAGTCAAATTTCAGCGATATCGGCCGAGGGGAGGGGGGAGTTCCGGGGTTGGGGCTCAATTCAAAAATCCCATTAACTGCCGATGTAATGAATGTATCGACATCAAATTTCGTATTTAAAACTAAAATCCACTTAGGACATAACCAGTCAAATTTCAGCGATATCGGCTGAGGGGAGGGGGGAGTTCCGGCGTGGGGGCCCTTTTCAAAAATCCACAACCTCCCTCCCGTTCACAATTTTGTGACGTCACACACTTTTTTTTTTCTATTTGGCCATCAAGAATACTACATATGAAATTTCATGACAATCCGACCATTAATTTATGAGTTAGCACTATTTTTATGCTTAGCCCCCCCTTACAACTCCCCCTCCCGTTCGACATTTTGGGACGCCACATAGCCTATTATTCAATTGGTCTTGAAAGGATGCTACATGTGAAGTTTCATGAATATCCGTCCAGCCGTTTGGGCGTGAAGCTGGAACAAACATACAAACAAACCCCGTTTCAGTATAGAAGTATAGAAGCCGGTGGAAGAGAATGGGAAGATGAGCGAATCTGAAATTAATAATTCCAATAACTGCCGATGTAATGATTGTATCAACATCAAATTTCGTATTTAAAATTAACATTCACGGAGGACATAACCAGTCAAATTTCAGCGATATCGGCCGAGGGGAGGGGGGAGTTCCGGGGTGTTGGCTCAATTCAAAAATCCCATTAACTGCCGATGTAATGAATGTATCGACATCAAATTTCGTATTTATAATTACCATCTACTGCGGACATGACCAGTAAAATTTCAGCGATATCGGTTGAGGGGAGGGGGGAGTTCCGGGGTGAGGGCCTATTTTCAAAAATCCTAATAACAGCCGATGTAATGATTGTATCCACATCAAATTTCGTATTTTTCTTTTTATATTTCCATTTAGATCATTTTTAAAGATATTTCATTTTCCACTTTTTGAAGTTGTTTATTTATTTATTTTTTATCTATTTATATTACTCGTTGTTAAATGTTCTCCTCAGTAGCAATATTTATTTTTATGTTTTTTCTTGTTGGGCTTACTGATATTTTATTTCATTGTTTATTTTCTTTTTGTCTTTCTATGTATTCATTGTTAGAGGACTTCGGTCTCAGAATAACATTTATTTTAATTTAATTACTTTAAGCCTAATTTTAGAAGTTTAGAGCGTTGTATAAAAATGATTGTTTTAACTAGAAGGTTGATTAAGTACCACATCTGGTGCTATTAAAATAAAAAAATCTGTTTCTTATATTTATTTCTTGTTTTTAATAGATATCTGCTTATTACTGTGGGCCTCATTTACATGAAAACAAACAAGTCTCTTCGCCAGTCGCTCATGAGAGATTTGGTAGAGATGTGTCGTGGTGTTCAACATCCACTTAGAGGACTATTTTTAAGAAATTATCTTCTTCAATGTGTCAGAAATATTCTTCCGGATAGTACTGAGGGAGGCGAAGGAGAAGGAACCGTAAGTTTTTTTTTTTAAATTTTATCCATACATCTCATTTTATAATTTTGGTAAAAATATCGAAACATTTTACCAACGAGTCGAGTAGTGTTCTATGAGATTTCTAATAAAGTAATATTTAATTGTAGCTCTCTATATTATTTAAATAACATCGATAGAGTAATTGTTTTTCTTCTCTTTGAGAAGTCGTGAAATTGTGGAGAAAACGAGGAAAATTTTATATAAGATAATCAATTGACGACCAAAACACATATTGGTTAGCATAAATCTAATATACTATTATTGTTATTTAAGTCTGTTTTGCATCAAGGCAATTACGAAATCAATGTTTGATGAATTTTATTGATAATGAGGATGGGTTTGCAGGCTGAAACGTCTATTGAAAACTAGTTTTAAATAAAGTGGAGGGAAAACTGAAGGATACAATTTTACAAACATTTAAAATTATATATAATTATAATTTAGAAGTTTTAGAATTATAACAGGAACTTAGAAGCACAGAGCCAACCCTATATGAACTATGGTGTTACAGACAAAAATATTTACCTTCAAATTTAGTGTACAGAATGGAAAATTGTAAAATATTATGATATGTAGAACTATGAGGGTTATTCTATTAAAACTTTTTGATTCAAGTCACTATTTCCAATTTTTGTGTTATTTTTCTTATTTTTTCAAAATTTCTTTAACAGAATGAACTAATTTATCAAGTAATAGGCTTAAAAAAAATATTTTTTGATATTTTGATACATTTTTTAACAATATTTTTTTTTTTATTTATTGTTTCACCAATTTTAATCATTTTTAGCCTTTAGGGGCTGTTTTGGGGGCCTAAAAATGCCTACTAAACCTGATTTTACAAAGTTATGAATGAATATGATATCGTTGATAATTGTTATTTTTTTTATTCTTTATATTATTATAATTTATTGTTATTTATAAAGAAGAGTTCAGTTGAATTATTATTAATATCTTGTATTTATTTATTTTTATATTCTAATTGTGAGGGCGCCAGTGTAGCTCAGACGTAGCGTGTTTGCTTACTGCGCTCAAAATCGCGGATTCGAAAGCTGGCCGAAGCCCTCGCAGTCCATTAGAGCGACGAAAGAGCTGGTAGTAGGTGAAATGACCTTGAATTAGAGCCCAAGCTGGAGTCACAATAACTAACTATTCTAATTCCATTGATAAGTTTGATGTCTTTCATGTATAGTCCTAGGCGTCAAACTGCGCCGGTCCTAGAAACATTTGAACGTTTTTAATGTGAGTTTTAAATTGTGTTGTTTAGGTGAAAGATTCAATAGACTTTGTTCTGATGAATTTTGCTGAGATGAACAAGCTGTGGGTGAGAATGCAACATCAAGGACACTCAAGAGAGAAGGAGCGACGGGAACGAGAGAGAGAAGAACTGAGACTGTTGGTGGGGACGAACCTGGTCCGATTGTCCCAGCTGGAGAGCATCTCACTCGACAAGTACTGTAAGGTACGTCAATAACAGACATCTTCAACTCTTTAGACAAACATCTCTTCCTCCTCAGAGCCTCGCACAAATGTCTTTAAGGTTCAAGGTAACGAAAACTATTAATTGTCTCACCTCGTGGAAGAAATTCGTAGTAGACAACACCCTTCTAGTCGATGAAAACAGTGAGCAATTCACTGTTAAAGTTTTTTCAAACTTCACACAAAATGTCACACAAAACTTGACACTAACGCGTTGCTCTTCTTTTTGATTTATTTGACAAAAGATCACAAAATAGCCAAAAAGGAAAAACTTGTTTCACAAAAACATCTGTTACTTCACAACAAAGTAGATTGTAGAGAATCTACAAAAACAGCTGAACTGAGGAGCTTGTCATCTGAGCTCAAGATCGTGGGTTCGAAACCCGACCGAGGCCCTTAGTTTATTTTATCTGGGAGGTAAAATAAACTTAAGCACGTCGTCCTTCGGATGGGACGTTAAGCGTTGGTCCCGAGCCTGTACTATGTTGGGTACTCGTTAAAGACCCCTGCCCTAGGTGAATAACAATTTAGGGTAGGCAAAATTTAGGACTTCCACAGTAGAGTCGGGCTAATGTCCACCAGAGTTACGAAAGAGCGCTCTGGTAGTAGGCGATATGACCTCGTAGTTAAAGCCCGGGCATGAGTCATAAAACCTAACCTAACAACTAATACTGCCAACCGTGCCGGTCTCCGACGCTCCGTTGGGTCTCAATCCAAAAAATCCTTGAACTTTTTGATCACCTCTCGTACATACTGTTGTTGTGGGGGTGAAAATTAATAGGTGTCGTCCTTATGGGATTTTGGATTCACAAATGACATTACGTGACGATACATACATAAGGACGGCAGTTATTACAGCTTTTATCTTAAGCTTTTCCCTTAAACCTCCCTCCCTTTTGGTCGATTTGACTAAACAACAATAGTCGTCATTGGAGGGTTCTGGATTTACATATAAAATTTCTTGTCATTGCATTCATTCTATCGGGAGTTATTATATTCACAGGCAGACACAGACATTTTTTTTTTTCATATTTGGAATCTAGAGGTCGGGAAGCATGACATTCCGTTGATAACTCCGCGTCGGATTTTGGACCGATTACATAACATCCCCTATACTTCGTAAAAATGGAGTAAGAATCCTGTAAGGTTTTGTTAATGAATGAATATTTCTCAGCCCTCTATAAGTCCTCATAATTTCACCTACATTTCTAAAGGAAAACATCCATGTTCGTTTTAGCCTTTGCATTAACCGTGATTTTGTTTTATCCATGGAAAACTACCGGTTTCGGCCTTACACCATCGTCAGGTCTAGTTATGAACTAAGTCAGTTTGGAGCGTGCGACCCTTCTAATACATCTCAGGTGAAAGGGTGCTATTTCAACTTGGGAATCCCTCAGCTGTACCGTTAGCTATATCATAAAATATTTTTAAAAATACCTTTTTTCGTATTTACATTCACACAAGGTTTTTGTTAAAAATATTTCATGGTGCAGCTAACGGTACAGCTGGGGGATTCCCTAGTTGAAATAGCACAATTTCACCTGAGATCTATTTGAAGGGTCGCACTCTCCAAACTGACTTAGTTCGTAACTAGACCTGACGATGGTGTAAGGCCGAAACCGGTAGTTTTGTAAATATCTTTGGTGGAGTAGACAATATTTCAAAAATAAGTTAGTTTTATTTAAAATGTCGACGATCTCGTGGTTACAGTTCAGGCTGATAGTCATGCCAACCTTACCCTTCACGCGCAAACTGCAATAGACGATATAGGCAGCTGGTGCTGCGCCAATAAGCTGGCTCTCTCACCGAGTAAGACCTCGGCCTTACTGATGAGGGGGAGACCCGATGCTCGACAACCCCTGGTTTTGACAGTCCATGGGCGCCACATTGAATGCTCAGCTGTGATAACGTACCTTGGGGTGCGGATCGCACGAGGCCTGAAAGTGACGCCCCACGTTGTTGCCATTAAAGAAAAGACGATAGCCACTTTCAACGCCCTGAGTCGCCTAGCCCGCGTGGGGCCTCGATTATTCCGCGCGTAGGACCATCTACACAGGGGTATTCGTGGCTGTAGCAAGGTACGCTGCTGCAGGTTGGTGACATCGCCCACGCGCAGAGAGCAGCCCTTTTAAGAGTTACTAGGGCTTATCGAACGGTCTCTACGGCTGCGCTACAGGTACTAGCGGGAGCCGCCCCCATTGACTTGATCTTGGATGGGGCTGTCGCTTCGTATTTCTGTAGACGCAACATGCCCTTAGGAGCAGATATTGATGAGCCCTTACGTCTAGCCCTAGAGGAGATGCGCGGACAGTCCAGAATTGGATTGTGGAAAAATGGTAACAGCGTTGGTCACAATGCCCGGATGGCCGAACGACGTACGCATACTTCCCGGACGTCCGGGTACGCCTTCACTCAACATGGGTACAGCCTAATCACTGGGCATCTCAAATATTATCAGGTCATGGTGATTTCAACTCCAAGCTGTTCTCGTCACAGGAAGAACAACCCGAACTGTTCGTGCGGCGGTATCGAGACTGCAGAACATGTGGTCCTCGAATGCCTGCTGTACGACCAAGCTAGGGTGGAGTTGATTCATGGGACAAGATCGTATTTGGGACTGGATCTACGGCAGATGGTGACGGAAACAGACTACCCGATGTTCTGCCGATTCGTCGGCTCCTGGCGGGAGCAGAAACCAGCTATGTAAGATAGAAACCCCTTGATCACCGAGCTTTGACTGAACGTAGACTGGGTGATGTTGCTGCAATGCAAGGCGCACTCTTTTAAACCCAACAAAAAAAAAAAAAAAAAAAAGTTTTGTTTAAAATAATTTTTGGTTTCCAGATTTACTTTGTGAAGCTCCATTCTAGGAATAGATAATTAAAAATACACAATTTGTTCGTCAAACTTTACTCTATTCTTAAATAGATAGCGGACTAGTTTCGCCGTGTTGAGCATTTTTAATTATCTAAATAAAGTACTTACACCAGTGAAATTTTGTCTCTCCTTGGTAGATCTAATTCAAAGTCACACCAATCTACCTGTGATATGATTTTATGTTATAGTTGGTACTGCCTGGAATTTTGGAACAAGTTGTCAGTTGTCGAGATGCAATTGCTCAAGAATACCTCATGGAATGTATTATTCAGGTAATTATGTTGTGCAAATTTAATAATTTTTAATATTTCCTCCTTATTGTAGGTCTAGTTAGGGTGGGTAAACAAAGAAACCCTATTGTGTTCGTTCTTGTGTCTGTCAGTCTGTCCACTTCAGCTCAATTCAAACCATTACAATGTACAGATTTGAGTCTTTGAACAAGTTTTGAACTCATTTCATCACATGCTTTGTGTTAAATCATGAAAGTGCTCAAAGATTGTCGTAATATTTGAATCAAAAAAGCTGTAGTATTAAAAAAAAAAAAAAAACACTATTCTAGCCCATTGGTCATGAATTCCTTTCTAAGATTCATTTTCGGGTTCCCCAGACACTCCTCTATTACTAGTTCCTATACCGACCTAAAATGGCTCTTCTCATCCTCTCGTCGAAAATATTTTCTAGGCTCCTTCCTCTATCAAACCATATCTTCCCAAAAGCCCTCCTACATCTTCCAAATGCTCCAATTAAAATCCCATATTCACCAGAAAGTCACCAGATCCCGTCCCTCTTATCTTTACGTCCCTTCCCAAAGGACAACAACCTATCACAACTCCTTCCTTATCCAGGCTAACTCCCTCTGGAACTCTCTCCCTCTCCAGATCCGCAATGCTCTTACTCTTCTTTCATTTAAGTCCCTACTTTTCCATTATTTCCTAACTCAGGAAACCTCTGATTCCTAAGGCTGGCTCCTATGAGATAGATCTCGTCTTCCGATAAGTCTCTCACTCCAACTGGACAGATTGTCACTCTTCTGTTTCATCAGTCCACGTTTTTACAATGCATTCATATACAAGTCATTATTGTCATCATGTTTCACATTATTATTCATACTTGTTTTTCTAATTTTTCTATTTTTATTTTTTTGATTCTCTTTACAAACCTCTTATCTAAATTATAAAACAAAATTGTCTTCATCACGGAGCCTTTTTATTCCGTATACAGCAATCTCGACCTTTATTATTATAAATTAGCGCCCTTCCAAATTAAACCGCTAGGATCCCCATAGAACTGCATACATCAGGCGTCCATGACCCCCGTGGTCCAAATGCCTTAAAGAATATGCCAAATATAAAATTTTATGAAAATAGATAAACCATAAAAAGGTTAGTTCAATTTCTGTGTTTATATCCCCCCCCCCCCCCCCCCCCACAACCCGCTAAAGATGAAATTTCATTAAATTCCGATGAACCGTTAAATTTTAATAATGTAGATTTAACAAAATACACCCAATATTTGTCCTCGAAAATTCTATTCTATACATTTTCCCTGTTGGCCCAGTAATATTATTTGAAAACCTTTGGATTAGATTTAATATTATTATTAATTATTAAAAATGGCATCTCTTTAGAAATCCAAGTGAATCCAAGTTTGTAAATTGCATTTTTTTTAATACGTGCACTTTCTTAAAAATTGCACGTCTTGAACTTTTGATACTTTTTTAGGGCCCTTTTCGAAAAACTACTGTAGAAATCAAAATTTAGTAAAAGAAAAGAGATCAAATTTCTACAGGAATTATAATATTATTATTTATCTATTATAATTTATTTTATTGTTTATTTCATTATTATTAATTCAATTATATTAATTATTATTTATATTTTTATTTATTTATCATTTATTTAAGATTAACCTTTTAAGCCTTTTTATTACCAGAAGCGATAAGAGAAAACAACGAAAGGTGGGGATGTTCCTTCTCCGGATGTCTTACCCGATTATAACTGGAGAAGAGTCTACCACAAGAGTCTGGAGATCCATCCTACCTTCATTTTGGATCAGTGATTGGGCTCACTTTACTAACTCGCCTCTTGCTCTTTGTCTGTTGAGGTGTTTGCCGATGACTTCCACCTGGCCACTCTGAGCCCCTTCCTCAAGTCTTGTGCCCAGCTCCAGCCTGGAGTCAACGTGAAGAATGTTGTCATTGCTCTCATCGACCGACTGGCTGCCTACGCTTCATCTCCTGATGTGCCATCTTCTCCTTCTCAGTTGGAAGCACTGTTTTCCATTTTCTCTGAACAAATATCTCTTATAATTCAGGTAAAAAAAAAATAATTGTATATTTTTGTTTGTTATTATGACTCATGCTCCGGCAGTAACTATTAGGTCATATCACCTACTACCGGAGCACTCTTTCGTCGCTCTGGTGAAAATGTGTCAATGTGTGGGCTTTAAGAAATACCTGAAATCGCAACTACTCCGCACTATCGCCTAACCTTCCTTCCAAAAGCACGGCATGGTCAACATATTCTGGCCTCATGAGAAACCTGAGAGACAGCCCGGTTTTGAACCCGTAATCTTGAGCATATTAGGCTAACACCCTAACTCTGTGCTTTCGGGCGCCCTTTAAACAACCAACTAGATTTATTTTACTATAAAACAAAAAAAAAACAGTTGACTCATACTGTATATATGACGTATTGTTTATATCTTATTTTAAGCTGCTTGATTTCTGAGCTCAAGAATGTGGGTTCGTAACCCGACCGAGGCCCTTAGTTTATTTTATCTGGGATGTAAAATGAACTTAAGCACGCCGTCTTTCGGATGGGACGTTAAGCGATGGTCCCGAGCCTGTACGATGTCAGGTACTCGTTAAAGACCACTGCCCTAAGTGAATAAAAATTTAGGGTAGGCAAAATTTAGGACTCCCACAGTAGAGTCGGGCTCATGTCCACCAGAGTGACGAAAGAGCGCTCTGGTAGTAGGCGATATGACCTCGTAGTTAAAGCTCAGTAGACTAGTATGCTACATTGAGCTACTGGCGCCTTCATTTGCAATCAGTTTACCTATTCTCACTTGTGGAGTTGGAATTGTGATTAACATAATTAATTGTTTTGTTTTATTATTATTTTTAGAATTAAATGAACTGAAATAATTTTAGCATTTAATTTCAGACGAGGGCAGATCTTCCAACTGAAGATATGTTGGCACTTCAGGTGTCTTTGGCCAATTTAGCTCTGAAATGCTACCCTGAGAGGGTGGACTACGTGGATACAGTTTTGGAAAATACTCTCAACACCTTCGAAAAATTGCAAATTACAAAGTAGGCATAATTTTATTAATATAATAATATATTTTGCAGTTATATTATTCTCTAATGTATTTTTTTACTTCAAAACTTTTAAAACTTCAAAAAACCATATATATTTCCGGAGCAAGGATGATCTAAGGAAAGTGGAACCGCATGTACAGAATCTGCTCTCATCTGCGACTTCTCTAGGAAAGTGGAACCTCCTCATGTACAGAATCTGCTCTCATCTGCGACTTTTTTAGGAAAGTAGAACCTCCGCATGTACAGAATCTGCTCTCATCTGCGACTTCTCTAGAAAAGTGGAACCTCCTCATGTACATAATCTGCTCTCATCTGCGACTTTTTTAGGAAAGTAGAACCTCCGCATGTACAGAATCTGCTCTCATCTGCGACTTTTTTAGGAAAGTAGAACCTCCGCATGTCCTAGTGTACAACCTACTCTCATCTGCGACTTTCTTAGGAAAGTGGAACCTCCGCATGTGCTAGTGCAGAATCTGCTCTAATCTGCGACCTCCCTGGGAAAGTGGAACCTCTGCATGTCCTAGTGCAGAAACTGCTCTCATCTGCGACTTTCCTAGGAAAGTGAAACCTCCGCATGTCCTAGTGCAGAAACTGCTCTCATCTGCGACTTCCCTAGGAAACTCCAGGACGCCTTACCGAATGGAGCGAGGAACTGAAGCACGAAAGGATAGACATTAATGTCAAAAAGAGCAAAATACCTCAGTTAGGTAGAGAAAGCGAAGATGTGCGAGTTTACTGCAAAGCAGATCTACTGACGAGTCTACCTATCCCTCGACACTACGGTAGAGAGGAATGATAGCGTAGACCAAGAAGTTTGAAGCAGTGTACGAAAGACAGTCCGGGTCTGCTGCCAGATCTGCAGTTCGGATAGGGAAACGAGAGGCCAGCAGACAGATGTGATTGGCCCTGATGACCTTTTTCGATCGCCAAATTATTATTATTATTATTATTAAAATTCATAATTTGTCGTAACGAAAAACAAAACAAAAAAAAAACGCAAAATTCTAGAATTTTCGAGATTATATTTATGGTTCGCAAACTCCAGTTGGTTATATCGACACAAAATTTTATACATGGATCCAAGATCCAATGAGGAAGTCCCTGAATAAGACAGATTTTGAATTTCATGTAAATCGTTCCGATGGTTCTAGAGGGAGAGCGAATACGTAGTTGATAGATTCGCGCTGGGGAGGTACATTTCCGGTGATTTACGGATGACAATTTTTACAATTGGTATATGAAGCAAGCATGCTCCCCCACCTTTCCTAATTCCGTTTTACTGTTTCCTCCTACCTTAAGATGTAATTTCTTAACATCCTCATTGTAATTTCACCTCCCAACTCCAATTAAACCATAATATATTTGACCATGTAAAAATACACTTAAACAATAATTTAAATATAATTATTTCAATTTTTTTCAGAGTTGAGTACAACAGCAGCGTATCCAGAGAATTGACAAGACTACTGAACATACCTGTCCAAACGTACAACAATATTTTAATAATTTTAAAATTAAAATATTTTACGCCTCTTTTGGGAATTTTTGATTTGGCTGGAAGAAAAAATATGGCTTCTCTTATCATTAATAATGGCTTGACCAATGGAACCTACATATCTTCACCAACAGAGGTAACATGTTATATTTTGGTTAATTAATGTAGGTTTCAAACCTTTCATTTTAACAACACATAACTCAGCCCAACATAACTTTTATTAATCTTATATTAATATAAAATGTATTAATGTATTCATTTTTTTCCAATGAGAAACGTGTATTTCGGGAGTGTAAAATTCTGGAGTTCTGGAGAATTCTTCGAAGGCGTTTTCTGTAGCTATTTTGTTTTCTGACATTTTTTCTTACAATATATGATCTAATTTAACACACTTATAAATTAAATTATGATTTATAAGGATAATTTCCAACGGAATTCAAAAAAAAATATTAAGGCGTAGTCAAGGTCCACGCCGTAGATTTTCCGTGAAAACGTCGGGATAAAATCATTTTTCATTTTCTTTTCAATGCTGCCGTAGCTCTTGCATTTGCATTCCTTTTGATGCCAGCTCTCCTCTGATTTGCTTTTTCTATAATTCCGCGCATATTTACGATTCATATGAGACGACATCTTTAATATTTTTGCAATTTTCAATTTAATACCGATTTTTACATATATTTCGGCAAATATTTTTATTGTTTCACTCTGAGTCCTAGTAGTGCTCCTCAAGCTCTTTACAATGACACCCGAATCAACGTCCTATCTAAACGCGTTATCACACTACACTAATTTCTAATTTTACACAACGCTAATTCGCAACAATCATCCGCCGGCGCCCTCACCAGCCCGATAACGTCACAGGCAAACATGTACAGACATGATCTATCCATTGTGACCTCAACCGTTGTTATCGCATTATTAGTCTCGTAGTTATTATCGATTGAAATCTGACGGTATTTTGTAACACAAGAAAGTTTGACCGGCTATCACTGTGCTCAACGGGCGAATAGACATTTTCACGTCGAAAATTTGATAATGTTCATGTTTTGTTGGCTGTTTTGTACAATTAACCAAAATGAGATGAGGTTTTTTCTCTTATGACACTTCACATTTACATTCTTCTGTCACAATTTTTTTCAAAAAAATACAATTTTTAGGTGGATCTATTTTTCAACATGGTATTCTCCCTGGTGTCTGACCAAGAAGATTCTCCGTCAGTGGACGAAGACCCTGAAGATTTTGCTGATGAACAAGGACTTCTTGCAAGGTACTCGTTGACATTTTTAAAATAATTTCTTATTTTTGTTTAATGAGTAAAAATTAGAGGAAAAAAAATATTATAAAATAACACCATTTCACATTATTGAATGTAACACGCTTACTTATATAGCTGGATAAAACTGGAACTATGGATTTTTTTATCCAAATTTTGAAGAAAAATAATATTGTTTCTTCATAATAATCGTCATATTTTAGTTTCGTTTCCGTAATTTTCACGTATTCAGTATTGTTTGTTTGGTCTTCATGTACTCTCACTTAAGACAGAATGCTCTCGACAGGTCACTGATCTTTTCCAATTTTAACTCTTGAGCCGCATGTTTCAATGATGCTTAGAGCACATCTGCCTGCCAACCGTACGTTTGTGGATCTAAGTCCCAGCATATGTTGTTTGGAATAAGATGACAACATGTAGATTGTTCGTCATTAATAACAATCGCAGTTAATGCAACGAAAATCAAAAAAATTATAAACTCGAGTCTACAAAACCTTTATTTTTTTTCACAATTTAATAGACAATTTGTAATAGTGAAAACATGATAAGAATACAAGAGAAGAAGGAGGATTGAGTGGTCAAGGAGAGTCTGGACCGATATTACTTGACGCTCCCGAATCCGTTTGATGTCAGGTACTCGTTAATCATCCCTACCCTGAATAAACCTAGGTAGGAAATATTTAATACTTCCACAGTAGAGTCGGGCTCATGTCCACAAGACAAAGGTCAGAATAAAATTAGAGAACAGGAGAGGTGTTTACCAACTGGAATGTAAAGCGTGCAGTTGGGTATACACAGGCCAATCGGGTCGCAAATTTAGAGAACGAAAAACTGAAATAATAAAGAAAAGGGAAAAATCCACATTTGTAAAACATATTAATGACATGGGTTACTCTTTCAACGAAACAACCGGAATAAAGTGGCTACAAGGTAGACAATTAGATTCTCTAGAACAGCTAGATATTAATCTTCTTAGTGTAGCTCTACAACCCGCTGTCGAGTCTTGGCTTCCTCCAACATCATGGCCGGTCCATCTAAGTCTGCCCAGTTTTACCACAGTAGCAATGTCTGACTCGTACAGCTCGTACACCTCCTGATTGCTTCTGCGCCTCCATTCTCCTCCGTCGTAAACGGGGCCAAAAACTCGACGGAGGACTTTTCTTTCAAATATCTGGAGGTCCTGGTCCTCGGCTTTAGTTGTGGTCCATGTTTCCGAGCCATAGGTGAGTACGGGGCGTATTAGCGTTTTGAGATATTAATAGAACTCGTAAAAATGGTAATTGTTTGAACGATCAAACACACTTCACATTCTCTCCTCTGTTAATACCTGTTAACTATCAATATTTATGTCAATATTAACATAGATTAAATTTATTATTTTCAGACATATAATAGATATATACAGTACATCTGCGTTACATTGATATCATAGAATTTTTTGTTTCCGATTTTATTTTAGTTAACAATTAACGTAGATCAAATATTCTTCTACTCAGACATAAGTAACTATAATATGAATGAATAACTTTATTACTCATGAAGAATTATCTTACAGCCAGGAGTTCGATACATAAACATAAATACAACAATTTCTGAATAATAACGAATAAAATAAAATAAAACAAAGCAGATAATATTAACTAGCAAATATTAACTACCTGGGGATACACAAGGAGGGACAATTGAACAAAAAGTGTATGAGGTCGACCTTTTCATCTAAGGTACAGAGCCTGCAAACACATTTATGTGGAATTAGACAGTGTTCAATAAAAAAAGTGCTTTATTCATCATCTTTTTAATTTTATTTAATAAATAAATAGAAGAGTAGAATTATTTTTGATATAAGTTTGTTTATAAAATTTGTATTCTGGAGCTTAACATTACATAGTTTCTTATTGAATTAAAAAGTGTACTTTGTCTACCTTTTTCAAATCTAATTTTCTGCTGTAACATGTGTTGTTTATGGTGATGTTTATGTTGAAGGTTTATTCACCAACTTCAGTCAGATGAGCCAGATGATCATTACCAAATCTTGATTAAGTCTAAGACACAGTTTATGAAAGGAGGCCCAAGACGGATTCGCTACAGCTTGCCGCCTTTGATATTTAGTGCTTACCGCTTGGCCTACAGATATGCCGATATCAAAGACAAGGTATGTTATTCGACGTTTTATGAATATATTGGAGGTATGTTATTCGATGTGCGGGCTAGAGCATAGGGCTCTGGTCGCAGGGTCTCACCATGGTTTGCGGATTCGAATCCCGTCCGGAAGTGAGTTTTATTTCGTAGATGGAACTCCCTCCCGGGGCCATGGATGTCTTAAATAACTAGATTAATTAACACATTGATATGGCTAATATGTACCGTACATAAAGCCAAAAAAAAAATCTATGTTTTATAAATATATTGGAGATATGTTATTTGACGTTTTATAAATATATTGGAGGTATGTATTCGACGTTTTATAAATATATTGTAGGTATATTATTTGACGTTTTATAAATATATTGGAGGTATGTTATTAGATGTTTTATAAATATATTGGCGGTATGTTATTCGACGTTTTATAAATATATGGGAGCTATGTTATTCGACGTTTTATAAATATATTGGAGGTATGTTATTCGAAGTTTTATAAATATATTGGAGCTATGTTATTCGACGTTTTATAAATATATTAGTGGTATACATCTTTCTATTAAGGTAATAAGTGGTGTCAGTTTTTCCAAATTATTTATATTATTTCTTCAGCTATACAAAGTAATGGGGAAGTAAATTTGATGCTGAATTTTCCAACCCCTGATTCCAAAAGTTATGTAAAGGTCTTTCAATGTGAGTGTTTCTGTGAATACAATAACTCCCGATAGAATGAATGTATCGGCATTAAATTTTATATGTGTATCTAAAATCCTTGATTTTCTGCTAAATCGGAACTTTTTTTCAGAAGTTTTTTTGGTGAACACGAAAATGTTAATTGATGTGAGCACGCAACTGTTGATAGTATATATTTGTATGGTTTCGCAGGACCCCGATTGGGGTAAGAAGTGCCTGAAGCTGATGGAATACGCTCATGGTTTGGCAGGAAACTTGGCTAAGGCGGAGTATCCAGATCTTAGTCTTCGTCTGTATCTACAAGGAACCCTCACAGCTGTTCAGATAGGCTTCCCATCCTTTGAAGAAATCGCATATGAATTTTTGTCACAAGTAAGTCAAAATTATGGAAAATAAGTTTTTAAAAATATTAAATTTGGATATAGTAAAAGTATTGTTTATATTTTTTTTATGATTTAGGGTTTCAGTTTATACGAAGAGGAAATGAGAGATTCAAAGTCGCAGTTGTCCGCTCTGACAATTTTGGCTGGGGTTTTTGATCGAGCTTCACCACACTTTTCTGATGAAAATTCAAAACCAGTTAGAAATCAGACTAGCCTAGCTGCAGGGAAACTTCTCAAAAAACCGGATCAGTGTCGCGGGATCACACTCTGCGCACATCTCTACGCTGGAGTCAACGCGGCCACTGGACAGGTGCATTTCATATTAGAGTACACTCAACATGCGTGAGGTTCATGTTGAGCCTTATTATTCTGTGTAAAAAGGGGTGTTGGGTTCAATCATTAAACAAAATTATATTTAAAAAAATGCATTTTCATTAAAAAAAGGTATAATTTAACAACATATTTTTATCATAATTATACATATAAGTATATACCTACATATACATATTAATTTTATATATAAAAAAAGAGTATTTATATATTTAAAAAAGTGAGCAAGCACGCATACAACTGAGCTACCGGCGCCCTCATTTTTTATTTTATACATAAAATAAAATCAAGATCATGGGTTCGAAACTCGACTGAGACCCTTAGTTTTTTTTATCTGGGAGGTAAAATAAACTTAAGCATGCCGTCCTTCAGATGGGATGTTAAGCGATGGCCCGAGTCTGTACGATGTCAGGTACTCGTTAAAGACCCCCTACCCTAAGTGAACCAAAATTTAGGACTCCCCCAGTTGAGTCCGAGTCATTTCCACCAGAGTGACGAAAGAGCGCTCTGGTAGTAGGCGATATGACCTTGTACAAAGCCCGGGCATGAGTCATAATAACTAACGAGTATGAGGATTCAGAATTCCCTGAGTAAATTATATATTTTCGAACATATCGGTAGATTGGTTTCAGAGAGAGCTCTCTAAGCTGTAATAAGGTCTAAGTTTAAACTCAAAATTTAATCAAAATAGCTCATTACAATGTATATTTTAAATTCAGAATCTCGTTATACAATGCAAAAGCAATTTCCTTTTTAACTTTAAATCTTTCAGCAGCACAACCCGGGTCATAGAAGAGGTATTAGGGGGAGTTTTGGCGGGAGGGGGGGGGGGGGGGGGGGAGAGGTAAATAAAATGGGCATTTATTTATTACATATCTTTATTATTACAAATTAATTGACATATGTTTTTATATGAATAACAAATATAAAAAATAATAAACTATGATAAATTTAACTAAAGTCCTAAATATAAATCATATTTGTCATTTACAAAAGTTTTTAGAAATAGAAAAATGATTTTCATTAAAAATCTAGGATATATTACTCTTTTATTACTGTCATAATAATAATAATATTTATTTCTGTTAAACCATAACATAGTAATAGGATACATCATAAAAATACATCAAGATAGCTAATAAATCAGTTACATCTCAGATATTGACATTTAGGGTCTGACATTATTAATAACAATACTTAGTCAAAAAATAAGATGGAATTAATTAATAAATACTAGAAAATATGAGTTTTTAATTTATTTAAGATAAATATATTTTTCTTTAATTCTTTCTACCAAAGGGTCTTTCTCACGACGATATATCGGGATGTTCTTACGTCCCTTCCCCGGGTCACAATGTGTATAATTTAGAAAATAATAATAGCAATAAAAATAACTATAAAATATTAATAATAATACATTAAAACAACCAAGAGCTATAAAATAATACATAATTAATAAACATAATGATATGAGGGGGTTGAAAGCAAAGGGATGTAAGTGACAAAAATGTAATTTCGAGATAATTACCTTCAAAGTTACAGTAACATCGTAAATTCAGGTATTACCCAGGTATTTTACACTAGTAACAGCTTTACTGGTACTAACAATCGTTCTGATCATTAGTCAGTAGTCAGGGTAGGTGTCAAGGAAGATGTTAACACTTATTACACTTACTTTCCCTGGCGCTAGGGTCCTTGTAGAACCTGGGCCTCCATTCTTCTCTATCCTCGGCCTCCCGTGTCCATCTTCTCACACCCATCGTTCTGAGGTCGTCCTCCAGCCAACGTAAGCGGGGTCTACCTCTTCTTCTTTGTCCTCCCGGGTGTCCTTCCAGTATCTTCCTTGGCAATCTGTCTGGCTCCATCCTCTGTAAATGTCCCAGCCATCGCAGCCGCCCCTGCTTCACTAAGGTCACCAGGTCCGGGCTCTTGTACAGGTCCCTCAGCTCCCTATTGGTCCGTATCCTCCATCTATCCGCCTCTGGAGTAGGGCCGTATATCTCTCTCAATACCTTCCTCTCCCACGTATTGAGAAAAAGTTCGTCCCTCCTAGTCAGGACCCAGGTTTCACTCGCATATGTGACGACCGGTCTCAGGACTGTTTTATAGATTGTTATTTTGGCGTCTTGGGACAGAGCACCTTCTGCAGTGACCGGTAGCATCTATTCCCGGCCGTTATCCTCGCTTTGATGTCTTCTTTAACGTCGTTCCTTTCCGTGATAACGGCCCCCAGGTACTTGAAGCTATTCACCCGGTCAAACCTGCAACCTCCAAGTACGAGTTCCTTCTCTTTTACTTCTTTCCTCGTGGTTCTCATGTACTTGGATGTTAACACACATATCTCAATTTCAGCCGATTTGTCTCTTATATCCCTTCGTTTCTTACCCACTCAAGTTATTAATGAAAATATTATACAAAAATTGGTTTGATTCGTGTGTATATATACTATAAGTACAATATATATAATATGTATATACTGGGCGGGATGGGGTAGTGTTTACGTCTAGAGAACTTCTTGCGGACGTCAGATGCTCTTATCCCCTCTCTGGTAGCTCCAAAATTTGCCCAGGTTTAATTAGGGAAGGTGTTTTTAACGAATACATGACATCGCACAGGTTCGGCACCATCAATTAACGTCCCCTCCGAAGGACGGCGGTTTCGTATTTTCTTCTATTCTCCGTGTAAACTTTTCAGGGTTGTTTTCGTAAAATCCTGGGCAAACAAGAAAATTAACCGTATTTATAAGAATTGCTATAATAAATAATTTTGTAAATTTTCTTATGGCATTGTGTTTTTAAAATGTTATTTATTTGTTATCAGGTGGAAGATGGTCAGAAAGTGCTAGAGTGCCTGAAGAAAGGTGTTCGACTTGCCACACAGTGCATGGACCCTGCCGTACAGACACAACTATTTGTAGAACTTCTGGATCATTATGTCTATTTCTATGAAAAGGGAATAGAAACTGTAAGTCAGCCATTGTGTAATAATAATAATAATAATAATATCATTTAATGCAAGGATATAAGACTGAAATCTATCCACTAAGGTGACAGCCACAATGAGGGGGCCGCATACATTTGAAATGTATATGTCCAATTCCAAACATATACCTATATGTATATTAGGGTGGCCCTTATTTTGAAAAAGTTTAAATTTCTCAGGCCTCCACCAGGACTGTGTTTAGAATGTTGAAAAAGTGACCCCTGAATTTTTTCAGATTTTTTTGACCATATTAACCCGTGCCTGTAAAGTGTTGAAGTTTAACATTGAGTTTAAATGGGGATTTTGCGATTCGAGAGAGTTTAGAGCGTAACTTTTGATGCCTCGAATGGATTGTTCTGAAATTTCGTAATCTTACTTTTTGGGGGTCGCTGAATTCAAATTTAATGTCAAAAATCAAGTTTTGACAGTTACACTTGTCAAAAAAACTCATTAATTTTACCTAATAAACAATTTTCTCAAAAAATCCATCCGTGATGTGACTTTATAGGTTTTATATGTCGCTGATTTCAAATTTGATGTAAAAAAATTGTCAATAATTTATATACAATTTCATGAATACATTTTTCAATATATAATGGGTCGCTGAATTCAAAATTCAAACATCAAATTATACCATTGGAAGACTAATTAATAGATTCAGAATAATGTTTTTAATTTTGAACTATTGACAGTTTGTTGACAACCGGAAATGTCAAAAATCAATTTTTGATATTAAAATTGAATTCAGCTGCCTCCTAAATCATATATAATCACATCATTGAAAAATGTATTCATGAAATTGTATATAAATTTGAATTATTGACAGTTTTTGACATCAAATTTGAAACCAGCGACCTCTAAAACCTATAAAATCACATCAGGGATGGATTTTTTGAGAAAATTGTTTATTAGTTAAAATTAATGACAGTTTTTTGTCAAGTGTAACTGTCAAAACTTGATTTTTGACATCAAATTAGAATTCAGCGACCCCCAAAACGTAAGAATACGACATTTCAGAACAATGCATTCGAGGCATCAAAAGTTACGCTCTAAAGTCTCTCGAATCGCAAAATCCCCATTTAAACTCAATGTTAAACTTTAACACTTTACAGGCACAAGTTAATATGGTCAAAAAAATCTGAAAAAATTCAGGGGTCATTTTTTCAACATTCTAAACAAAGTCCTGGTGGAGGCCTGAGAAATTTAAACGTTTTCAAAATAAGGGCCACCCTAATGTATATATATATATTAAAATATAAAGAGAGAAAGGAGGGCGCCGGCCTTCTGAGCTCAAGGTCGTGGGTTCGAAACCCGACCGAGGCCTTAGTTTATTTTATCTTGGAGGTAAAATAAACTTAAGGACGCCGTCCTTCGGATGGGACGTTAAGCGATGGTCTCGAGCCTGTACGATGTCAGGTACTCGCTAAAGACGCTCGTTAAGGACTCCCATAATAGAGTCGGGCTCATGTCCACCAGAGTGACGAAAGAGCGCTCTGGTAGTAGGCGATATGACCGCGTAGTTAAAGCCCGGGCATGAGTCATAAAACCTAACCTAAAGAGAGAAAGTGTGTTTGTGTATTTGAGATAATCTCGAAAACTACTTAAACAATTTGGATAATTCTTGTATCGTTAGGAAGCTTATATCTTACCGATGAACATAGGCTATACATCTTCACACTTTAATGAAAGGAAGCTGAGCAGTCATGGTAAAAATGAAGCACATCTGAAGAGAAACGGGTGTTCGGGCGCCATTTATTGCATACATTGCCTAAACCGTTGAAGATATATTAAACTATATGAAGATATTCCGCAGGATGTTAGTCCTGCTGGCAGCAACTACTGGCCATGTTGGAGGATCGTCTCCCCAGCTGCCTCGCTAAACTCAGTCTACATTTTGTTTTGCCCTTCAACTGGGTGACCCAACTCAGGTGTTCCTGGCCTTGATCGGGTCTGACCACCTTCTGGACAGTACCCCTATTTCTGATATCCGACCTCTACGTGGTGATTTGGTAACATCCATGAGGAATCATGTCACTCAGGACATAATCAGTATTTCAAACTAGACTCCCAAAAAAACTATCTTTCAATATACTGTCATATTGAAAAACTCAGACTGCTAGTACAAATATGTTTCCACAATATCAATATAAATGTTAGGATAATACTTGGAGGGTTTAGTTATAGTACCAATTGTAATCCAATATGTATTTTAATAGGGTAATAAATATATATATATATTTTTTTAAATATTGCATTTATACATTTTTTTAGATCTCTGAAAGCCTGATCAACCAGTTAATTTCAAAAATACGAGAGGAATTGGCCAATTTAGATTCTAGCGAAGAGACTGAACAAATCACGAAACATCTTGAAAATACATTGTGTCATCTGAAAGGAAAATCAAATACTGGCATTGTCGTCTAAGGTAAAATATTTGTATTCGTTATTTTCTTATAGAAATTAAATATTTTAATGGTTAATTGGTCAATCAGATTTTAATTTTTGCAGTTTTAGAAATTGGAGACATGAAATTTTGTTTGTTACTTTGTTCCAATGACTTGTTTTTTTTTGAAAATTGATGAATAATCGAATATATCGAAGTTTTGTGATTTAATAATTATTATCTGAGGATAGACACTACTTTTTACTAACTAGTAACGACAGTAATCTACTATCAACTAATATATAACTTACGAAAAACAGACGGAACTATTATCTTTCCTCAGGTCAGAGACAGTTCGTTCTCTTTTGTAAAACAAATACCAATTCTTAATTGTTCTCGAATAATTAACATATTTATTTTTGATGAATACATTCTACTCTCGATTAACCGGGAGATTAATAATAAGTGCGGATACCAGGGATAAAGCAAATTCAAAGTTAACCAAAAGAATATAATGCAGGGCTGAGATTCATTACACTTACACTTACTGATATCTTACTCCATTTTTTCGCCTCCACGCTTCTCTGGTAAGTACTGCTCTCGCTAATTTTCATTCATTCTTCCTAATAATTTCTAATGGTAATAGTATTTAATACATTTGAACTTTTTTAAGTTTTTGCGGAGAATTTAAGTGAGAATATATCCCTTCGTCTTATTAATTTTAATTGTTTTTGAAAATAGCCCCAGTTAAGCCGCAACATTAATGATTCGCCCCTAAAAAATCGGGAATAGAGTGTATTTTAAATAACATAAATTATTCGAACTACCTTTTTAGATATTATTTAACATTTTCTGCAGACAATAGCTCACATACTGACCTGACCAGTATAGATAATTGAGGGCCGGAATGTGTTTATCTGAGCACGCCTTACTTCGGATGGGAAGTTAAGGGGTCGGTCCAGAGTCTGTACGTCAGATACTCATTAAAGATCCTACCTTATGTAACTAAACCGTGGGTAGGCTACATTTCGAACTTCCATAGTACAGTCGGGGTCATGTCCAGAGCTACGAACGCTCTGGTAGTAGGCGATATGACCTCATAGTCCAAACCCCAGGCATGAGTCACAATAACTAACTAAACTAAAGATAATTATGAACTTGAATGAAATAAAACTAGTACTAATGCAAATTTTATATGTGTAGCCAGAACCTTCCGTGGACGACACCTATTGATTTTCAGTCAAATCGGTTGAAGGGAAGCGGGGAATTATGGAGGAGGCTTAACACAAAAACTCTAATATCTGCCGTTGTAATGAATGTATAAACACGAAATTGTATATGTATATTCAACGGGTTATAAGGACGATACGTATTTATTTTCAGTGGAATCAGCTGAAAGGGAAGAGGGGATCAGAGGGGCGTTGAACTAAAAAATCCCTATAACTATCGATGTAATGAATGTATCGACAGAAAATTTAGTGAGGATTCAGAAGCCAAAGTCAAATATTGGGTTTGGGCCCATGCGGTCGATTGACTTTGGAGGGAGAGCGAAAACGTATTTGATTGATTCGTGCTGTTGAAGTACATATCTGGTGATTCTCCGACGACTTTTTTAAATTTACGTATGGAATCTCGACTCGATACATTCATTACATATGCAGTTATTAGAGATCTTATGTTAAGCTAACCACCCTTTATCTGATTTGTCTGATAATCAATAGGCGTCGTCACTCAGTCTTATCTCTTATGCTTTTGGCTGAGGATGGTGGAAATACCGAAAGTACTCCCATGTATATATATTATGTGAAATTAGACAATTCCACAAATAAACTAGTTTTATTTCATTCAAGTTCATTTGAATTATTTCACAATATCTCTGCAATAATGTCAGTTTTAAAGATAATTACTACAGTAAAAATCATTTATAAGAACATCCAAGGGACCGTCTGAACTTGGTTCTTAAACCCGATAGTTGCTATATCCGGTAATCAATTTTTTTCTGTTTAATTATCGATCCATTTTTGAAAGTTGAAGCCTCTTTCCTCTGGAACTACTTTTAAGGGGTTGAAATTAGCAACCGCATTTAATAACAACAAGTTTGGAACTAAAAAGCGTTTGCGAATTTCAATCCCTGTTTAATTGTCATTGTTTAGGTTTTAAGATAAAAAACAAAAAGGTTAATCACAAAAACTTTATTTACTGTAAAACTGAAAAATAGTCTGTAATATTGGTTTGTTTATTTTTTTTATGAAAATAAAAAGCATTTTCCGTAATGGTTCCGTAAAGTTCTTATACTGTAATTTTCATAGATTCCTGTGCAAAATTGTCATTACATGTTAAAAATTTATTAACCACATTTATAGCTGAGAACATTTCCTTCAAAGTGGGCCACGAAAATCCGCTTGAATCATCTGTTCTGGCATTGTCTTTTACATCATTTTATTCTGCGTTGACTCCTGCTACGATCGTTTTCGAATTTTTCTTTTAATTTTTGACGGTTCTTAAAAATGAAACGTTCCATGTAAATAATTGATTACTATTTCGTAGAATATTTTATGTCTGAACTCCTCTTTCGAAGGAATTTGTTTTCTCATGAAGTTCTTATAAAAGGTTTGTTTTCTCAGAAATCCATTAACTTTAGGTCACTAAAAGCGATATGTTCTTACTAACCATGTTCTTATAACCAAATATTTTTTACATTAAGTTGCATTAAAGCTGGCCGGGAACTAGAAATTTCGTTCATACAATCGATATGTTTATACAACCGGTGTATCTTCTAAACGATTTTTACTGTAATTTGAAATTTCATTCATCTCATATATATATTTTTTCTGATTTCAGGCATACTGCAGAAGCACTGAATCATATTTATACATATTTGTAAAAATATCTATAGTTTTTATTTAAAATTGTTTATTTATTATTACATATTGTGTTGATATCGAATGTATCAAATTAATTATTTAAGCTACTTGTTAAAAAATGTGATTAATAAAAAAATAATAATGAATCGAAATTGATAGTTTATAAATTTGTAATACATTCCAAATACAAACAAATAAATATTGTATTAACTTTAATATATAAAACAGTAAATATAAACATAGATATATATAAAACGTTATTTAGCTATTTTTTTGGATTTCGTAAAATTGATTTGTTACAATATATACTGTTTCAATTTGTCTATAACATAGTTTTTTTATTTATTTTTTACTGTCCTAAATAGAATACTACGACTTCCAGACGGGGGGCGTTGACACTTTAGTGATAAGCTATAAGATTTATATTTTATTATTTACTTTTAACAGTTGTGATGCCCTCATTAGGTTGATATCGCAGAACTCAAATCAAGTGACGGGGTTAGAATCAAAATGGTCCAAGTGACATTTTTTGAAAAATTGTCGTTAAATGTACAAAAATGATAGTTCTGTTCAGGAAAAATGTTGTACAAGTGAAATCCTAGCCAGTGCTGAGATCTAGTGGCAAATCACTTATACCATTTTGGTGACATGAACAAGATAACTTAAACATATCAATAGTGATCTTGAAATTAAGATTTTTATTAAATTTTATGGTTTGCTAACAGCAACTTTCACCATAAAAGCAGAAGACATGCACAGTTTCTTCAAAGATTTAAAAATGTCACTTAGACCACTTTGATTCTAACCCCGTCAAATGTCATTAGTTTTACTTCCTCAGATATAAAAAGTATAGGGGAAGTTATGCAATTAATCAAAAATTCTATGCTGAGTTTTCAACGGAATTTCATATTTACCGACTGATTCCGAAAATGAAAAAAAATAAAAATGTCTGTTTGTATATGAGTGTGTTTGTCTATGAACACGATAACTGCCGTTAGAATGATTATATCCACACGAAATATTGTATGTGTATCCAGAACCCTCCGATTTTCAATAGTTGCAATGAATGTATTTTTAAATGTCTTATGTTTATTCAAAGCCATATCCGGACAATACTTATTAATACTTAATTCGATCAGTGGGGGGCCCACTATAAATCCCAATAACAGTCAATGTGTAATGAATGTATCGATATGAAATTGTTTATTTAAATTCAAAACCCTATAGGGATGGCACCTATTAATTTTTCGCAAAATCAGCCAAAAGGAGTGAGGGACCAGAGAAAAGACTTAAAGACCCTTATAACTACAGATATAATGAATTTGACACAAAATTTAATATGAGGATTCAGAACTCCCTATCGTCAGCCTAAACGTGATACATCGTAAGCAAAAATTTTCCAAAAATCATTTTTTTACCAAAAGAAAAAAAAACTATTGATCTAGTGGGACCTCGTATACGACATTAAACGAAATACATGAAATACGGTTTGAAGAACCGTACCTTGCAAAAGAAATAGGAAAGAAATTCTGGTGAAACCTGGTAACTCCGTCAAGTACGTTAATTCTTTACTTGGATTTGCAAACTAGCTTAAAAACAATTCATGGCATGGATATACATCTCACTTAATACAATTGTCGAAAAAATTGAGGTTTTCTATATAGAATATTTTTTAATCAGTTTTTTGTTTCTCCTGTAAAGTTGGCTTTTTGCACATAGGAGGTATCACGTTTAGACCGACGCATTAATCAACAACTATTGATTACGAGGGTAATGGTAATTAATCAAATATGTTTTCGTTTGTTCTCCAAAATTAATCGATTAATTGAGCTAAAACTCAATATTTGACTTATGTTAGAGCCTTCTGAATATGATACTAAATTTTGTGTCATTACATTCATTATATCGGCAGTTATTGGGATTTTCTATTTGTACCCCTCTGATCTCCCTCCCCTTCGGGTGATTCCGCTGAAAATTAATAGGTGTCCTTATAGTTTTCTGAATCTACATGTGACATTTCGTGTCAATACATTAATTACCAATGCAGTTAACAATTTTTGTGTTATTTTGATCGATTTGGCTGTAAATCAATGTTGTGTTGACATATATTCATTCTATCGGGAGTTATCCTGTTTACACACTCAGAGAAATTCTTTTGACTTGTGATTTCCCTATTCAAAAGGAATAGGGAACCTTGAATTAACCATAATTTTTTTTTTTAAATTTTTTAACTGAAAACTCAAAATTATAACATAACATACATTTGATAACATAAAAAAAAAAGTGTATATTTTTCATAGTATTTACTTTATTTCCAAACAGCGATGTTTGGCCTTTTTCTCTGATTGTATGCTTTTCTGGCGTCTAGCAACAGATTCCTGTAGTTCTTATTTTTATCAGCATTATTTTCATTTTTGATTCCTGAAAATATCATCAATTTTTTAAAAATATTTCGATTATATAAAGAGTCAAGTGTGCTCACGCATAGTTCCTGGCATTTGGTCAGAATTTGACTTATTGAGGTAATATTTACGATACATCACATGGGACCAGAGAAATTGTTCGACTTAACTACGAAATCGACGTTAGACTTATCGAGAGTTGACTGTAGTTAATTGGTAAGTAGTCGTAAAATTAAGACTTAACAACAAAAATACTGAACAACAGCAGTTCAGTCTTCATTAATTTCATCTGGTAAAAAAACGTATTTCAATGGTCTTCTAAAAATTTGAGGGTTTTCTAGGCCAATTTCTAATTTTATTTTCACTTATTGTCGCTTTAACTGCTTTGGATAATAGCAAATGGCTATCAGTAGTCGGAAAAAAAAAAAAAAAAAATTTGTGCCAATGGGACTCGAACCTCGGGGTTAGTAGGCGATAGAGATCAGTAAGCGTGGTTGGTATAAGAAGGTCCTGTAATAGTCGCATCGTTTTTTTTTCTTAATTTTTATAATTTTTCTTAATAAATAATCAATAATAAAAAGAAAATATTTGATAACACGTTAGTAAACGATTCAATTAAACATTATTTTGAAATAATTCCTACGGAAATTTATTTTTTATTCATTAAGGCGCTCATAAGGAACATTTTTGGTAAGAACCAACTTTTCGATAAGACGAACTGTTTACGAGTAAATCAAGGAAATGTGTTTCAAAACTACATTTCAGGACAGTTTTCGGCTTGAATCTTGAAACGGGACTCTCTGCGAAAAATCGTATTTCATACAAAATATTTATTTAATTTTTCTCTATAAATTTTGCTTGAAAATAATTCTGACAAGCGGTATCCTGTACTAAAATATACTTACAATTAGACATCTTCGCGAAAATGGAAAACGTATTCAGGGGGACGACTTTGAAACGTGAAAATTCGTTGAAACCTCGATCTTAAATTGTCGCGCGATTACTATATTTCTTTTTATTATGATTGTAAGAAAATAAAAAAAAAAGGGAATAAAATATTTCGGACCTAACAAACCACAGGGATTTCCTAGTTGTAATTCAAAACCCCTTTCTTATCTGATGTACTTATAAGAATGATTCGCACATAGCAAACTATCTTAGTTTCTAACTAAACCTGACGATGGTTTAGTGTCGAAACCGGTTGTTTATCTATAATAGTTTTTGTGGAATAGACAATATTTAAAAAAACAAAAAAACGCCATAGATTTTCCATGAAAACGTCGGGATAAAATCATTTTTCATTGTCTTTTGCTCGGCACTAGAATTTTTAGGTTTTTTAAATTCCTTTTGATGCGAGCTTTCCTCTGATTTGCGTTTTCTATAATTCCGCGCATATTTACGATTCATATGAGACATCTTCAATTTTTTTTGCAATTTTCAATTTAATACCGATTTTTACATATATTTTGGCGAATATTTTTATTGTTTCACTTTGAGTCCTAGTAGTGCTCCTCAAGCTCTTTACAATGACACCCGAATCAACGTCCTATCTAAACGCGTTATCATGCTACACTAATTTCTAATTTTACACAACGCTAATTCGCAACAATCATACGCCGGCGCCCACACTAGCCCGATAACGTCACAGGCAAAACAAACACGTACAGACATGCTCTATCCATTGTGACCTCAACCGTTGTTATCGCATTATTAGTCCCGTAGTTATTATCGATTGAAATCTGACGGTATTTTGTAACACAAGAAAGTTTGACCGGCTATCAATATACTTAACGAGCGAATAGACGTTTTCACGTCAAAAAAAGTTTGTTTTATTTATTTAAAAAAAACTACAAATAAACCCTTTGACATGTATTTACAAGATGGCAAAGAGCGACTTCCTAGCATGAATCAGAAAAGTCATGAAAAAGTTGTTTGACGATTTTTTCATATTAGTTCTCCATACCTCCAAATAATTCTTCAGAATCGTCGATGTTCTCTTCGAGCCAGCTCCTCTGAGACTTGGACTCGCTCTCTCTCGATTTCGACTCCGGGTTCAGCTCTAGTTCAATATTTTCTGTTGAATTCCGTTTATTTAGCTTCATCTAAAACAAGAAACAAAAATCAATATATAAATAAAGCTGTGAGAGAGTGACTATCTGTACATTTAGTATTTTTGTTAGCTATTTTCGTTTTTATCTGCTTCAGGTTAAACACGAGACCATATAAGTGATTTTTAGCTTTCCTGGTTTGTTTTTTTTGTTCAATTTTGAGTCTACTCGTGAGGTCACCTTATAGTTTTTCTATGTATATGAAAAAGTAAAAGTTATTGTATGGCAAATAATTTATGGTTTCCAACTAAGTTGTATGTGACTCTTGACTATGCCTTAACACGGCGAAAATAGTCGAGTATTTAAGAATATAGTAAAGTTTGAAGAACAAAATTGTGTATTTTAATTATCTATTCCTTATTGTATGGCATTATCATTCGTATGTTTAATTCATTTTTTAGATATAATTGCTAATTGAAGAAACCTTGAGCAAGCCACCCTTCGAATGGGTTTTGTTTGACCTCACGAGAAACCTTAGAGGCTCAGCCGGGTATGGCAATGTCAAAGTGTCAAGAGGGGAGAAATCACCCACTGGTGGCACTCCCTAGTCACTGTTTTACTCTCATTTGTAATTAGTCACTGTCACTGCTGCTGCTAAGTAGGTCTCTAGGCCATTGACGCTTAAGTTGTCGTTGGGGATGTATGGCAGAATGGAGGGCACGGACTAGAGGATTATTGTGAGAACTAAGAAGGGAAAATAATTTTTTATACTTGGATTTAAGCAACCTCGGTGACAAAAACGTTAAGGTCAGTGTGAAGAAATTTGTTGAAGACGTAATAAAGAGCATTGGTTATTTTAGGAAGGATTTTGGATTGAAAGGATTGGATGCGCTGGAGATTGGAAGCCTTGGCAGAACCCCAATAATTACAAGCGGAAAATAGTGTACATATTAGATACTAGAAGTCAGGATCTGACTACATTTTATTGATGTGACATGAGCTTGATCTCACAACCAACTACACCTTGTCACCTTCACCGCCATCCTCCAGTTCCAGTTTCTTCGTGGGATCGTCCATAGAGTGTGAAGAGACACTCTTCATCTTCTCTCCAGAGCTAGATCTGGTTCCTGAAGAGGAGCTCGTGTCTCCAGACTCTTCCAGTTCTCTTTGAGAGACCAGTTCTTCCAAAGTAGGCATTTTTTCTTTTTCTATTCTAAAAATATTTCATATGTTTTCAACATACTTATTATAAATTTAATGGGTTAGTTATTGTGACTGATGCTAGGGCTTTAACTACGAGGTCATATCGCCTACTACCAGAACGCTGTGGCGAACATGAGCCAGATTCTACAATGGGAGTCTTAAATGTTGCCTACCCAGGTTTATTCATCTAGGTTAAGGGTCTTTAGAGTACCTGACATGGTACGGGACCATCGCTTAACGTCCCATCCAAAGGATGGCGTGCTCAAGGTTTTTTCACCTTCCACATAAAAAACCTAAGGGCCTCGACCGGGTTTCGAACCCGCGGTCCTGAGCTCAGGTGAATAAACCTAAGTAGGCCAACATTTAGGACTATGACCTCATAGTTGAAGCCCGGGCATGAGTCCTAACTATAAGGGATTGAATTGAGTGGTTGACGCGAAAAAGGTTGTAAGCGCCACTTTAGTCGAAAATGAGATTTCTGTGGAATCAGGTTCTATAGGTCTCTAGGGACTGTGTAGGGAAGTTTTTTTTTGCCGTTACAGCAGCAGTTGGTAGTATTGAGCCCACGTCAGCGTTGAGCCTCATGGAAGAAGGTTCTAACAGCCACCAGTAGTTCTCAACATGGCAGCAAAAGGAAGTGTTATTTTGGCGTTTAGAACCTTTTTCGCGTCAACCACTCAATTATCGAGCACTAGCAGAAAGATATATCTATCGCATTTTCGCTCTTAAAATCCACATTATCCATCTTTTATACTCTCTTTAGGTAATCAATGAATATATTTTGAAATTTGAGAAATAGTTTCTAAAAAAGTAAATTGTACGCTACTTCGATAAAGGAAATACCGTTTATTTCTTCCTAAACTAAGTAATTTTAAATATAGAAATTTATATTACCGAAATTCGCCATCTCCAATTTTTTCATGAAGTGCCAAATATTTCCTTTATTTTACACCACTTTTGCTTTGTTTATTACAGTTACCATCAATAATATAATAATAGAGTGATAATATTGTGATAGGTACTCAATCTAATATTTATGTAATTCTTTTTATACAATAGACGGGACCTCTAGAAAAACACGTACTATCGAGAAAAACGTTGTATCAAGGAACGTTATATCGAGGTTTTAATATATACATTATTACGATTAGGTTGGTTGGTTATTGTGACTCATGCCCGGGCTTTAACTGCTAGGTCATCTCACTCTGGTGGACATGATCCTAAGTCTACTATGGGAGTCCTAAATTTTTATTCACCTATGGTAGGGGTCTTTATCGAGTACCTGACATCGTAGAGGCTCGGGGCAATCGCTTAAAGTCCCATCCGAAGGACAAGTTTTTTTTCAGCTCCCAGATAAAAAACATGAGAGCCTCTGCCGGGTTTTGAACCTGAGATCTTGAGCTCAGTATGTTAGCCCTCCATTGTTATTACTTATCCTATTATTATTATTGGAATATAACCTTTTGACGAAGCGAGCTCCCAGATCGTCGAGCTGCTGATTGAGCACCTCGATCTTCTTGTTGATCTTCCTTCCTTCAATGAGACGAGAGCTGATCACCTTCTTGTGCGCTGAAGACAACTCCTCAAATTTGGCCTTCAGATCCTCCAATCTCTTCTCTCGATGTGATAATCGTTCCTCAGCGTCCATCTTTTCATCTTCCAATTTCTTTATTTCACTTTTTAAACAATTCACTGCCTTTTCCAGATTGTCTGATTTTTCCTTTTCTTGCCGAAGACTTTCTTCCAGTGTTGACTTCTCAGCTTCCAGTTCTGCAATTATTTCTCTTTTTTTCATTTGTTCCTCCGGTGATGGATCTTTTTCTGGTAAAACATTCTCACTTTTCTCCTTCTCAGGACATTTTTCTTCTTCATTTTCTATTTGTTCTTTAGATTTATTTTTTTTACTCTCTTTCTTCTTATAAGCCGACTCATATTTCGTTCTCATATTATTGGCATGTTCTTGCAAACTTGCAACTTTCCTTTGCAGTTCTTCTTGAATCAACAGAAGTGCATTTTGACGTACTTCTTGCCATTTACTTTCATATTCAAACTTCAGCGATTTCGTTGTAACGACAGCTACTTCCTTTTCCAGTCGAACTATTTCTTGTTGCAATCTTTCCCTTTTTTTCACTTCTTGCTCATATGAAACTTTCACTTTTGATAGAGATCCTTCAAATTCTCTTATTATCATATTTAATCTGTTGATTTCTTCTGTGGACTCTTCTGAATTGTAAATTATCGCTTCACATTCTGTCTGTTTTGCAATTAATTTTTCACATTTTTTTAGTTTTAACAAAATTAACCTTAGTGTATCAGGATCGGTGTTTCCAAGCAACTCTTTGAGTCTTCTGTACTTCTCGTAGACTTCTTTGTAGCTGGCATCTTTCTCTTTGATGACACTTCTCATACTGGACATTTCACAGTTCAAAGAATACAGCCTGTTGCTCTTCGCGCCTAATTGTTCTGATAATTTCTTGTTGCTCTCTACCGCATCATCCTTGAACAAAAAAATATATTAATACATTAAAAAAAAAGGGGGGGGGGGGCAGTTTCAAATTATGTGACAGGGGGGTGAGTTTCTTGAAAAATTTGGTTTCTAAAACTAAGTTTTCATAATTATAATTAATTTTTTTTTTGGAACTTTTTATTGCAATCCAAAAGAAATAGAAGTTACGCAATCGATGAGAAATTCAATGTTGAGTTTTCTAAGGAATTTCATATTTTCCAACACCCTCATACCGAAAAATAATTTTAATTTTTAATTTAGTACGTGAAACGTCTCGTGCGTGCTGCAGAGGGTGTATGGGTACTAGGGTACAGAAATAAAGTAACCAAATACACCATGCCATACGCGGAGGCTCCATAGCCGAGCAACCGTCAAGTTTCTGCAAGAAATTACACACATACCTACTACGGCAGAGTGAGATCTCTCAAATGTGAACACTACCACCCGGATCGAGAAACGTACTGCCGAGCTACGCCTCTATGAACTATTTAGCCCCGATTGCGTCCTGAGTGGCGCAACAACGGCGCCATCTGCGCACGCGACACATGTCTGATCGAGTAATGGCTTCTTTCCTCTACACAACGATTGTATGTTTACAAATATATAAGCGATATTAGTGTTACATGTTTTCGTTAAGTTTGATTTTAGCAAGCGACCCCCTATTGTCCGAAATGAAAGACGTTTCATAATAAAAATCTTTGTGTTTGTGAACCTGACAACTCAACTCCCGATAAAATGAATACATCGTCATGAAATGTGCATTCAGAAAATTTTATATGTGAATTCAAAACCTAATAATTTTCAGCGGAATCTGCTGAAAGTCGATCACAGGATCAGAGAAGGGCACAACTCAAAAACTACAAATATTTGAATTCAAAACCCCGTAAGAACGGCACCTGGATGAGACGTTAAGCGATGCTCCCGAGCCTGTACAATGGCAAGTACTCGTTAAAGATCCCTACACTGAGCGACGAGAGAGCGCTCTGGTAGGCGTTGTGATCTCGCAATTAATGGCCAGGCAAGAGACACAATAACTATCTTATATGAGGACTGAACGTTGTAAAGTGATTTTAGTTAATTCTCCCTTCCCTCTGACTCATTTAGCTGAAAATCAATCAACAGGTGTCCTCATGGGATCTGGTTACACATATACTTTTTTTTTTTCATTTTTGCCCCTACATTCTGTTGTTTGAGAAAAATAGTTCACGAGGCAACCTTGAGCTAACTGAACCGAGAAAAATAGCGCAGGTCAACATAGGTTAGTTTAGTGGGAAGAGATCCATGCGACTGTACACTGACACGTAAATTCCACCAGAGTGACGAAAGAGCGCTTTGGTAGTAGGCGATATGACCTCGTAGTTAAAGCCCGGGCATGAGTCAATAACTCACTTACCATGCCCGTACAATTTTATTTCTACAAATATATTATATTTGCGTTACCAGTTTCCTCTCTAGTTCCCTGTTCTTGATCCTCATGAAGAGACAGGACACTTTGATGAGTTTGGCGGCTCTCCAGTCGATCACAGACAACTCTTTTGAGGAACTCTCCTTTATCTGATGATGATGATGATGATGTTTGACTTTCTGCGTTACACTCTCTTTCGAGACAGACACATTCTCTAGATGTCCCTGGGTCATTACACACTAAACAGGAACGCTACAATTCTCCTAACAACCAACTATTCAAACCCAACCTATTTTAGAGGTAATAAAAATAATAATTAATGGTTGCTAACCAACTTTCATGACATCTTTACATCTGTTTTTTAAATACATTAATTCAAAAAATTTTATGAGATATCTCATGAAGATGTCGTGTATTACTTCACCAGATATAAAAAGTACAGACCCTGATTTAAAAAAAAATCATATCTGTTAGTTATTGTGACTCACGCTCGATGTAATCCATGTTAAGTCGTAACATGGCCAAAATGAGTTGTGTATTGTGATCATCTCCCAAGCCATCTGCGCACTGTGAAGAAGTTGGGAGCTCAGGACTCTAATACTTTCGGAATTATAAAGATGTAAGTTTCTTGGTATCTCGTAAAATTGTGTATGTTCTCGGTTAAATCAACTTTTATTTATTTATTTACATATTCACAACGACAACATTTGTCACTAGTGATTGTGATGATGTGCGGTGGCAAGTGTGTCGCTGTACTGCTGAGGTACGTGACCGAAGAGAAGTCCAGGCTAGTCCTGGAGCAGGTCCCTCTGCCTTGCCCGCTTGAGACGTCGTGGCGGATTTGTGGGGAGAGTGTTCGTGGATAATTGCAGAATAAGTGGATTGGCGTGATGATGGAGATTGTCGTGAAAATTTTGATATCGTGACTTGATAACAGAAGGTACAAATGGATGTTGAGGTCATTATGTACTGTGAGGTTGGAAACGTAAAATGGCGCAATGGCAATGTGGCGTAGTATAATGGATTGTATTGACTGAAGGCGTTGTATGTTTGATTTTTTGGCTGATAAATCAACTTAATCTACTTCTTTGAGGAATCATTCACGAGATAACTGCATTTAACCATTTATTCACTACGGCAGACTATTCCAGGTGAAGAGGGTGTTTTCGGTTGAATCAATTTGCTCAACTTTACAGAGGCATCATTCACGAGTATTTCAAAAAGTATGGTAAATAATTAGGTAAGTGATGGGGAATGATTAGGTAACTAAGGGAAAATCCAAGAAAGGATTAACAATATTCATTTTCATTCACTCCTATAGATGTAGAAGGCATATGATTATTAATGATGCAAACATAATTTATTTATTCCAATTTATTCCCTGTGACCACAGAACTAATCTCAGTGGAGAACTCATATTTTTAGTTTGTTTTTTAAAATAAATCAGTGTTCTTTTTTACTTTCTCTGCTGTGCGAAGTATAGGGGAAGTTATGCAATCGGTCAGACATTTTCCGACCTCCTGATTCCATGAAATTTTATATTTAAATTCGAAGCCCTCTTAAGACGACAAACACTAATTATCAGCGGAATCAGCCAAAGGGGAGTGGGGGTCAGAGGGGACTCAACTAAAATATCCCAGTAACTGCCGATGTAATATATTTATCGACATGAAATATTATATTTAAATTCAAAACCTTGTAAGGACCTATTAATTATCTGCGAAATCGGTCGAAGGGAGGGGGGAGGGCAGAAAAAGGGGAATCGACTCAAATACTAGTTATTAAACTGCCGAGGATGTGAGGATTCAGAAGCCAATATGTAAGTCAATTATTTAGTTTCACTCGAAAACGGTCGATTAGCTTTGGAGGGAGAGCGAAAACACAATTGTGTTGGGGAAGTACACAGGCGGTGATTCAGCGACTCTTTTCATTTTTTTTTTGGTCGAAAAACATGATATTCAGTTGAAAATTTTGTAATTTTTGGCCGATTACATAACTTCCCCTATACTTCGTATAGCTGGAGAAATAAAGGGTTTGCGAGAACCTGATGGCCGCAATAAACTTTAAATCTCCACCACAAAACAAGGTTTATGGGAGTACGCCAAACCACTTCTGTAACGTGGCTACTCCCTTGGGATAAAAGTGTAATGTAATGAGACAATTAGAAAGACTCAGAAGAATACTTGTATTAAACACAATCTAAAATAAAATAATGATAAAATATACATAAATATAACATACATAAATTAAAAATATGTATAATAAACATAAATTAAAAATATTTATAATAAACATAAATGAAAAACATTTCAAACCACAAGTACTAAGATATAATTAAAACACTTTATTATATTGTACAAAGACATGCAACCTTTTGTTACAATATACAACAATTCTACAAACAATAATAACATACAATAAAAAAAGTCAGCAATTCCTCCTAAAACACAACCTGAAAAAAAAAAATAAAACAGTTAATATTAAGTCAAATAGTATAATTTTGTTAAATTAAAGTTGAGAAAGGCGGCCATATTGTTAAAACTTTTAGTAAATGGACAAAATAAACTTATTTTTTGAAATATTGTCTATTTTACAAAAATAGTGTAGCATTACACCATCGACAGATTTAGCTGTACACTAAGATGAGTTTGGTGAGTGTAAGACTCTTATACAGGGTGTGTCAGCAACCTCTGGCAATACTTCGGGATATGGTTCTTCACTTCATTTGGAACAAAAATTTCTAATAAACCATGGTCCGATTCGTTCATCTTCAAAAGTTATTCTTGATTTCGTAAAATTTTCAATTTTCTTACTTTTTCTCATAAAATATATCATATCTCAAAAAGTATTTGTCATAAATCAAATTCAAATACACCATTGGACACAGCATTAAATTTCCTATAAGGGACAGAAGTTTTAGGTCGTTATATGGAAAGTGAAACCTTGAGCTTGCCGTCCTTCGGATGGAACGTTAAGTGATATTCGATAAAGACCCCTTATCTTAACTAACAGGGAAGGGATAAGAGCATTGGATGCTTAGGTCCTTAGGTGTACACACAAGCCCTCCCAATATATCTCACATATGCATAAACTCACCCGTCATTATCACATCACAGAACACTGAGACTGGTCCATTCCTGGTAGTGGATTCGGAAGACCATTTTCGTTAAGAGTAAACGGCGTGTTACCCACCAACTCCTTTGGTGGCTGTCCTAATTTCTGCATCTAGTTACAAACAGAAAAAGACAAAAAATACTTTAAAAAATAACAAAATATTTCCGTAAAAAAGAAAAAAAAGAAAGGAAATTGATATTTTTCTAACATTATCATTACATGAATATGTGAACTTAGACTGCTGTCTTTTTAGTAGAAATAATAGTCGAAGATTTAAAAACAAAAATAAAGAGTATTATAAGATATTCAAAATTAACCTATGACAATTTTTAAAATTGATGAAAACGCGCAAGAGCGTTTTTATTCTATATATTTCGCACGTCCCTAAGAAAACTGTCATAAATCGAAAATTCTCGTTTTATAAAAAAAATGTAAACTTGGTCGTATTTTTGTTAGAGTTAGTTATTGTGACTCATGTCCGGGCTTCAACTACGAGGTCATATCGCCTACTACCAGAGCGCTCTTTCTTCTGGTGGACATGAACCCGACTTGACAAAGGAGTCTTAAATTTTGCCTACCCTAAATTTTCTTTAAAGAGTACCTGACATTGTACAGGCTCGGGACCATTGTTTAACGTCCCATCCGAAGGTCGGCGTGCTCATGGTTTTTTTCTCTTCCTAGATAAAAGAAAAACCTAAGGGCCTCGGCCATGTTTCGAACCCACGATCTTGAGCTGAGGAACTTTTTACGAATCTGTGTTAGATAAGATTTTTTCGTTTATTCGATTATTCTTTAGAAAATTTAAAAATGTATAAAAATAAGAAAGGATCTTCTGAGGCACATGAGAAGATCCAATCTTTTACTTGTGTTTTGTTCATCTAAATGTACAAAATAGTTTTATATTTTATAATTTTGTAAATAATAACAAATAAATGTATTACCTCATCCATAAGCGATAGAATTTTTGTGAATCTCTCTTTCTTAAGTTCACTGCTGTCAGTATCTTTTTCGCTCTCAAATTCTGTACAAACTCGGTCCATTAGTTGAAACTGTTTTTGATAACTGTCAAAATCTGCTTCGGATATTTCCAATTTGTGCTCCTCCAACCAGGTCGGATACTGAAAAATATTACAATAATAATCATTGAATACAATTATAATTTTTTATTTATTGTGTATTAATGTCGCAATCGAATGACGTCGGCGAATCACTGGCAATGTACTTCTCCAGCTCGAATTATTTGATTTGGCAAATCAATAGATGAAAACTGACATTATTGCAGAAATATTGTGAAATAATTCAAATGAACTTGAAAGAAATAAAACTTGTTTATTTATGATATTGTCTAATTTCATCAACTATATTTACATGGGAGTACTTTCGGTATTTCTACCATCCTCAGCCAAAAGCATAAGAGATAAGACTAAGTTAATATTACAGAATGTCAGCCTCTCGAGGAACCCCTTACCCTCCCCCCTGGTGTTCCCCATGACGTCAGACATTCCTAACTAAGCTAAATTGTCAAGCTGTGAGATATTTTATGACAAGGCGGTCCCCATATTTCAAATGTGTGACCCCTTCTAAGATCTAGGTATAAAGCATTAACAATGAACAGGCGAATATAACATTAAAAAATCAAAAATAGGTTCCAATTACATCGTAATTATCTTATTAGACTTATCTCTTATGCTTTTGGCTGAGGATGGTAGAAATACCGAAAGTACTCCCATGTAAATATAGTTGGTGAAATTAGACAATATCATAAATAAACAAGTTTTATTTCTTTCAAGTTCAAAATCAATAGATGTTTTATTAAATTATTTCTTTTTTTGGAATTTTTTAACTCATGGGATTACAATCATTTTCGATATAATGCAATAATTAGTAATTATTACTAAATAAAATTGCTCACGATATGAAATTTTGACTAAATATGTAATAAAAAATAAGTAAAAACGTATGTCACTTTAGATACTTACTTTTTCAGTGACCTCTTTGATAGATGGGTACAGAACGTCTTTGGAGAGAAGGGACTGCATCATGGTCTGCATGAAGGGCATAAACTCGTTAGGAACATCCCCCTCAGATCCTCCAATGTCTAATGAGCCAAGCATGTTGGACAGAACCTCGGGGTCCATCTCATTCTAGAACACAAAGTCATAGTTGAAATGCAACGAAACTTTATTGCTTATAGAGATACAAATCTCATAGCAAGAGTTGACCTTACTAGTTCACACTTAAATGTAATACATTTTATATATAACATAATATATAAAATTGTATATATCAATACAACTTATAATCAATAATAGAAAATATAACAAACTTAATTAAACAAAAAATTAATTTTGGAACATACAACATTATAGATATAAAGAAAAGAAAAATACCAACTGTTGTGAAATGTGTTATAATGAAATGTATAAGGTAAACAAGAGGGTAAATCATAATAAAACTGTTTTTTTTTTTTTTAATTTTAAACTATTAGTTACGAAAATAAATATATTATTGATTTTCTCATCGTCATCAATACTAACAAATTAATTATTTTATCGGATTTTTCCCGGAAATCAATTAATTTTTAGTTACTAAAAGCGATATGTTCTTATTAACGATATTCTTATAACTGGATTTTTTGTACATTAAATTACTTTATATGAAAACCAGCCGGAAACTGGTAACTAACTTCTTTTAGGCGATATGTTTTTATAACCGGTGTTCTTATAAACAATTTTTACTGTATATCTGTGTTGGGCAACATGTTGAATCCCAATTTAATTTATTTTGAACTATGCTGGTATAAAAGTTTCAAAATTCACTTTACATTCTTCATTCGCTGGTACTTCAGTTGAACTCGATAGGATATGATTGATTCAATCAATCGATCAATTGATTTTAGAGTAAAAAAAAATGCCATGTAATCACCGTCTATGTACTTCCCCAGCAAGAATTAATCAATTACGTTTTCGCTCTCCCTCCAAAGCCGATCGACCGTTTGGGATAAAACTCAATATTTGACTTATATTGTGGCTTCGCTATCCTCACACTAAATTTACCGTCGATACAGGTGTCATCATTGGAGGGCTTTGAATTTACATATGAAATTTCGTGTCAATACATTCATTCTATCGGGAGTTATCGGCTTCACAGACAGAATTTCGTTTTAAATTTTGAAACCAGGAGGTCGAAAACATGAAATTCCGTATAGAATTTCATCGAAATCATAACTTCACCTACACTTCGTATAGCTGACGAATAAATAAGTTGTCGAGATTCATTTGGACAGTTTCGAAGACAGAATAAAGAACATAGCTAAAACAGGTTAGGTTAGGTTTTAGGACTCATGCCCGGACTTTAACTACGAGGTCATATCGCCTACTACCAGAGCGCTCTTTCGTCATTCTGGTGGACATGAGCCCGACTCTACTGTGGGAGTCATACATGTTGCCTACCCTAAATTTTTATTCCCCTAGGGCAGGGGTCTTTAACGAGTACCTAACATCGTACAGGCTAAAATTGTATATATCAATCGGGACCGTCGCATAACGACCCATCCGAATGACTCAAGTTGTGTGCTCAAGTTTATTTTATCTCCCAGATAGAATAAACTAAATGCCTCGGTCGGGTTTCGAACCCACATTCTTGAGCTCAGAAGGCAAGCACGCATACCACTGAGCTACTAGCGCCCTCCATAGTTAAAACAAATCTACAGCGGAAGAAGCATAATATGAATTATTCACAAAGTACCAACAACTTAATTTATTAAATTAAACATAATTTTACCATTCTTTCTGTATTTTCCGATAGGCCTCTGAGAGTTTGAGCAATAGTTTCAGAGAATTCAGGATCCCGGGAGTGCTCCGTCAGAACTGTATTTGCAGCTTCCTCCGCCATCTTTTGGAGATGTTCGCTGAATTGTTCCAAAGATATATCACCATCCTTACTTTCTGAAATACATTGTTTATATTATTATATGTAAAATAACAATATCCACTGAAACTCAGATACTAGCTGGGCACATAATAGCTGTGGTGCCCAGCGTTTCTAGTAAAGCCATTTAAGATATTTATATATAAGACACTAAAGACGAAATCCTATTCTTAAAGAGGTTAAGTGTCAAAAGGATTTTGTCTTAAAGGGCTCTACTGTCTTATAGGAGTTAAATGTCATAAAGGGCTTTAGTGTGTTAATAACCATTGTTAATAATGGGCGCCAATAACATAGAATATAACCATCTGCACTCTCCACACCTCGTCAAATTTGAAACATTCTGTCAGCAAGATGGTTTTTGTCTCGTTAACATACATTTATCATCTCTGAACTAGTTCGAACATACGGAAAGTTTTAAATCCGATTTCACCTCGTGTAAACAAGTCAAGGTTACAACAGAAGATGGATTATCGAGGTTTGTGGCCAATGTCGACTTTTCATCTGGCAGCCTTCCTTACTAGAACATTATTTAACTAGCAGTATTACCCGGCGTTCCCCTGTGAACTTCGACATTTTCTCATAATACCTCTCATGCGTATCCTACATAACAAAATAATATAAACAAATATTTCTGATGAACAATGCCAATCGGCCGTTAGTGCTAAAACTCAATATTTGACTTAGAGGCTTCTGAATCCTAAAAAAGTTAATGCCGATACATTCATTATATTGAGCGTTATCGTGTTCACAGACACAAACAGATTTTGTTTTTAAATTTTGAAATCAAAAGTTCGGAAAATATGAAATTCAATTGAAAACACTTATCGAATTTTTGGCCGATTACATAACTTCCCCTATACTTCGTATAACTGGACAAGTAAAAAAAAAATATTCATTCCCAGTCATCTTTTGAAAACATTTTGAATAATACCTTGACCAAATAATGTCTTCAACTTGTCTTCGAATTCCTTTTGAGCTTCTTGCGAAAACTCATCACTCCACAAATTTTCATCCTTATCAGCCTTTGGACTAGATGTCGACTGCACTTCAGAAGGTTTGGCACTATTTTGTTTTACGGGTGTTTTATTAAAATCTTCTAAGGCACCTAAAAAATAGGAAAAAGAGTAACAATAAACGAAAATGTACATGGCTAGAATTAAATTTAACAGGTATGTTTTATATAATGATAAAATTGAATAACCAACTGTCTAAAAGTTCTTCTAATTCCTCGTCTTTTTCTTCTTTTTTCTTTGTATCCATGTCCTCCTGGCAATTAGCCATTTTAGAAAAAATTGATTTGTTAATTGTGATTCTTAGTTTATAAGTTAAAAAGTTTTTAAATTACGTATTAATATACGTTTCATGAAGAAAATGATAAAACATTAATTCAAAATGAAGCTAAAAATCCGGAAAGTTCCTTATAAAATTTACAAGGATAAATAACCTGCATCATAGTAACCCCCTCTTAAAGGATGATATTTCAAATTGAGAAGGCAATATTTATGTATGTTAATTGTGAGAAAATATTTATTTATCATATATGCAGATTGATTTCTGTGTAAACAAAAATGTATTTAGATCAATAGATGTTTTTTTTATAGTATGATCTTTCATTCTCCCAAAAATAATATTCTTGAGTTAAACAATTATTTCAAGGGGGGGCTCCACTAACAGATTTATCATGGCGTGGAAACAGTTCCTTTATTCAACACATGCTTATTATAGTGTTCAACAAATCTATAGGGGTTAGGTTTTAGGTTTTATGACTCATGCCCGGGCTTTAACTACGAGGTCATATCGCCTACTACCAGAGCGCTCTTTCGTCACTCTGGTGGACATGAGCCCGACTCTACTGTGGGAGTCCTAAATTTTGCCTACCCTAAATTTTTATTCATCTAGGGTAGGGGTCTTTAACGAGTACCTGACATCGTACAGGCTCGGGACCATCGCTTAACGTCCCATCCGAAGGACGGCGTGCTTAAGTTTATTTTACCTCCCACATAAAATAAACTAAGGGCCTCGGTCGGGCTACGAACCCACGACCTTGAGCTCAGAAGTCAAGCACGCATACCACTGAGCTACCGGCGCCCTCACAAATCTATATATATATATATATTTTTTCTTCTTTTCTTGGCCTTAGCTTTTCACCATAGCCAGTCTATGTAATATTAAATTTAGACTTTTGCATTCACCGAACCTAAAAACTGCACAATACTACCATATATCTCAGTATTGTTTGATGCCAATAATGTGGTGTAGCAAAAAGGCTGTATTACCAATTTCTCTGCAGTGGATAACATTGTTAATCGTTCTATTTGGTACTTGCTACAACTCATAATAATGTGCTCCAGAGTCTCGACCTCGTCACAATGCCTGTGACACTTGGAGGTTTCGGTCAGACCTATTCTGTGAAGATACCATCCACAAATACCGTGGTTAGCTCTCAGTCGGCAAATTGACCTTCAAAAGTCCTTCGTTAGATTTTCTCCATGGAACCATGGTTTGAGCTGAGCTTGTGGATTAATTTTCTTATAAAATGATCCTTTCTCCGAAGAAGCGTACTCCTGCTGCCAATCGAACCACAATCTCTTCCTCACCTCTCCAAACAAGTCTATATAGGGAAGACAGGACTTGCCCAGGGCTGTCCCCTCAGAGACTGCTCTCCTCGCCAAACTGTCCGCCATCTCATTGCCCTTAATACCCGCATGTCCCTTCACCCAAACAAACCTAACTCTTGTTCCTTTATTCTCAAGCAAGCAGACACTTTCTACGATCTCCAATACAATGACAAATCTATAAGTAGGCAAATTCAGTGTACCATTTTATATAAAAATTGAGTCGAGCTTCAATTGATATATATGCATAATATCTTTGTTATCATTAGTATCTTAAATAGTCATCATTAAGGTACCAGGAAGAAAAAAGAATAACTGAGCCTTTTTGAAAGAAGTACTCATAAAGAAATGGGCTTCCGGCTCTGTACTTTTTCAGGAAAAATGAATAAATTATGTTTCCGCTCCGCCTTCAAAGCCAATTTACCGTTTGGTCTATAACTCAATATTTGACTAACATAGTGACATTTGAATTCTCATACTTAGTTTGGTGTCGTTACATTTATTATATTACACCCCCTCCCCATTTCGCTGAAAATTGATAGGCGTCGTATTTACATATATTTCGTATATAGTAGTAGCAGTTGTTAGACTTATTGTGTTGAGCCTCCCCCCTAATCCCATTCTTCCTTTCAGTCGATTTGGCTGAAAATCAATAGGTGTACTTCCTCTAGGATTCTGAATATACATATAAAATTTCGTATCGATATATTCATTCCATCGGGGGTTATCATGTTCACAGACATTATTTTATTTTTTTGGCATCAAAAGGTCGAAAAATATGAAATTCCGTTGAAAACTTTGCATTGAATTTTTGAAGTCAAATTTTCTCTAGGTCCACTTCACATTCCTGCGGTCAAACCTAGAATTTTTTTTACAAATTTTCAATTTTAAATTATATATATATGGGTAATTCTTCGTGAAATCTGCCACCCTCTGTCCACTTTTTGCAGCTGTCTTAAGGGGTCTGCTTGGTCTCTAATGAAAGCTTGAAACCTCTACTTTTTATTGTCATATGACTCCATAGCTATTTTCTCATCATCCGCTGAACTCTACGCCTCCACGAAATACGAACGATAAAAACGATGTTTTGAAAATACAGTATTTTAAGTATAGATCAATTCAATTTCCAAAATTTCGTTTTTAACGTTCGGACCTACTTTCATGTATTAAACTATCGAAAATAAAAACTTTTTGTTTCTACAAATTTTACGCAATATATGCGCCTTACATAGCTTTGAATATCGGGAAAACGGAATTTGCAAGATACCAAATTTGTGTATTTTTTTTTCGCTAAAAATGCGATTCCATCCTGTAAAGAATTGAAAATGACGATTATATCACTTAAAACGACGATTTTGTAATTTTACAAGGTGCAGTTGTCGGCTTCGGAGGCGTATAGCTCAGCGGATGATGAGAAAATCGCTATGGAGGCATATGACAATAAAAAGTAGAGTTTTCAAGCTTTCATTTGAGACCAAGCAGACCCCTTAAGACAGCTGCAAAAAGTGGACACAGAGGGTGGCAGGTTTCACGAAGAATTACCCATATATATATATATATATATATATATATATATATATATGACAAAATCATAGCATCGAAAATTTACACAAATGTGAGGGGATGAAAGCCTCACTGAAATGATGACGCCCGAATGGAAGATGAGCAGAAAAGGGAGAATGAAATAACGAACAAAATATTACAAATTTATTTTGGGCGCTGACATAGAATTATTATAAATAAAGACAGATAAACAAAATATATATCACAAATATTATGTTGACTCAAGTAGATAAGCTGAACAAATTCATAATTTGAACACAATAAATATAGTTGTATTATGAAATAAGAAAACAGTCCATTTAATATAATATACAATAAGTTGTCGGTAAATCACCGGCTATGTACAACCCCAGCAATCAACTAAGTTTCAGCATTCTCTCCAAAACCAATTGACTTTATAGGCTAAAAATCAATAAAATAACAGACAGAAGTCCTACCTCAACACACTTACAAATATTTCAGTTGTCAATAATATGATATAATAAAGAAAATACAAAAATAGTAGAATACATAAAGTATATCTCGGGTGTTTGGGCAAAAGGGCTTAAGTCAGAAAATCTGAATTTTAGAAGGGGAATTTCTGAAGGTTTGAAAAATTCCTGCAAATCAGGTAAAACACATTTATATTACTTGAAATATTAGCCATATAAACAAGCTAAGAGTGCTTGTCCAGCTTCGGTTAGCAGGGAAAAAGGGAACACGGATTTATATAAAAAACGAAAAACATGAGTTCTCTCCTGAGATTACTTGTGGGTTGTGTTCTCTGGTGGAGAGGGATGACGTGGCCCTTTTTCTGATAGACTGCCATCTATGCCATGATTAGACAAATACCTGGCTAACTATTTGGGAGATGCTCCGGTAGATGTCTCTCAGAAACAGGCACATCTCCACAACTTACTATTAGTCTCAGATGAACAGAAGCTTCATCATAATTATTTGTTTGTCCTAACAAGCTTCAAGATAAGAAAAACTCTAAAAGACTAATGTAACACGTGGCTTTATCTTTATAATTATTATTATTATTTTAATTTTAATTTAACCTTTTTAGTAGTATAAGTATTGTTTTTTAAAATTTTTATTTTGTGTGTTTTTTTTTGTTATCAGTTATTGAATCTATGTATTTATAATTCTGTATCGAGCTCCTTGCTGTAAGATAATTCTTTATAAGCAATAAAGTTATTCATTCATAAAGTATTAAATATAGACAAAGTAAAATATTCCAACAATCAGTTTATGGTAATATATTTAAATGCACTTGTCCTTTGGATCAGCCCTTTTGCCCAAACAACAGAGATATATAAGAAATGGGAGCTATATCATACTATAGGGCTGTATGAGCACAAATAATATATAAAATACGTACACACTCTTTATAATAAAAATACAAAATATATTATATAAATTTAGTGGCGTTAACAGGGATGAGAATTTGATGTAAGTTTGATCGTGCCGACGGTGGCGTAAGCCGAAACCGCTACACTTATGTATATTTTTTTATGGAATTGGAAAATATAATTGTGAAACATAGGGGCTCCTAAATCCTCATGCAAAATTTTATGTCGATACATTCATTACAACGGCAGTTATTAGAGTTTTTGAGTTAAGCCTCTCCCTAATCTCCCCCTCTTCTTTGGTTGATTCCGCTGAAAATTAATAAATGTCATTCTTATAAGGCTTTGAATTTACATTGACATTTTGTGTATATAAATTCATTCTATTGGCAGTTATTACATTTTTTATAATATCTCTCGTAATCTCTCTTTCCCTTTAGTCGATTTAGCTGAAAACAGTAGGTGTCGTCGTTAGAGAGTTCGGCAGTTATCGTGTTTACGGACACAAACACACAAAAAGCCTTCTTTTTTTTTTACATATTTGGAATCTAAGGTTGGAAAATATAAAATTCCGTTGAAAACTCCGCATCGAATTTTTGACCGATTACATAAATTTTTCTACTGATTTATAGAGTCGACAGTATCTTTTCAATGTTAATGGAAATCGAGGTTCTGTCGTGTGAAAGAAAATGCAAAATTTGGCCAAATTTTGCATTTTCTTTCACACGACAGAACCTCGATTTCCATTATCACATAAATGTTTGTTTGGAAAACTGTTTATTTCCTTCTTCAGGGCCTTATAATGACTAGAGTGGTTGTGAGTGGTAAAGGCGTTATGTTATTATCAGACACAAACACATAACACCTTTATCACACACATCCACTCAAGTCATTATAAGGCCCTAAAGAAGGAAATAAACAGTTTCCAAAACGTTAGCTAAATACTCAGTTTGTTCTTCACAAGACAAAAAAATAATAAATATATAATATTTTATTTCTATATATATATAACCACAGGTTGGAAACCGCTGATTTGAGATATATAAAAAATTGTGTAAATTAAAATGGATTAAATTTAGTAGCTAAAAACCATGTTATCTTTATAGCATACCATCGGTTTTAAAACCTCAAATAACAACACATCGGCTTATAACACATTACCTTAAACACTAATGTCAATATTCATTAATGGAAATACAATGACTTAACAAATGGAAATAGTTGATTTTTTATCTTAATATTATACGATTTACAAATATCTAAACAAAAGAAGTGACAGCGGCCCTCCAATTGCAAAATGTCGAGATATCGATAGATTTTAAGAGGTATTTGGAAATTTGATACATTGATAGAAGCCCTTTAGGTAATTTATAAAATATTAAAAAAAAAAAAACAAAAAAAAACATTACTTGATGATTTTTGTCTGATGTGAAGGTCCGTGTTTCTTGGCAGCTTTTTTCTTCATAATTTGAAGTCTTCTGTCCGCTGAACTTAAATTTATGTTGGAACTTAGTGGCTTACTGGAAGAGCTTGAACTTTTACTGGTAACATTTGACTTTTTATTCGCCAATGATGGTACTCCTGAAACGGGGAGATAACGTAATAAATAATTAATTAAAGGTTATTTTTTTTTTTAATGAGCAATAGTCTCATCAAGCCTGTACGATGTCAGATACTCGTTAAATACCCCTTATCCAGGGCCGTAGCCAGGTTTTTGAGCAGGGGGGAGGGCAAAGTTAAGCTGCGAGGGTGGGGGGTATAGACTCCCGGGGGCACAGCCCGCCATTTCCATGGTTAGCGTTACAGACTTTTTGTTATTAATTTGGGAGACTCGGTACCTCTAGAAGCTCCCCCTGAGGTAACCACTGACTGTAATACTTAAGTTGACTTTCCATGAGCAGCAAAAATGCAAAGCGCAGCAGCAGCAAATGCACGCTGTGGTTTCTGTGTTTTTAGAATTAAATGACTCACATCCAGTAGCGTGCATTTGCTGCATCTGCGCTTTGCATTCAAAGTATAACATAAATGACGATTTTGAGCGAGGAAATGAAATGATCGAATTCATATATATTTAAATAAATGTAATATGACTTGTTTTGTACATGTACATTTATGTAACAGCTGATTGCTGATTTAGGAATCAGACGCACGGGAAATTTGAAGATCCCATTGGTAACTTGCAATCAATCCATTTTTAATACATACGCTTTTTTTAGTTTATTTAATTTTTATCTTGTTTTTTTGCTCTGGTCAGGGGGGGTGGGGGCACGCGAAGGGCCTAACTAAGTGAAATCAATATGAAAACCGATAAGTCCACTTGCCCCATAGTAGATAGCGTTCTTTCCTAATGTACTCACCTCCGAACTGTTTACTTGCGAAGGAGGGTGAAGAGGGAGAGGCTCTGGCGCTGAGGCTGCTCTGCAACTTGCTGCTACCACTGCTGCTGCTGCTGCTGCTGGTGCTGCTTTTGCTACTTTGCGAGCAACTCGAATTAGAAGATACTGAAGAGTTTTTCTAAAAAAAATATATATATATATATATAATATATATTACAAACTCAAAAACAACTCAAAAAAAATAGATTTTCCAGGACAGCCATTTAAAAGTTTCTTGTTTCCTGCAAGGCTTGTCTTGATCTTGGATTTTTAAAATGTTCAAATATTTTTTGAGAATAAACATTAGTTTTCACCTTGTATCAATATCAATAACAAGTTTGTTTTGATAACATTGAGAAAAAACCCATCAGATTGACACACAATTAGATTTGTGTCAGACCTCATCATAACCTCGCGACTTTGTAGTAAGGGAAGAACGACAAAACCACTTTCCAGTGGTCATTTTTGGAAGTAGCAACATGTCATTCTTCCACATAAAAATATACGGATTTAACTATACATTTTCACAATAATCTCGAAAATGGAAATTTTTGAGTTGTGTCACTATTCTTGTGCACCAACGATATATATATACATCTTAACACAATGAAATAAAATATTGTAAACAAATTGTCTAAATTAAATAGGTATTGTGACTCATGCCCGGGCTTTAACTACGAGGTCATATCGCATACTATAAGTGCGCTCTTTCGTTACTCTGATGGATATGAACCCGACTCTATTGTCCAAGTTTCGTTACCTAGAGTAGGGATCTTTAACCAGCACCCAAAATCGTCGCTCGGGACCATCATTTAATCGTCCCATCCGAAGGATGGCGTGCTCATTTGTTTTCTCCTCCCAGATAAAAAAGTCGTCAGTGAAACACCGGCTATGTACTTCCCCAGCAATAATTACTCAATTATGTTTTCGCTCTCCCTCCAAAGCCAATCGACCATATGTGCTAAAATTCAATATTTAACTTACATAGAGGTTTCCGAATTCTCATACAAAATTTAGTGTCCAAATCCATTACATCGGCAGTTATTAGGGTATTTAAGTCGAAACATTATTAGCTGCTATGCTTATAAGGTTTTGAATTTAAATATAAGATTTCATGTTTATACATCAGCAATTGAGTGGTTGACGCGAAAAAGGTTCTATGCGCCACTTTAGTTGAAAATGATATTTCTGTGGAATAAGGTTCTATAGGCCTCTAGAGACTGTGTAGGGAAGTTTTTTTTGCCGTTACAGCAGCAGTTGGTAGTATTGAGCCCACGTCAGCGTTGAGCCTCATGGAAGAAGGTTCTAACAGCCACCAGTAGTTCTCAACATGGCAGCGGAAGGAAGTGTTATTTTGGCGTTTAGAACCTTTTTCGCGTCAACCACTGAATTATTGAAATTTTTAAGTTGAACCCCCTCTGATACCTGTCTCCCCTTCGGCTGATTCCGTTGAAAATTGATAGGTGTCGTAAGAACCCTATAAGAATAGGGCTTTGAATTTACATATGATAAATAATTAAATAATGTTTTGTTTCTGAATTTAGCTACTTCGATGGTGGGAACGTTCAATGGTTTCGTTGGAGACGGTAATACGAAGAATTGTACATCAATTGTACACATCCATTTTTAGCAGAAAAAAAAAAAAAATCTGAAAAAATACTTACAGGTTTGTTAACCGTTTTGGTACAGTTGCGACAATACCAGACAACTCGAGGATCGCTGCCGTCCATCTCTGAGATAGGAGGATTGTGACACTCCTGATGGTAGAGAGAGTGACACTCGGCACACTCAACCAGTCGGTTCCATGCTCCGAAACTTATCTCTCTGAAGGGAGAACACAGTAAAAATAATAAGGATTATATAATAATACAGTAAACTAGCTGCAAAAAATATTGTTAACTCGTTATTCGGATATGGTTATAACGGATAATCATCTTTTTAACTAGTTTCCCCAGTTGGTTAACAAAAGTTGATTGTAGCAATGAATTTGAAATGAAGATGTTATATGGGATATTTTGTGATTAGATTTTGGCCGAATTCAGATGAAAATTAAGATCACTTTACTTCGGAACTAAGTCAATTTTACAAAATACTCCTTATATTTACGTATAAAATAAAAAAAAACGTAAGTTTTTAAAAAAATATTGTCTATTTCACAAAATATATATATAATATGGGAATACTTTCGATATTGCTACCATCTTAAGCCGCAACTTCTGTTAACCGAAAATACTCCCATATTATATATATTTTGTGAAATAGATAATATTTTTCTAAAAACAAACGTTTTTCTTTATTTAAATGTTTCACAATACCTCTGAAAAAAATGTTATCCAGGTTTTCCAGTCAAAGACACTCAGACTCATTACACAATGTCCACCATACGTAAGTAACAGAATGACTCCACAATGACCTAATGATAAATACAGTACACGACACAATTGAAGACCTTTACAGACGTTTCCATAGCAAATCTATACATCCACTCACTTCTTCACCACACACAATCCTCCCAGGAGGTGGAACTGTGATTTACTATAATCCCAAATTGCAACCCCCCACTTCATGAAACAAAATCATAATATTCATTGTTTTTAATTTCCCCTGAGAGCTACCGCTGGGTGGCCTTCCTCTCTCACGCCAATCAGAACATCCACTATCAATCAAGTCCTCTTGGTAACTGATTGTTGCGTCATGGCAACAGTTGCATTATTAAGACAAAAAAAAAATATATCATTATATTTATGTCTTAATGAAAAATATCTTAAAAGACAAATTCAAGACTAAGGTATATTGGTATATAAAACCCATGTTTTGACGTGAAAACGTCTATTCGCTCGTTAAGCACAGTGATAGCCGGTCAAACTTTCTCGTGTTACAAAATACTGTCAGATTTCAATCGCTAATAACTACGAGACTAATAATGCGATAACAACGGTTAAGATCCCAATGGATAGAGCATGTCTGTACGTGTTTGTTTTGCCTGTGACGTTATCGGGCTGGTGTGGGCGCCGGCGGATGATTGTTGCGAATTAGCGTTGTGTAAAATTAGAAATTAGTGTAGCGTGATAACGCGTTTAGATAGGACGTTGATTCGAGTGTCATTGTAAAAGAGCTTGAGGAACACTACTAGAACTCAAAAAGTGAAACAATAAAAATATTCGCCAAAATATATGTAAAAATCGGTATTAAATTGAAAATTTTAGAAAATTATAGAAAACGCAAATCAGAGGAAAGCTCGCATCAAAAGGAATTTAAAAAACCAGCATCGAAAAGAAAATGAAAAACATTAAGGCGTAGTCAATACAGTGTGAGGTGTACGTGTGTTTAGCTACCAAAGAGCCTTGCTACATGCAATACACTTGTGATTTATCTATTCTGTAACCGTACTACTCTGTATAACCATTGTATTAAAGAGATTGATAATTAAATTACATATTAATACGAAACATTTGTTATGATTTTATCCCGACGTTTTCACGGAAAATCTACAGCGTGGACCTTGACTACAGATCTATAGTCTACGCCTTAATATTTTTTTAAAAACGTTTGTTTGATTTATGCGAAAACGATTAGTTCTATCGAATTTGTCTTTAACAAAAATATTCCTTATTAAATTTCCAAGCGTCCATTTGTCCTCAGATCTGAGATAGAGCCAACAGGAACAAGGTTTATAGCACCTCAAAGAATGTACAATATATATCCTTAGAACCTAAGAGCTAATCTCAGTGGTAGAAGGGTTTGAGACAATATGGGCCAGTATTATTATTATATAAAGTATAATCACTCACCGACAGACTGCGCAGGCTAGATCTGCTTCTAAAATTTCCATTCCGATGTCATCACTGTGATCTGTTGAGGTGTCTGAGTCACTCAGGTACGAGTCCGGAGTCACTGGCGACGAAGGACTTTTCGGCTTCAGCTCACTCAAGAATGACTTAGAATGAGTATCCTTCGTCTAAAAATACAAAATAAATACATTAAAATACATAATAGAGCCATTTTTAAAGAAACATTAAATAAAAGACACTTGTATATTGTAATATAAGGATAAAATCAATAAAGACATGAGCAGGAGCTGCACTGAGGGCGCCGCTAGCTGAGAGGTAGACTGCTTGCCTATTGAGCTCAAGAACATGGGCTCGAAACCCGGCTATGGCCTTTAGGTTCTATATACGAGGTAAAAGAACCTTGAGCATGCCGGGGATGAAAAACGATGGTCCCGAGCCTGTACGATGTCAAATACTCGTTAAAAACCCCAGTAGAGTCAGGCTCATGTCAAACAGAGCGACGAAAAAGTGCTATGGCAGTAGGCGATATGACCTTGTGAGGGTACGTCCATAGTGCACCGCTTCACGCTTTATCAGGGCGGGCGAAAAAAAGTAGTGAAAACTTATTGGGACGATCATAGTGCACCTGCCTACCTGCTTCAACCGGCTCAAACTGCTTCTACCCGCTTTAACTGGAATGAATAATTGTTTCTTTTACCCGCTTGAACCGCTTAGCACGCCCGGTCAGTTTGCTGTTATCTTCCGGCTGAGCACGTTGTTCTTACTCTTGTTTTTATGAAATGGAAGCGGAAATGCAACTGCCGCGAAATAGTAGTGCGAAATTGCATCTCTGTTAACTTCAAAACTGTTGTTATCTACCTTCCAAGCGGCTTACAATAGAATTTCAATCCATGGTTCAGTATATCAAATTTATTCGTAATCGATCCTTAAGTTTCGGGTATATGAAAAACACACATATACAGAACTAGTATAACTTTCCCGAAGGGAAACTAAGAAAGTCGTCGGTGTTGTTCTTTCCCATAATGAATGAATCAATTACGTTTTCGCTCTCCCTCCAGAGTCAATCGACCGCTTGGGCTAAAACTCAATATTTGAGTTATATAGTGGCTACTGAATCCTCATATCAAATTTTGTGTCGATACATTACACCGGCAGTTATGGGATTTGAGTTGAGCCTCCACCGCTAACCCCCCACTTCCCTTCGTCCGATTTTGCTGAAATTTAACAGGTGTTGTCCTCATGGGGTTTTGAGTTTAAATATGAAATTTCGTGTCAATACATCCATTACAATGGCAGTTATTGGAATTTTTGTGTTAAGCCTCGCCCCTAATCTCCTCCTTCTTTTTGACCAATTTGGCTGAAAATAAATAGCTGTCGTTCTTAGAGGGTTCTGGATACACACATAAAATTTCGTGTAGATAAATTCATTTTATGACCGATTACATAACTTCCCCTAAAGTGGGGAATGTTTGTTTCCCAAAACATAAATATTGTAGAAAAATTAAACCCCGAACGAGAGATAATAAAATTGCACTTACTTTAATTTTTGGGTTATTGTCTGCAAGAGAACCCGCGACTGAGGGTATAGGCCTATATGTTTTCCGTCCATTGTATTTCTGATGAATTGCATCTGTCAACATAGTCCTTAGTTCTTCTACAGACTCGTCTGTACTTGTGTGAAGTAGTAACAAAGTCTTAGAAATCCAAGGTTCTAATTCCGGGTGCGCCATTATATAAAAATTTATTTAAAAATATGTAAATAAAATAATTCGTAATATTCTAAAACAAAAAAAAAGAAATATTTAACAAGTGATAGGGAGGTAATACTAGGCTATAATGTTATCGATACAATGAATCGATGCCAAACAAAACATGTTGATGCTTTGGCCGATCGATACATATATTTTATAACTAAAAGAATAATAGATCAATTTTACTAATTCTCAAAAAAGTCTGAACTTACAAATGAATAAATTGTTAGGAGTGTGAAAACTCTTAAAATGTAAAAAAAAAACAGAAAATATGTGTTGTTTATTTAAAATGTTTCGTGAAAAATTATTTGTATCAATTCCATTTCTGCATCTGTCTAAACAAATTCTGTTTACTGAATACATAGTACTTTTTCTCACTGCAAGTTACCAGACACACTTCTCCATTGAGTTGAGTAGTACCAAGCATTTTTGATCGCTAGATACAGCACATTCTTTCTCTCCAGCTTCATTTAACTGTCACTAGATGCCAGGTCTTATCCTTAGTAATAATATTCAACGCTAGATCCCAGCACTCAATGAGGAGTGCTTCTATCTAGCAATATACAATGGTACTACTTGTAAGAAGAGAAGCGTAGGTGCTGGCATCTAGCGGTGGAATGTTATACTAAAAAATTGTAGTTTGTGATTAATGTTCAGGCTATGAGGTCATATCAGCTACTACCAGAGCGCTCTTTCGTCCTTGTGGTGGACATGAGCCCAACTGAACTATAGGAGTCCTAAATTTTTATTCACCTAGGTTAAGGGTCATTAACGACTACCTGGCATCAAACAGGCTGGGGATCTTCGCTTAACATCCCATCCGTAGGACGGAGGGGTCAAGGTTGTTTCACCTCGCAGATAAAAAAAGCTGAAAGCCTCTGCCGGCTTTCGAACCCAAGATTTAGAGCTCATTAATTAGGCTAGCTTGCTGCCCATCTGCGCTACTGGCGCCCTCACTATCTCTACAGTAGTATTAATAGTCTTGAAAGAAATAAAACTTGTTTATTTATGATAATGTCTAATTTCACCAACTATATTTACATGGGAGTACTTTCGGTATTTCTACCATCCTCAGCCAAAAGCATAAGAGATAAGACTAAGTTAATATTACAGAATGTCAGCTTCTCGAGGAACCCCTTACCCTCCCCCCTGGTGTTCCCCATGACGTCAGACATTCCTAACTAAGCTAAATTGTCATGGGGAACACCAGGGGGAAGGGTAAGGGGTTCCTCGAGAGGCTGACATTCTGTAATATTATGATTTGCCCTTTCGTTCACCTTATACATTTCACAACAGTTGGTATTTTTCTTTTCTTTATATTTATAAAGTTGTATCTTCCAAAATTAATTATTTGTTTAATTAAGTTTGTTATATTTTCTATTTTTAATTATAAGTTGTATTGATATATACAATTTTATATATTATTTTATATATGTAATACATTTATGTGTGAACTAGTAAGGTCACCTTGCCATGAGATTTGTATCTCTATAAGCAATAAAGTTTCGTTTCATTTCAACTATGACTTTTTGTTCTAGAATGAGATGGACCCCGAGGTTCTGTCCAACATGCTTGGCTCATTAGACATTGGAGGATCTGAGGGGGATGTTCCTAACGAGTTTATGCCCTTCATGCAGACCATGATGCAGTCCCTTCTCTCCAAAGACGTTCTGTACCCATCTATCAAAGAGGTCACTGAAAAAGTAAGTATCTAAAGTGACATACGTTTTTACTTATTTTTTATTACATATTTAGTCAAAATTTCATATCGTGAGCAATTTTATTTAGTAATAATTACTAATTATTGCATTATATCGAAAATGATTGTAATCCCATGAGTTAAAAAATTCCAAAAAAAGAAATAATTTAATAAAACATCTATTGATTTTGAACTTGAAAGAAATAAAACTTGTTTATTTATGATATTGTCTAATTTCACCAACTATATTTACATGGGAGTACTTTCGGTATTTCTACCATCCTCAGCCAAAAGCATAAGAGATAAGTCTAATAAGATAATTACGATGTAATTGGAACCTATTTTTGATTTGTTAATGTTATATTCGCCTGTTCATTGTTAATGCTTTATACCTAGATCTTAGAAGGGGTCACACATTTGAAATATGGGGACCGCCTTGTCATAAAATATCTCACAGCTTGACAATTTAGCTTAGTTAGGAATGTCTGACGTCATGGGGAACACCAGGGGGGAGGGTAAGGGGTTCCTCGAGAGGCTGACATTCTGTAATATTAACTTAGTCTTATCTCTTATGCTTTTGGCTGAGGATGGTAGAAATACCGAAAGTACTCCCATGTAAATATAGTTGGTGAAATTAGACAATATCATAAATAAACAAGTTTTATTTCTTTCAAGTTCATTTGAATTATTTCACAATATCTCTGCTATAATGTCGGCTGAATATACATAATATTATTTAAAACATAGGTTTTTGTTTGTTTTTTGAGAGTCAATCAAGGCTTAGGGAAAACAGTGCGCAGGCGCCATTTAAAGTTTAAAAATATTTAAATTAAATATTACTTACCACGTTAATCCACACAGAGGCCTAGCTCTCTTTTATTTTGCGACGCAGGCAGTTCTTCGGGTCTGGTATTGTCGTCACTACCCTTCCTTCTCCAGGCAACGTTGCTGCTTCCTTTGCCACTTTATCTGCTGCATCGTTCCCTTCGATTCCCACATGTGAGGGGATCCAGCAAAAAATTACTTTGTGCAATTTGCAAGATGTTTTTTTATTTTATATACAAGTGGGCAGTACCTATCTATACGAGGAATAAGGAGGGGAAGTTACGTAATCGGTTAATTCGAAGGGGGGGTAATGAATCTATACAAACAAAATTTAGAATGAGAATTCCAAAGCTCCTATGAAGACAACTGTTACTAGCTCAAAGCATCCATGGGTAAACTTCAGAGATTAATTCTTTTTAGGGCACAAATTGCAGGAAATTCACCTAATTTTCTTGTAGTACGATACTCCAGAGTTAAATGAAAACTCGCGTTGCCGCATGCAGCATAATTATGCGTAGACAATTTATTTGAATTTCAATTTGCAACAAGAATGCATTCCTACTAGAACTAATCTAATGTTTATGCAAGGCTATTTCAGGCGGTGTCGGGTGTTTACAATACTAGAACAAACTCAATTCTGCTTGATGCGATGTTGCGAAGACTGTTTGACTTATATTCACGAAATTTGGAATTTTCATTTCAAAAATACCAGTAAATATATTAAAATATTAGTTAGTAAATTTCATATCCGGTGTTACCGATCAATTTTAAGTCTTCTGACAGGAAAATTTCAAATTAAGATTTTTTAAACTAATGAAATTAGATTCGTGATTGTAAGATAATGGATTAGATTTCTCATAGAAACGAAATACGTTGTGTTCCCACTATTTTATTTGGGACTAGAACAGGTTTTCAACGCAACGGTACAACCCACCCGTACAGTGTAGAGTTAAAAGGACAACTTAGTACCCTTTAGACTCTTCACTATACGGGAGAGGGGGAAGTGCGTTGGCCGGTTAATTTCGCAAATAAAATATAGTGTTAAGACAACTGGTGATTCTATAAAGAAATTGTATTGCTTTATCACGATGATACAGGAATGCTGATAAAAAAAACATGGCATGAACGGTGTGGCATATTTCTGGGCCATCACCAGATAACACAGCTAGTAAAATTTTAATTTTTTAAATCATGACACACACTAAAATTGTTTAATGTTAAAAAAATTATATTATTTTCATCTAAACAATTTAAGTGATGTGAAAAGTGTAAGAAATAACAATACTTTTTATAACTATATCTTTTGTTTTTCATTTTATATAAGAAGTACATACAAAACTATATTTTAGTAATAAAAAGTAATAAGGAGTTAGTTGTTAAATAATGTCATATTTTATTATTTTTCAAATTATATATATATATAAATAAGGTTATTAAATAATTAAAATCTATAATGGAGCACTAAATGCATACATTTTGTAATCAGTCTTCAAGTATCCATATAGCACCATATTTGATCTTGTATTTTTCATGTAACTTCATAGAATTAAACGACGATATTCCATGGAGTGAACTGTTTTTTTGTTGTGGTCTCTTCAATCTGGAAAGCGTATAAAATAAAAATAAAATTTCATGTCACTTTTATCATTAATTAAGAATGTTTGATTTGTTGTTTAGTTCAAGATCCTTTTGTACTCCCAAATTGGGCAGAAAGGATGAGCTGTCCTTTCACTTCCCCAACAATACAAAGTATAGGTGATGTTATGTAATTGTTCAGAAATTCGATGCGGAGTTTTCAACGGAATTTCATGCATTCCGACTTCTAGATTATGTTCAAAAAACGTCTGTCTGTGAACACGATAACTCCCGATAGAATGAATGTATTGACAAGAAATTTTATATGTGAATTCAGAACCCTCTAACAACGACACCTATTGTTGTTCAGCCAAATCGACTAAAGGGAAGAGGGGGGGGGGGGATTAGGAGAGAGGCTTAAGATGAATACTGTAATAACTGCTGTTGTAACGTATGTATCGAATAGAAAAATTAAAAAAAAAAAAACATTAAGGCGTAGTCAAGGTCCACGCCGTAGATTTTCCGGGAAAACGTCTTTGCGCCGTTTTTTCATTTTTTTACGATGCTGCCGTAGCTCTTGCATTTGCTCGGCACTAGACTTTTTAGGTTTTTTAAATTCCTTCTGATGCGAGCTTTCCTCTGATTTGCGTTTTCTATAATTCCGCGCATATTACGATTCAGAGGAAGACAACTAAAACACCTTAATAACTACCGATGTAATGGATGTATCAACATAAGGATACAGAAATCCCTTTGTTTAGAAAAAAAACTAAAAACCTAATTGATTATTTCATTTTTTATTTTATTGTAGACATTATTCTCCGTTTTAGTTTTGTTGCTATTTACAAAAATAATTGTTTTAATAATTTTTTTTCAAATGTTCAATCACAATTTTTGAATTATGATTTTTTATGATACATATTGTAATTGTAATGGTCACCTATTCAATTGTATATTATATAAGTATGTTGTATGTTAAATGTTTACCTTAGAAGTGATAGGGTCCTTGCAGAACATTCGTATACGAGCTGCTGTGGCCGGAGAATCAAATCTGAAGTACTCCTGGGTGCCTTCGTCTTGACGGGCAGCTCTGACGGCTTCTCTAATAGCAAAGAAGATGGAGGAGGCTAGGAAGAGCGGAGGTTCTCCAACAGCCTTAAATATAATAAGAAAAATCATAAATTATAGTATAGCCGCTGGGATTCGCTGTAAATACTATCATAAATTATTATTAGTTGTTTTCTCATTTATTTTATGTCCATTGGTTCATTTATTTATTTTTTCTCTTTCTTTACACGATGATATTTCGGAAATAACATCATGAAAGAAGACACAATTAAAAATATTAAAAAAAAAATATTCATCTTAATTTAAAATGTAATTAAAAACTATATCTGTCATATTGCCTACTACCAGAGCGCTCTGAGAGCTAAATGTCTTTAGCAACTGACATTGCACATGCTCGGGACCATCGCTTAACGTCCCATCCGAAGGACGGCAGGCTCAAGATTTTTTTTTATCTATCAGCATGAGGTAGGCAAGTACGTCACCTCTAAGCTACCGGCGCACCCTGTACATAACTTATGCCCGGCTTTAACGTCGAGGTCATACCGCCTACTATCAGAGCGCTCCTTCGTCACTCTGGTTGACATGAGTCCGACTCTACACTGCTAGGGTAGAGGTCTTTAAAAGTACCTATATTATACAGGTTTGGCACCATCGCTTAACGTTCCATCCGAAGAAAGGCGTGCTCAAGTTGTTTTCATCTCTAGATAAAACACCTAAGGGCAGTGCCGGCCCGAGGCAAGTTTTAGGATGGAGCGAGATCCAATTATGGCGCCCCCTCTGCTTGCCCCTAATATATACCAGTTGTGCCTGCAAGCATGGAACTTGGAAGATCCATCTTAAGTCTCTGTCTAATTTGTCGATTGAAAACAGCCATGCTCGTTGAGACTGTACTCTTCACAGTACCTATAGGAACAGTTGATGTAGAATGACAAACAAAATATGTAGAAATTAAGGTACATTTATTTTTCACAAAAATTAATTTTATAAAAAAATCATTCATTTGTATTATTTTACTAACTAATAAAACAACAGATAAGTTCATTCACATGCCATACTAGCCACATGCTCGCAATCAAAATATTTTTTACCTTTATTTTTCTATACCACTGAGGCGTCCCCTGGGACTTGGCGCTTGGAGCGGCCGCTCCGTTCGCCCTATGGTAGGCCCTACCCTGCCTAAGGGCACACTTTAACAACGATAGGAAAACACAATATTCTTGGGACTTAATGCCAAGTGAATTGTTTACAGTGAATAGTGAATAAAATGTGAATTGATATGAGGGTATAAAATTTGATGAAGATTTTTTGTCAAATCTTTAAAATTTGGCGTAAAATTTAAAGCTGTTAGAGCTGGTCTTAGCAAAACTGAGAGATGTTGATTGGTCATCTGTGAAAGATATTTACAGCAATATGTTACAACAAAAATTGCAATTATACGGCAAGCGTGCTTTTTTTAAGTGTGGATATTTTCAATATGACACTAATTTCCAAAATTCAATTATAAAAGTAGATTTGTGCTGCGGATTAATTAATAATCAAAAATAAAATAGTAAAATATCTAGACGTATAAAAAATAAACATGACATAAGATCTGTATAACAAAATAAACATGACATAAGATCTGTATAACAAAATAAACATGACATAAGATCTGTATAACACAATATTAGTTACTAAGTCAATTTAAAAAGATTCAGTGAAACAAGTTCTGAAATAATAAACATTAACAAATATACATTTTTAATGGGAGCGGCCTTAACTCGACAAAGAGCCGCTTTTGTCTACCCAGGAAATATAATGTTACCTTGGAGGAGTAGACCGCCCGAGGATTGGGTGCTCCCTTGAGTAAGGAGACATTGAACTGCGCAGGTATGTCAGAGAAGGAAGGTATCTTGTAGGCTCCAGGACCTCTGGAGTAGAGAAGTCCTTCTGGAGAGTGGATCAGCTCCTCCATAGTGAAGAGGCCGTAGCCCTGCATGAAGCCTCCCTCTACCTGACCCACGTCTATGGCAGGGTTCAGGCTCTCACCGAGGTCCATCACTATGTCTGTTCCAAGTACCTACACAATAAGGGAGACATTGAACTGGGGAGGTATGTCAAAGAAGGAAGGTATCTTGTAGGCTCCAGGACCTCTGGAGTAGAGAAGTCCTTCTGGAGAGTGGATCAGCTCCTCCATAGTGAAGAGGCCGGAGCCCTGCATGAAGCCTCCCTCCACCTGACCAACGTCTATGGCAGGGTTCAGGCTCTCACCGAGGTCCATCACTATGTCTGTTCCAAGTACCTACACAATAAGGGAGACATTGAACTGGGGAGGTAAGTCAGAGAAGGAAGGTATCTTGTAGACGCCAGGACCTCTGGAGTAGAGAAGTCCTTCTGGAGAGTGGATCAGCTCCTCCATAGTGAAGAGGCCGTAGCCCTGCATGAAGCCTCCCTCCACCTGACCCACGTCTATGGCAGGGTTCAGGCTCTCACCGAGGTACATCACTATGTCTGTTCCAAGTACCTACACAATAAGGGAGACATTGAACTGGGGAGGTATGTCAAAGAAGGAAGGTATCTTGTAGGCTCCAGGACCTCTGGAGTAGAGAAGTCCTTCTGGAGAGTGGATCAGCTCCTCCATAGTGAAGAGGCTGTAGCCCTGCATGAAGCCTCCCTCCACCTGACCCACGTCTATGGCAGGGTTCAGGCTCTCACCGAGGTCCATCACTATGTCTGTTCCAAGTACCTACACAATAAGGGAGACATTGAACTGGGGAGGTATGTCAAAGAAGGAAGGTATCTTGTAGGCTCCAGGACCTCTGGAGTAGAGAAGTCCTTCTGGAGAGTGGATCGGCTCCTCCATAGTGAAGAGGCCGTAGCCCTGCATGAAGCCTCCCTCCATCTGACCCACGTCTATGGCAGGGTTCAGGCTTTCACCGAGGTCCATCACTATGTCTGTTCAAAGTACCTACACAATAAGGGAGACATTGAACTGGGGAGGTAAGTCAGAGAAGGAAGGTATCTTGTAGGCTCCAGGACCTCCGGAGTAGAGAAGTCCTTCTGGAGAGTGGATCAGCTCCTCCATAGTGAAGAGGCCGTAGCCCTGCATGAAGCCTCCCTCCACCTGACCCACGTCTATGGCAGGGTTCAGGCTCTCACCGAGGTCCATCACTATGTCTGTTCCAAGTACCTACACAATAAGGGAGACATTAAACTGGGGAGGTATGTCAGAGAAGGAAGGTATCTTGTAGGCTCCAGGTCTTCTGGAGTAGAGAAGTCCTTCTGGAGAGTGGATCAGCTCCTCCATAGTGAAGAGGCCGTAGCCCTGCATGAAGCCTCCCTCCGCCTGACCCACGTCTATGGCAGGGTTCAGGCTCTCACCGAGGTCCATCACTATGTCTGTTCCAAGTACCTACACAATAAGGGAGACATTAAACTGGGGAGGTATGTCAGAGAAGGAAGGTATCTTGTAGGCTCCAGGTCTTCTGGAGTAGAGAAGTCCTTCTGGAGAGTGGATCAGCTCCTCCATAGTGAAGAGGCCGGAGCCCTGCATGAAGCCTCCCTCCACCTGACCAACGTCTATGGCAGGGTTCAGGCTCTCACCGAGGTCCATCACTATGTCTGTTCCAAGTACCTACACAATAAGGGAGACATTGAACTGGGGAGGTAAGTCAGAGAAGGAAGGTATCTTGTAGACGCCAGGACCTCTGGAGTAGAGAAGTCCTTCTGGAGAGTGGATCAGCTCCTCCATAGTGAAGAGGCCGTAGCCCTGCATGAAGCCTCCCTCCACCTGACCCACGTCTATGGCAGGGTTCAGGCTCTCACCGAGGTACATCACTATGTCTGTTCCAAGTACCTACACAATAAGGGAGACATTGAACTGGGGAGGTATGTCAAAGAAGGAAGGTATCTTGTAGGCTCCAGGACCTCTGGAGTAGAGAAGTCCTTCTGGAGAGTGGATCAGCTCCTCCATAGTGAAGAGGCTGTAGCCCTGCATGAAGCCTCCCTCCACCTGACCCACGTCTATGGCAGGGTTCAGGCTCTCACCGAGGTCCATCACTATGTCTGTTCCAAGTACCTACACAATAAGGGAGACATTGAACTGGGGAGGTATGTCAAAGAAGGAAGGTATCTTGTAGGCTCCAGGACCTCTGGAGTAGAGAAGTCCTTCTGGAGAGTGGATCGGCTCCTCCATAGTGAAGAGGCCGTAGCCCTGCATGAAGCCTCCCTCCACCTGACCCACGTCTATGGCAGGGTTCAGGCTTTCACCGAGGTCCATCACTATGTCTGTTCAAAGTACCTACACAATAAGGGAGACATTGAACTGGGGAGGTAAGTCAGAGAAGGAAGGTATCTTGTAGGCTCCAGGACCTCCGGAGTAGAGAAGTCCTTCTGGAGAGTGGATCAGCTCCTCCATAGTGAAGAGGCCGTAGCCCTGCATGAAGCCTCCCTCCACCTGACCCACGTCTATGGCAGGGTTCAGGCTCTCACCGAGGTCCATCACTATGTCTGTTCCAAGTACCTACACAATAAGGGAGACATTAAACTGGGGAGGTATGTCAGAGAAGGAAGGTATCTTGTAGGCTCCAGGTCTTCTGGAGTAGAGAAGTCCTTCTGGAGAGTGGATCAGCTCCTCCATAGTGAAGAGGCCGTAGCCCTGCATGAAGCCTCCCTCCGCCTGACCCACGTCTATGGCAGGGTTCAGGCTCTCACCGAGGTCCATCACTATGTCTGTTCCAAGTACCTACACAATAAGGGAGACATTGAACTGGGCAGGTATATCAGAGAAGGAAGGTATCTTGTAGGCGCCAGGTCCTCCGGAGTAGAGTATATTTGTACTCAGAACCTCATAAGGACGTCATCTATTGATTTTCAGCTAAATCAGACAAAGGGAAGGGGGAATTAACTAAAAACTATAACTAACTATAAAATAGTTATTGTGACTTATGTCTGGGCTCCAACTACGAGATCATATCACCTACTACCAGAGCACTTTTTCGTCACTCTGGTGGACATGAGCCCGACTCGACAATGGGAATCCAAAATTTTGTTTACTCTACATTTTTATTCATCTAGGAGAGGGGTCTTTAACGAGTACCTGATAAAGTACAGGCTCGGGACCATCGCTTAACATCCCATTCGAAGGACATCATGCTCATAATTTTTTCACCTCCCAGATAATTTTCCATTAGTATACTGTCAAAACAATTCTCCAATTTCTTCATATTCTTTTATTGTATAAATAAGTCTATTATTACTATATTTTCGTTTAAAAAAATCTGTTACACATATAAGATAGTTATTGTGACTCTACGAAACTATATCGCCTACTACCAGATCGCTCTTTCGTCACTCTCGTGGCCATGAGCCCGACTCTTCAATGGGAGTACATTTTGCCTACTCATATTTATTCACCTAGGATTGGGGGTCTTTAACGAGTATTTGACATCGTACTGGCATGAGACCATCACTTAACGTCCCATCCGACAGGAGTATTCAAGATTTTTTCACTTTCCAGATGATTAAACTAAGAGCCTCGGCCGGGTTTCGACCTCGCGATTTTAAGCTCAGTTGGCATATAAGATAGAACATTAAAATAAAAGTTACCTGATGATCGCCAGTTAAACAGTCGATTTCCACTTCAGAACAAGCAGCCCCAAACGTGTAGTAATTAAATGCCATTCCTTCATTAGATTCGATGTTATATCCAATATCTGGAGTTCTGGGGGGAAAAAAGAAACATTTTAAAAATAATAAATAACGTTTTAATAATTTCTAACAGATTATAATATAAAATACCTGTAGAAACCACTAGCGGCCAAAGAAACTCTTGAAAAATAAGCTGTTTTTACCCAGTCTTTCCAGGTCCCTTTAGGATTAGCTTTCATTATTGGCTTTAAACGTTCATTTATTTCATTACAAGCATTCTAAAACAATGTTTCATGATATTTTATTAACTGATTTAGGTTATATTCACTCATATTATTAATAAGTGTATAGAAGAAAAGGCTGACTCATTTTAAGTTGACAGGGGAAGTTCCCAGTGGTTATATAGGGATAAGGAAGCAACAGTAACAACAGGGATAGAGAGTGGGGTAGGTGGGCGGGGCAGCTTGACTCATCGGCCAACTCTAAATGAATTAACTATATGTATATGTGTAAGTGAGATTATATATTACTTCTATCAGTTTTACTTCCAACTATACGAAGTTCAGTGCAATTAGCTCAATTTCAAAAACCCTCATAACTGCCATGTAATGAATTTATCGACACTTTTAGTATGAGGGGGCTCCTATGTAAGTCAACTGTTGAATATTAGCGTTAACGGTCGACTGGTTTTGGAGTTGAGGAGGAAAGTTAATTGATTCTAGGTTCATCTTATTTTTTTTCTATACCCCAGAAATAAAATAAATTTTAGTACGAGGATTTAGGAGCTGCTATGTAAGTTAATTGTTGAATACTAGCGTAAATGGTCAATGTTGTGTTTTTACTGAAACTATGATCACGATAACTCCAAATAGAATGAATTTGTGTTTCTTAAACATCTCTGGGATGTTGATTTTTTCCAGAGGTCAACGAAGTCATAGTCGTTCGTAGTGACCAGAAGAAGGGACGTGATAAAGTCCCGAAATATTGTCAAAAAAGAAGACACCTCTGGAAAAAATGAACATAGAATGAGGGGAAATCATTTTAAAAAATCGAAATTTTATATGTATACCTAGAACCCCATTAAGACGACACCTAATGATTTTTATGAAATATATCAGAGGGAAAGAGGGGTTAGAGGTGGGGGCTTAACACAAAAAACCCCAATTAACGTATCCACGGGCATGTGACAAGGATGGATCCTCGATGATGGGCTAAAGTCTTCACGGAGTAGATTCCTAGAGACAGAAGAAGAGGAAAAGGAAGACCTGGACTGCGGTGGAGGGACGAGATAGTGGAGAGAATAGGGGATGGATGGTGCACAGAGGCCAGCAACAGAGAAAGATGGAACAAATGTGTTACAGTACTATTTAAGAAATAACCCTCATTTTTACTTTTTGCTTCTGTTTTGTTCTATTTTTATTTTATTTTTAATCAAGAAGTAACAGTTTTACTTATAATTAAATAATTTAATTTAATTTAGGAACAATCGTTAAATTCTTTTCTGATTTCTTCTGTTGAAAGAGCAGTTGACTCAAAACCTCCGAAAGGAGAGGCTTTTTTTCTAAAAGAATGTCAATAAAGCTATTTTTATTTTATTTTTATTTAACATATCCACATGTAATTTTATATGTAAATCCAAAAAAACCGAAGGATAACTATCAATTTTCAGCCGAGTCTGCTTAAGGGACGGAGGGAACAGGGGAAGAGGGGTTGTACTTAAAAATCCTTAATAACTCCCGAATGAGTGAATACAGAGATTAACGTTTTTAGGTGGATCCAGGGACCCAATAAGAACGACACCTGTCGACTATCAAACAATAACAACGACACCTGTCGACTATCAAACAATAACGACACCTGTCGACTATCAAACAAATCGGCCAAAGGGATTTGAGGGATCAAAGGAGTGGGATTCCATTCATAGACCCCATTAACTGTGGATCCAACGAATGTATCAACATGAAATATAGTGAGAGAGCGAGAGATAATTTAGTTAATTCGAGGTAGGGAAGTTACTTTGCCGGTGAATCACCACCGACTTTTTAATGTTACCAGCATCCTTCGTGTGATAATGATTGCAATATAACATCTTGCCCTCCAAGAGAGATTTAAAATCCGTTTTAGAGAAAGCACGAAATATTATCATTTATTTATTTTTTTATTATAAGGAAGAAATGAAGATGAAACTTACAAGAACAGCCATTCCATTAAGATCTGAACCGGCGCTTGCGGCGGTGGCAGAAGTGTTGGGCACTTTATCCGTAGAAGTTTCTGAGATGTGGATATAATCGTCAGAAATACCAAGGGCTCGACTTGCAACCTTTATGTCAACAGAAAAAAAAAACAATATAAACATTATTTAATACAGAAGTAATATAAGAAAAAAATAAATAATTGTGGAGGAACGAAGTGGTCTTTTTAAACAGCAATAACTTGGATAACAGATGATAATATAGTGCAGTAGGTTTGTTCCTCTCTTAAAGTTATATGTTTGTGTGTTACAGCAGTGTTATAACCAGACAGAAACAAATAATTTCTGAGAGGGGGAACTCTGATAGGAGGGGGAGGAAGCGTAAATTTCCGTTTACAGCGATGTGTGGCAATGATATCGAAAGGGTTCGACAAATAGTTCGAAAATATAATTTTTTTTTTTTAATTTTTAGTTTGGGCATTGCTACAGGCAAATAATAATAATAATACACTCCACCCTCGATTAACCGGGGTCGTGATAGGGGGAGGATAAAACAAAATCATGGTTAATCCAAAAGCTGAAGTAAACATAGTTTATCTTTAGATTTTTTTTTTTTTTTTCCCCCTAAACCCTGTATCTTTAATAAAGTCCAGGATTTTGCTGCAGGTTCCCTCGATTACCTGCTTCGGTTACGTTATGGCAGACCCGAAGCAGTAAAATCTCCTGCATTCTAGTGTCTTACTCTGGCTTAGAATATAAACCGGAGTCTCATTTTCCTGCACAGAGGGCTTCTAGCGTTGCTCTTATTGTGCAGGTGTTCGTTCATATGACAGTGTCCTGTGATCAGCCCTGTCATAGCTCTTACATCCATTTTGCTCATATTCAGGAGCTCTCGACTCCTTTTCTCTGGGTTCCGCAACAAAGAGTTTTGAATGTCTTGGACGGGTTCCAGTCCTATAGGTCCTCTAATCAGCCCTTTCGTTGCCCTCAAACCCCTGATGTCCTGGCACCCATCTCAACTCTACTCTATTTTGGTCCGTCAGGGACTCCAGTACTTGAAGGCATTCTAGGACGATTTTTGAATCTTAGAAATGTAGATTAATGAGGTTAAATTATGATAACGAACTGTTAGGATCCAGAGCTGAGAAATATTCATTCAATAATAGAATGTTACTTTTACTGGAATCTTACTCCTTACACATTATTTTCTTACTGTGAGATGGAGAGCATGGCCTCACCGATCTGGCTTTCTTTATTTGAGTAAAATTATTATTTTTCATCAATTTTACAGATTATAAAATTTTTCATTTGAGTAGAGTGTATAAGGTATATTACTCCCGGAGAACCTGCTAGTAAACAAATAGATAAAATTGAAAAAGGCACTCACTTCAACCCACTTTCATCTGCAGATAAAAATACATTTAAAAAAAATAATAAAATGATTATAAAAACCTGAATCATTTTGGTATGAAGTCCTTGGCCCATTTCTGTTCCTCCATGGGTTATCAGGACAGAACCATCACTATAGACAAGAACAAGAGCACCGGCTTGATTCAAGAAAAGAGTTGTAAAGGAAATTCCAAACATAGTTGGAACGACGCAGATTCCACGTTTTCTCCATCTGTTAGCTCTGAAGAACAAAGCACACTATCATATATATGGGTGAGGTGATTGGAAGATTGGACCATGGGAAATATACTTAGATATGGAGTCTAGGTCCTTTATGAAAGACTTTGGTAACTTCAGATCCAGGTAGGACAAGGTAAAAAGGAAGCCTAGCGCCTACACAGAAGAAATAAGAAGAATGCGTATTGATATTTTGTATAACAAAGTATTGATATACTTCCGTCCTTAAGGGATGGTCCCGATCTTGTACGATGTCAGGTACTCGCTAACAGCCATTATCCTATGCGAATAAACATTTAGAATAGGCAACATTTAGGACTCCCACAGTAGAGTCGAGCTCATGTCCATGTGAGCGGCGAAAGAGCGCTCTGGTAGTAGGCGATATGACCTCATTGTTAATTAAATCTCGGGCATAAGTAGCAATAACTAACCCGATGAAAGATTTAAACACTTTGCTGAGTAAATAAAATTCAAAGTAAAATATAAGAATATAAATAATTAATTATATGAGCATAATGTTTTATATATTAAAATATATCAGAAATTGAAGACAGGATAGAAAATTATTATTGTCAAAAATCGTCAATCAACTGATTCGAGGAAAAGTAACCTGCTCACGAAAGTTCCACTGAGCCTATTTCGAGTAGCCAACAAAGACATCAGCCAACTTTTAAGGGGGTATACTCACAGGAGCAAGATTTTTTTTTTTTAGCGAGAGCATAAATATGGCGAAATTATATATATTTTTCAGTATTTTCGTAAAGAAAAGATGAGAAAATTAATTAATTAGGTACCTGTTGAATGCTTCAACTTGCTTTCTTTTGTTCGCAAAATTGGACTGTTGGACGCATTCGTTCCAACATCGCTCCAATGTACAATAGGTCAGTTTCTGGTTGTAGTGTGTAAGCAATCCTTCTTTGTATAAGTTCATCTCTCTCAACTGTAATACAAAAATAATAAGTTAACATAATTAATATTTATTCTAAACATAAAGGACAAAGACCGAAGCGGTTACCAAACTTATGACCCAACCGAAGGCATTAAATAACATAATTTTAGCACAAAAAGCAAGTTACTTGATAGTTTAGAACAACTGGAAATAAATAAAGCTTTAAAAAATAACATAGGTAAGAATGACCAGGGGCTATGGTCAGTCAGGGCTTTGGGTCGCATGGTCTCACCGTGGTTTGCGGATTCGAATCCCGTCCACGATAGAATTTTATTTCGTAAATAGAACTCCCTCCCGGGTCCATGGACGTTGTAAATAACATCGTTATAGAGACATGGCTAATATGCATCGTACGTATGGCCAAAAAAAGAAAAAAAAAATTACCAAATTTATTCCAACTACTCCCTCTAAGTCCGCTATCTAGGCCTCATACTCGACAAACGACTCACTTGGAATCCTCAGAAGAGACAAGAAATGAACAGACGATATAAACTGTTACTAAGACTACTAGATAAAAGATACAAATTAACTTTGAAAACAAAACGACTTATATACAACGTAGTACTCAAACATATATGGATTTACGGACTTGAACTCTGGGGTTCTGCCCAAGGCTTCCAATATCCAGCGAATACAATCTTTTCAATCCAAAATCCTTCGTACAATAGCCCAATGCTCCTTGTTACGTCTCCAACAAAACTCTTCACATTGACCTTAGCGTACTTCGTTGCTAAATCTAAGTATAAAAAATTATCTTCCACTCTTAGTTCCCACAATAATCTTCTAGACCGTGCCATCCATTCTGCCATACTTCCTCAAAAACGGCTTAAGCGTGAATGGCATAGATACCATCTTAGCAGCAGCAGTGACAGTGATTAATTACAAATGAGAGTAACTCAATGACTAGGGAGGTCACCACTGGGCGATTAATTCCACCATTACCTCTCTCTTAGCATACTTGCTTGTTGCATTTATTTATTATACAGTTGTAAATAGCTATTTGTAAAAAAACAAAAAAAACTACTCCCCTTAGAACCAGTCTGTTTCTATATATATATATATATATATATATATATATATATATATATATTTTTATTCTCTATATATATATATATAATAAAAATAAATAAAATACATTTTGTATCGATACATTCATTACATCGGCAATTATTAGAGTTTTTTTTAAGGTGTTTCCTCTGAAGAAAGCACACTTAGTCCCCGATAACTAGATAGAAATTCCTTGCATTTGTTTTATCGACCACAACGATCTCTCGTTTCCTATCAAGTCCTAGTAGTTATTTCATCATAAGAATGAAGTTGGTCAAAAATAAATAATAAATACATAAATATATATATATCTGTATATAATTATGTATTTAAAGTGATGGTTATTTTTACTCCATATATCATTAATCGCAGTCAATGTATATTATCACTATTATATATTAATAATTATAACAATTTACATTTCATTTCTTTATCTTTTTTTCGTTATAAGTTTTCATATCTTCATTGTTATTAGTTAAGTTATTTTGAATATAAGAAAAGCTTCTTATTTTATTTTTATCATGCTATCAGTAATCTTTTGTTAAATACACAACCATCATTTCACATATATCACATATGCATTTAGTATATCTTCTAGAATGTAATAATTTTAGTTTTACTCCTGTTTTTGAAAAAAACTGAAGAAAATATTTCAGAACAAATTGCTAACTGTAAAGACAGGGGGATTTCCTAGTTGAAAGTCCGGCCCATTTTTTACCCACCTGACGTATTTATAAAAATGATTCGCACAAACTTGTCTACAACTGACGATCATGTAGTGCTGAAATCAGTAGTTTATGAACACATTTCTTGTGGAATTGACAATATTTAAAAAAACTAAGTTTATTCTATTTATTTATATGTACTGGAACCGCGCAACTAGGCTCATCTCCAGAAACAAATTCAGCAAGGAGCCCACCGGAAAACAGGGAGTCTACTGTCTGACCGTTCATCAACTTGTTTTCCGTCATTTCTTCGACCCCATAATATATTCCAAATATAAATTAATAATAACTAAATACCTGATGAACGTCTTTGTTGAGGGTCTCAGCAACATGGGTAATTATAGTTTCTCCGACGAACATCCCCTGGGGTCCTCCAAAACCTCTGAAGGCAGTGTTGGAGGTTAGATTCGTTTTGCAACAATGTCCATAACAGGCCACATTTGGGATGAACATAGCGTTTGAAAAATGAAACATTGCTCTTTCAAGAATCTGAAACATAAAAAATAATAACAGAGTTTTTGAGTTAAGCCTCCCCCTTAAACCTTCCCTTCCGTTCGGTCGATTTGGCTGAAAATCAATAGGTACCGTCGTTGGAGGGTTCTGAATTCATATATAAAATTTCATGATGATACACTCATTCTATCGAGAGTCATCGTGTTCATAGACAGGCAGAAATTTCTTTTTTCATATTCGGAATCAGGTCGGAAAACAAGAAATTCAGCTGAAAACTCGGTATTTAGTGTATATATAAATACTTACAGCTCCGGAAAGATCAAAAGAGTATCCGGCATTATTGTACAGGTAGATCTCACATCCGGTGATCTGTCCGTTCTTCCTGTAGGCTACCTTGTATCGGCCCAGGAAGGGATGCCTCTGACCTGAGACTATCATATCTTCATCACGGTCCAGCATCGCTCGCACGGGTCGCTGCAGTCTGGTAGAGAACAAGAAAGAGTAAACTATTGATTAGTAAAGAATCAACTAGAATTATTTGTAATCAATTAATTTTTCGGTCTCTCTCTTTAAGCCCTCCTTCTTTTTTGCCTGAATTAGCCGAAAATGGGTATAGTCTACATATGGACTTCCAGAATTTCAGAATTCACATATAAAATCGATGCATTCATTCTATCGAAAATTATTAGGGTTTTGGAGAAAGCCCTTCTCTCACGAAAGTATCGACACGAAATTTTATATGTGTGTCCAGAATCCCATAAGAAGGACACTTATTAATTTTTCGTAGAATCGGCCAAAGTAGAAGGAGAGATCGGAGGGGGGCTTAACTCAAAAACCCCATGAGAACAATACCTGTTAAATTTCAGCGAAATCCAACAAAGGAAATTAAGAAAAAATCCTAATAACTGTCGATATAATGAGTTTATCGACACACAATTTAGTGCCAGGATTTAAGAGCCCCAAAGTAAGTCAACTATTCATTATTAGCGCAAACAGTTGTCTGGTTTTAGAGGTGGAGCGAAAAATTAATCGATTATTCGTTCTGGGGATGTACATTTCCAGTGATTTATCAATGTTTTGTTTTTGGATAAACAAATAAAAATCACCTGTTTGCAGCAAAAGCCACGGGAAGTGCTAGTATAGCTCCACGGGACTCCTTACCTCCAAAGCCTCCTCCCATTCTCTTCACTTTGCTGATCACTCTGTTACAGGGGATATCCAAGACATGAGCGATCAGGTGCTACAGAAAAAAATAAAATAAATAATAGAAACACACCTTAAAGCTTCTTTAAATAAAAAAAGATTCTCACAATAACATAATAGAATGCCTCAAACATATAAATAGATTAGCAACAGCAGACATGGAGGGCGGGGCTACACACCAAAATGACACGAGGAAGAAGAATGATTTGAATGTGAAATTCACACACATATTTAAATATATTTAAATTCAAAACCGTATAGATGTCACCTATTAATTTTCCGCAAAATCGGTAAAAAACAAGGGGAGAATCAGAGGGAAGCTCGACTCAAAAATCCCATTAACTGCCGATGGAATGAATGTATCGATACAAAATTTAGTATGAGGATTCAGAAGCTACTATGCACATATATCAAATATTGAGTTTTAGGCCAAACGGCTGATTGGCTTTGGAGGGAGAGCGAAAACTTAATTGATTCGCGAAGTTAGCTGGTGTTTATCGAATCTCTTTTGTATTAAAAAAAGAAGAATGTTGAATAAAACTAAATAAATAATAATTAGATAAATAATTAAATAAACAATAAATTACCACATTTCCTGTAGACATTTTATAACTGGTCTTTTACTAAATTTTGATTTCTACAGAAGTTTTCGAAAAGGGCCCTAAAAATATCAAAAGTTCAAGACGTGCAATTTTTAAGAAAGTGCACGTATTTAAAAAAAAAATTCAATTAACCAACTTTTCATTTGGATTTTGTGAAGAGATGCCATTTTTAACAATTTTAAATAATGCTAAATCTAATCCAAAGGTTTTCAAAATCTTACAGGGCCAACAGGGAAAATTAATAGAATAGAATTTACGAGAATATTGGGTTTATTTTCTTAAATCTTCATTATTAAAATTGAAAACTAAACAATGAAACAAACCAAAATCAAAAGAAATATCTTAAAAACTAAATTTTTAACACTAATTCAATCTTTTTTTGTTTTATATTTTGGCCATTTTTTAAAATTTAAGTTATAGATTTCTAGGCATATATTCTGTACATATAAACAAACAGTAGTACCTTCTTTTAGGATCAATTTCACCGTCAATTCACTTCTATTTAGTTCATTACATTTTAAGCCTAATCTACCTTCACTCAAACCCGTCGCCATTAAACCCAGGCCTCGACTCGTCTTCTCTCCACACACTAAAAAAAACAGCTGATGGCCGTGTTTTTTTTTTACTCATTTGTTTTAAAATATATTTGCTTTTTACAGAAAAATAAATATAATTAATTTTTTAATATTAATAATTTAATCATTTTAATGTGTGTATTTTTTTAATACATTACACTTCATTAGTTTTTCCAATATATCGACAAAGAAAGCAAAAATATACCAGGACAATTTTTATTATTTCTAGAAATACCACAAATCAAAGTATATAAATAAAAAAAAAAAAAAAAATGACTTGTAATTCGGAGGGATGCTGTGTGGAAGATATGACTTCCAGTTCATCATCTTCCTTCTTGGGTATGACGACACAAGCCTGGGTCTCCAGGTAGAAGTGTTCCTGTCCCCCGATACGGACCTCACCCTCGACAATACCATCAGCTGACTTGAACGCCCCTTCTGGGTCCCCTCGCTTCATACATTTAGGTTTCTCATTGAAAAAAGATTTCTGTTTTATGGCATCCTAAAAACATTTAAAAAATATTAAAAAAACAAAAGCTATTTTTTAAGTGAATTAATACGATAACTACCGATAAAATAAATGTATCGAAACGAAATTTTATTTGTGAATCCAGAACCCTTCAACGACGCCATATATTCTTTTTCAGACAAATCGACCAAAGGGGAGGGGGATTAAGGGGGAGGCTTAAAGACAACATAAAAGCTATAATAACTGCCGATATAATGAATGTATCGACATAATATTTTATAGTTAGTTATTATGACTCATGCCCGGGCTTTAACTGCGAGATCATACCGCCTACTACCAGAGCGCTCTTTCGTCACTCTGGTGGACATGAGTCCGACTCTACTGTTGGGGTCCTAAAATTTTATTCACCTAGGGTAGAGGTGTCTTTAACGAGAACGTGACATTGTACAGGCTTGGGACCAACGTCCCATCTGAAGGTCGGCATGTTTAAGTTTATTTTACCTCCCAGATAACCGGGTTTCCAACCCATGATCTTGAGCTCAGAAAGCAAGCACGCATACCACTGAGCTACAATATTTTATATGTGTGATCAAAACTCCATAAGGACAACACTTATCGATAATCAGCCAAATCGGTCAAAGGAGAGAAGAGATTAGGAGAGGCTTGACTGAAAACCCCTATTAACTGCCGTTATAATGAATGTATCGACATGAAATTTCATATTTAAAGTCAAAACCCAATGAAAATAACCTTTCAAATTACAGCAATATCCCAGAAGGGATAATATATGAAGGGTCCAGGGGGAAAAACGTATTAGTTCATTTTTTTCATTTTGAGAAAAATGAAAAACAAAGTTTTCCAACTCACACTAAGGACCCAGAATAAGATAGGTAAAATTAAAAAAACATAGACATGTTTAAAAAATATTATAATTTATATATAATAATTTATTAATATAAATATGTAAAAATTATTATTTTTTTGGATTTCAAAAATTAAAAAAACTACAAAAAAAATAAAGAAGTACGTGGACAAAGATGGTTTCTACATCTCTTCTTCAGGAATCTGTCATCCATGTATTCGACCTCGCTTACCTCAACTTGTGGTTCCGTTGTTGTTAAGTTAAAATATAAATTTTTTGACTCTTCCCTTTCTAAAAACTTTATTAAAGATTGTAAATCTTTGTATTTTGCTTTTTTTTAATGGCAAAGGACCGGCGTAAGAACGATTCAGAGGAGGCACGGCGCTACCTGTTCTAGGCTTCCTTTCTTTAGTCGGGTTATTATGTATAGGAGAAGAAACATAAGTCCCACTATACGACAGTTTGTAGTATATGAAACGAGGTTCTGTCATTGGGGATTGAGTCTGCGCAGTTGCACATATGATCAAGGCTCCTGGACTCAGATGTCTTTTCCTCAGTAAGTTTTGGACTAGAACGGTTCTTCCCCGGCATACCATTTTTTTTTTCACCTAATATCTCTGGACTGACACATTTCTTTGATACATAGGATAGGTAGTGTGAAAGGTTTGCCAAATGCCCGCAAGATGTCAGGTATATCTCAATTTTGAAAAAAATGGACTAATACGTTTTTTCCCCTGGACCCTTCATATGTGATGAATATAACGGTACATGTAACTAATTTATCGACACTACATTTATTATGACGATTTAGGAGCCCCTATGTAAGTTGAATGATATCGACTAGTTTGGAAAGAGAGCGTTGATTAATTCGTTCTGGGGAAGTATATTGCCAGTGATTCACCGACGACCTTTTTTTGTTAATCGAAACATGGGTGCATTCCCTTCTGACTGCAGTTTATACATTTTGAATGCACACCAGTAGGAGATACTAGCCGCTTGTGCAGCGTCTCGTCTTATTCATCTCAACTTTTTCAAGATCCTAACAATTTTATGACCTCTTTGTCCATTAAAGCCCTTAATTATTTAATAAGTAATATATAATTACCTCAATTGTTACAATGATTGGTTTCAGGTCCTCATAAACAACTTTGACAAGTGCTGTGGCTCGTCGAGCTATCAGCTGATCCTCAGCAACAATCGCTCCGATAATCATACCATGACTGGTTACCTAAAACAAACAATTGTATTACGCATAAATGTTACAATATTACATCACAATCATATTTTTTTTAAAAAATATATCTGCCTTCGAAATCTTACAAATAATATAAAATAAAAACAGACCTTGGAACTTGCGAAGACTTCTTCGTCATGGAAAATAGGGCCAAAATGATTATTTTCCGTAGGAATGTCTTTAGCTGAGAAAAATGCAATAACTCCGGGACATTTTAGCGCTTCAGAAGCATCAATAGAAATTATTTTTGCATGAGCATGCGTACTTGTCACTAGACTGAGGAAACATTCATTTTCAAATTTAGGTATATCATCGCAGTAAATTGCTTCTCCTGAAAGAAATTATTTATTATTTTTATATTTATGTACAACGGATGTTCAATGAAATTAGGATATACGAGAGAATATACACTCTATTCCAGATTTTCCGGGGGAGTGATGCGGCTTAACCGGACATTTTCGTTACAAATAAATATATAAATATATATATAATATATTGACCAGATGAGTTTCCATTGTTAGGGACTAACGAAAATATCACATCAAAAAGGAACAACTAAAATCAAACACTAGAACATCAGAAATCTCAACAAAATAAAATAAAACAAAAAACCAACAAGTGTTCCTTCAAATTGGAAGAGTTCCCCGAAGTTCTGTATTCGGCACTGGAAAAACGACATCTGGCCAGTTTTTTTGGTCCCACATCCTTATCGAAGTAACTCCACATATCGGACTTCCGTTTACGACTCATTTTTCAGTTCAAAACAATAAAGCAAGCTACAACAACAGTAAACGTAATCTTCCTTCGATTCAGTGGATCCCAGAAATACAAATTCCTCTAACTATCGATACTATTGGCGTTGAACTATCGTTGATAGTTCAGCGCCAATAGTATCGAAACTATCGTTAACGTCAACTATCGATAGTTTTACATCCCTAGTGATTAATCGTGATGTTGCTTTATCCGTGGTACCCGCCCCAGTTAACCGGGAATAGTGTGTAGTTTTCACCTCTTACCTGTAGCTTGTTTAAAAGCAGATTTATGTGGGATGGATCTTCCAACCATATCAGACTTATTTTGAGTCTCAGGAACCTATGAATTTATAAATTGGTTAAAAGAATAATATATTAAATAATAACAATGAAATTAGGATCAATAAGGCAAAAAGTTACACTAAGCGGCGCGAAACTTAAATCTTCATCTTGAGAGGTGGGTTATATAGTACTGTCTGAGATTAAAGCTGAACACAAAACCAGATGCGCTCATCTTTTTATCTATCAAATTGTCAATTTATTTAATACTATTTATTTTCCAACAGTAAATATTTATTTTGATTACGAATACAATGAAATATAATGGAATGAAAATAAAAACCTATAAAAAAAACATAAATCTATAAACATAAGAAAAGCGATAGCAAATAACAGTGCTGCAAGGCTTCTAAGTCTATTTTGGTATCATAGATTTTAACACACTGCAATTGCAACATAAAATGCAAAACAATCGATAATGTGAAATGATCTGAATAAATCTTTATTGCTAAGAGGCGTAAAAAAGCCATGATGCTGAGATGAACGAGAGTGGCTTTTTAATTTAGAATTCCTTTCCAGAAAAATCAAAAATTTTAATTTTCCACTAAAAAATGTATTTTTCTCTATTTTATTTACAATACAGATCGAATAATTTACATTAGCGTGTATACAATGAGGCAACATTCGTAAAGCGACTTAATCAATACGATTAATTTTCCCTTCAAATTGTTCATGAATATTTTTTTGTTTCTAGAAGAAATTGAATGGTCGAGGACAGTACATGTTTAACGAAAAATTCCCTTAATCTTACGTTTTACACGTTAGAGGCATTGCCTAAATTGAAATTTTCTGTAAATAAAAAAAATGCTTACCACTGAAAAGTATTGTGAACTTTTGGGTGGGAGAGAATGAAATTGATCTTTTCCACTTCGATAAGTTGAATGTAAATTCACAGAAAAACCTTTATTCTCCAAAATTTGGGATACATGTAAATAAAACTTGAAAAAAAGGCTGCAAAAAAAAAATTTAATAATTACAAACAAGAAATTTAGCCATCTAATGTTTAACATTTTAAAACTATTAACAACTTCTAAGTTGAGGAACGCGGACATATTGTGGAACTTGAAATAAATAAATAAAACAAACTTATTTTTGAAATATTGTCTATTCCACTACCACCATAACTAGACCTGACGATGGTGTAAGGCCGAAACCGGTAGTTTTGTAAATATCTTTGGTGGAATAGACAATATTTCAAACATAAGTTTGTTTTATTTATTTTTTAAAACTATGGTTTCGAAGGGAGAGCAAAAACATAGTTTATTAATTTCCACTGGGGAATATAACACACACATCCATGGCGGTAGCTCAGTGGTAGGCGTGGTTGCTTACTGAGCTCAAGAGATCCCGGATTCCAAATCCGGGCGAGGCCCTCATTTTATTTTATCTGGAAGGTAAAATAGACTTAAGCACGCCGTCCTTCGGATGGTACTCAACATCCCGAGCCTGTACCATATCAGGTACTCGTTAAAGACCCCTGCCTTAGGTGAAATAAAATTTAAGGTAGGCAAAAAGTCGGGCTCATGTCCAACACTGACAAAAGAGCGCTCTGGTAGTAGGCGATATGACCTTTTAGTTAAAGCCCGGGCTTGAGTCATATTAACTAACTATATATATTTATTTATTATTATTAGTACTACTTTATTATATATAGTTTTTTTTTCTTTCTATGTTTTAAGATTATTATTTCGTTTTTCTAGTTACCTTCTTATTGTTAGTATTGATGAAATAAACTAATTTGTTTGTAAAATTCGTTAGGCCCTGAAGAAGTAAATAAATAGTTTCCGAAACGTTGGCCAAATATTGAGTTTTTTATTTACACGACAGAACGTCGAATTTCTTCTACATATGTGTGGTAGATCACAGACTCCACAATTTTGAAGTTGTTTCTTTTTTTGTTTGCTAGTATTATGACTTGAATTTACTGAATTTATTTGTTGTTTGATAATTGAAAGGTACATATTGCATTAAAAGCAATTTTATATTATCAAAATATGTTTTATGTATTCTATTTACATATTTTCGTAATTACTTTTTATCATTTTGTTATCAGTTACAGCATTTATAAGAGAATTATCTAAACATACAATAGCTTTATAATTAATATAAATATTATAACGGGTGTAATAATGATCAGCTAACTATATTATCAGCCGTTATTTAACTAGTTATTAAGACTCATGCCCGGGCTTTAGCTACGAGGTCATATTGCCTACCACGAGAGCGCTCTTTCGTCGCTCTGGTAGACATGAGCCCGAAACTACTACAATAGTCCTAAATTAACGTCCTAAAGTAACTAGATCACAAAACCAGTCACCTTAGTGTAAGAGATCTTCTGTAGTTTATCATTCCTCCAGGAGCGCTCGGGTCCAACGCCAGTTCTTCAGTAAGACTCTCATATGCTTCGTTCAGCATCTTATCATCCCAATTCCTAAAAAACAACAAAATTAAAACCATATTATGTTTACTATAATTCTGAAAAAAAAAAAAAAATAAATTCGATAAGCTAAAATCCTATGTTCAATAATTGACAAAAAACATAACATTTTATTAGACTGTTGCGCATACATAACGTTTTACAACACTGTTGCGCATACATAACGTTTTACAACACTGTTGCGGACACTTAACGTTTTATAAGACTGTTGCATATACGTACATAACGTTTAGGAACTGCGATAAATTGAAATTTCGATTAATGAATGCATTTCTCAGCCCTGGATTCTAAGAGTCCTTCTCGTCATAATTACAAACGAAATCATCCGTTTTTACATCCCCAGCAACAATATCTAGGACGGCACCTGTTGATTTTCAGCCAAATTGACCAAAGAGAGGGGGGGCTTCACACAGAAACCTCAATAACTGCCGTTGTAATGAATGGATCAGCATGAAATTTAGTGTGATGTTTTTAAAGTTTTTTTTTTTTTTTATATATAATGTTTTATTTATTCTACAATCTGTACAAAAACAATAAGTAGAAGTGCTGACTATAAGAATACATGTATACAGGTAATATAAAATATATGAATATGTGGAAAGAAATGAATAAGTACAAAATAATTATAATAATAAAATAGCTTTCAACTCGAGACCCCTCGAAACACCCCCGATTATCTGCCATCCCAATTCCTCCAACTTAATGGAGGCAGGGGAGGCCACAGGGGGCTGAGTGATCCCCCCGCCATCTTGTTCTACGCTGGAGGTAGATCAAGAAGGAAAGAAGAGCTGAAAGTACGAGTTCATGAGGGGAGAAGCTGATCACCACCCAGCACTCCCAGTTATATGTGCTATCTTAACCTAGCAGGTCTCTCGGCCAGCACCGCCTCAGCCTTCTGGGAGGATTATCTGGGTGGGAGCGAGAGGACAAGTGTCGAGCGACGGGATTGACATGGAAGGAAAGGTTCGAGTGAAATTTGGAGAAGCGGGACTTGATGAGGTCAATATGGAGGGTAAGGTAGGACACATAAAAGGGAGCATCGACAATTGTTCTTAGGACTTTGGATTGGAAGGACTGGATACGCTTGATGATGGCTTAGCACAACCCCATAAAAGTCTTTGAAAGTCCCTGAATAAAACACCAATTGATTTTTGAAATAATTCAATGCATTAGGTTTTCTGAGAGAGAGCGAAAACTTATTTGATTCACCGACGACTATTTTTCTCTAGACCACCTGATAGATACAGTTTCTCAATTAACATGAAAATACATAAACTTACTTTCCAGAAATTTTTGAAGCAGTGTTGACTGCCAGAACTGTGGTCGGAGCCATTCCTCCATAAGACATAACTATTTTCTTTATCATTCTTCCTTCAAGCTCCACATTAAATGCTCCATTTACGATGGCAATATCATCTTCTCTACGCTTCGATTGTTTATACGCTTTGAAATACTGATTCTAAAATCAATAATAAATATATACAAAAATAAATGAAAAAAAAGTACAAATAAACAATAACTTCAAAGGCTGCAAAATAAAAATGTAGTCTGACCTCTCACAGTTTTTATTATTATATGCTAGCCGGCTTTCGAGTTTGCCCTCATCATCAGGCAGTCTACAAAAAATAAAATTGGCTATATGTGCTTATAGACACAATTTTTATGTACTTGTTTTGGCAATTAGAATTTTATAACTTTTATTTTTTTACAAAATTATGGTTTTTTTATGAGACAACCTCAAAAGCCGGCTAGCATATAAAAAAAATCTGTGAGAAGTCACTTCACACTACATCAGCCATCTTCACATTAATAAATAATAATTTATATATACTTCTGTTAAACCTTTCCCAAAAAGAAAAAAAAAATTGTTTTGTTTATTTACCTGTTTTGTAAAAGGAATTATAACGGATAATAGAATTTCATCCTTTTTCACAATATTTCTTCTATAACCAGTCCAAAACTTATGATCCATATTGACAACTCTTTTTCCTCCATCTTAAACACAAATACGAAAATTGAACAGAATATTTGTACAAATACGAAAGTGAAATAGGTTCATTTTTGGTAGGCAAGTGTATCTAGTGGAACTGGATAACATTTTCAGTGGTTCTATAGAGAACAGAGAGGGCACCGGTGGCTCAGAGCTCAAGATCGCGGATTCGAGCACACCCTCCTTTCGGATGATTAGCAGACCTATCTGGACATTTGATGTTCAGCTCTGGAGTTCTGTTAAGCTTTCACACACCAAAATAATTCAAGCTATTCAAAATAAAATCCTATCATGAACTGAACATAACATTTTGACAAGAAGTCAGACAACAGCTATACATAGGTTCATGCCACACTCGAACACACTGGAAGAAGCAATGTCAGTCCCGTCCTTGCCGGGTAATCCTAACCGAAGACTGAATCGCCGTTGTCCGCGTGACCTCCTGCCTGATTACCCCTGAAGAACCGGAGGTGCTGACCAGCCGCTTCAGCAAGAGATTCAAGTGGTGTTTTTGTATTTTTGTCTGTCCATAGTTCCTAGTTGTGAAGTATAGTATGTATTTTTATGTTAGCAAGATCATGGATACTATACTATATTCTAGATACTTTTCTATAAGCCATATATATATTCTATGACGTTTTCAAACAAATAGGTAGAAAAATAATATTCTATGCATAACGGGCGAGCCAACATTAAATTATCTATATATTAATTTGGAAGGTGAATAAACCTAGGTAGGCAAAATTTTGGATTCCCACAGTAGAGTCGGGCTCATGTCCATCAGAGTGACAAAAGAGCGCTCTGATAGTAGGCGATATGATAGTTAAAGCCCGGGCATGAGTAACAATAACTAACTAATAGTAATTACCTTGACTGATCAGTTCTAGTTGACATTCAGCAGCCATAAATATCGGATTTAAATCAGATATAGGACTCCCTGTCATTATATTTCCACCAACAGCCTATGAAAAAAAAAAAAAAAGATTATATTGTTTTTAAATATTTTCAAATTGATTAAAAATTCACAGAAGAGAATCACGATAGAAGAATTAACTTACGCCAGCGTTTCTTATCTGTTTTCCAGCAAACCAATTCAGCATTTCAACTATAGCTTCAAAAATTTGGGTCCTCTCCTCTATATACATAAGAACAAGTGTAAATACTAAATTGTATCTTAGTAGGTCAAAAATAGTATACTTTGCTTTTGGATTGCGCGAAAAAACTGTTGTTTCACAGTTTGTTCAGAAATATACGAAGTATAGGAGGGGAAATTATGTGACATCAAAAATTCGACGCAGAGTTTTCAACGAAATTTCATGTTTTCCTGACATCCTGATTGCATAAATGAAAATGACAATTTTTGACTGGATGTGTGTGGGCTAGTGAACACGATAACTCCCGATAGAATAAATGTATCGATACGAAATTTTATATGTGTATCCAGAACCCACAAAGGACGACATATATTGATTTTCAGCCAAATCGGCCAAAGGGAAGGGAGGAGTTAGGGGAAATAATCAACAGAAAAAATTTAATACTGCCGTTGTAATGAATGACATAAAATTTCATATTTATATATCATTTTGATTTCCCAGTTGAGTTTCCCTCTAACCCCCCTCCCCTTACCTTTGGCTGATTCCACTGAATATAAACACATATAAAATTTCATGTCGATACATTCATTCTATCGGGTGTTATTGTGTTCCCAGAAACACATAATACAGAAACATTTTTTGCGTCATTTTTGAAATCGGGAGATCGGAAAACATAAACATCCGTTCGAAATTCAGAATCGACATTCTGATCAATTACAGAAAATGAATCATGACGATTAATTATATGTGCTTAGATAAATTATATATTCAAATATTACTCACTAGATGCAGTTCGAATTTGTTCCCTGAGTGCAATTTCCAGGTCAGTTAGAGTAACTGCAGCTCCCATCTTGACACTATCCTCATGAACAGACACACTTGTCAACTCTACCACCTGGTTCGGCATTACCAGCACAGGATAAAGGAAATTTTTGAATTTCATTTCAACGCCTGAAAAAAAAAATTATTTTAAGAAAAAAATTAACCTAACATAGAGAAACAGCACAATTATAGACAGTTTGAAGAAAACAAAACGAAATTCTAAATGTTAAAATTTTGAATATATTGCTACAAAGGAATGTGCTAATCAATTATGGCTTAACTGACAAAGTTCATTTGAATTAATACAGTTTAATTACAATATAATAATTATTTACTTAAGAATAATTTTGTAAAATACATCAAAACACTAAAGAAAAAGGTCGTCGGTAAATCACCGGCTATGAACTTCCTCAGCACGAATTCAATTATGTTTTCGCTTCCCCTCCAAAGCCAATCCACCGTTTGGGCTAAAACTCAATATTTGAATTACATAGTGGCTTCTGGATCGACTTACTAAATTTAGTGTCGATACATTCATTCTATCGGGAGTTATCGTGTTCACAGACAATACACACATTTATTTGGAATCTGGAGGTTGGAAAAAAATTCCGTTGGAAACTCTGTATCGAATTTATGACCGAATATACAACTTCTTCTATACTTCGTATAGCTGGAGAAGTAAAATTTTCTATGAAATCTCGTAAGAAATCAAATTAGAAGAATCCGTGAGTTCAAGAGTCATCAATTCTCCCCACTACTTATTTTATTTCCAGATCAGCGAGCTTTCGAGCTTTTCCTCATCATTATACCGCATCCAAGTCCATCAGTTATTATTATAATATTTTTCTCGCCATCCTGTTATCTAATAAAGGAGGATGTCATTAAAATGATACCATACCTACTTCAGTGTTTCCGTTTATAAGTTTAGCTTCAGGATATGTCGCTTTAAGACGGAGAAGTTCCTCCAAGGTTGTGGGTCTATACCAGGTTACTCTCGGTCCAACGATCTTCAGATACTGACTGTCATAGTCACGACTTACCTGAAATTAAATTAAGACGATATTTGAATTATCATATATCCTACAAGATGTGTTACCCGCCGTTCAAGGTTTGTACCGATTGTGTGATGTGTTAATATTTTAAGGTAGGCTTCTCTCTCTGTATACAAAAAATACAGGTTTCCATCGACAGGTTTAGTTACAAACTAATACTTTGGTTATTAAGTTTAATTAGAATTTTAGTATACAGGACCTTAGTATATTTATAACTATACTATTAACCTGACGACGGCAATGCGGAAACCGGTAGTTTTTTGTACATTGTTATGTGGAATAGACAATATTAAAAAAAAAAAAATTATAACAGTATCCATAATATGTCCGCTTTTCTGAACTCAGAAATTCTACAAGAACGTAATTTCATATTAAAAACAATATAACAAACAATAATGAAAATGCTCTTGAAGTGACAGGGAGTAACGGAGTACAGAGCGGTGTACCATGGGCTGCTGCTCTCTGTCCTCTGATAGCTATATACTATATACTATAGTCAGAGCAGTCAGGAGAGATAGACGCACTGAAGATGCCCCCACAGAGCGAATATCCATGTTGTGCAGGCGCTAATGACCTCAGTTGTCAATGTGGCAAAGTAAAAAAGAAAACAAATTAAAATAGCACCCACTCTGTCAGTTGGAGCCACCCAGAGAGATAGCCTTAGCCACATTATGTCACCCTATCTACTATAATAATAGTTGTGTTGGCGCTAATGGCCTCTGCAGTCGATGGAGGTGCGGTGGACAGGAAGCTCCCCACTCTGTCAGTTGGAGCCACCCAGAGAGATAGCCTTAGCCACATTATGTCACCGTATCTACTATAATAATAGTTGTGTTGGCGCTAATGGCCTCTGCAGTCGATGGAGGTGCGATGGACAGGAAGCTCCCCACTCTGCCAGTTGGAGCCACCCAGAGAGATAGCCTTAGCCACATTATGTCACCCTATCTACTATAATAATAGTTGTGTTGGCGCTAATGGCCTCTGCAGTCGATGGAGGTGTGGTGGACAGGAAGCTGCCCACTCTGCCTGTTGGAGCCACCCAGAGAGATAGCCTTAGCCACATTATGTCACCCTATCTACTATAATAATAGTTGTGTTGGCGCTAATGGCCTCTGCAGTCGATGGAGGTGCGGTGGACAGGAAGCTCCCCACTCTGCCAGTTGGAGCCACCCAGAGAGATAGCCTTAGCCACATTATGTCACCCTATCTACTATAATAATAGTTGTGTTGGCGCTAATGGCCTCTGCAGTCGATGGAGGTGTGGTGGACAGGAAGCTGCCCACTCTGCCTGTTGGAGCCACCCAGAGAGATAGCCTTAGCCACATTATGTCACCCTATCTACTATAATAATAGTTGTGCAGGCGCTAATGGCCTCTGCAGTCGATGCGCCTAATAAAAAAAAAAATAAATAATGAAAATATTAACTTACACTGAGCTCTGGAGGAAATATAGGCTCTTGTGAAGGATCGTAAGGAACGAACTTGGATGCGTTGAACAGTTGGTTGTCATCTAAATTTCCATTGGATTCACCATTTTCATGAAAACCATTTTCTTTGTTATTTCTGCAACATTGATCTCCCATTCCGCAGACACCATTACTCTGACCAGCCAGACGCTGTTGTTGCTCCCATTCCTCCGTGAATGTCCTGTATCCTTCTATAATTGGTCTGTAGCCAGTACACCGGCATAAATTACCTTAAAGTGGACATAAAGTTACATTTATCAGTCTACAGAGTATCAATTGTTGAGTTGTGAAAAAATTTAAATTCACAATAATATATATTTTTGGCATCTATACTGTTCTCCCATTTATATTTTTGGTTTTTACATACCCTACAGAGTTAGCGTGCTTACTTACTGAGCTGAAAATTGCAGGTAAGCATCCCGGCTGAGGCCCTTAGGTTTTTTATCAGGAAGGTGAAAAAAACTTGAGCAAGCCGTCCTTCGGATGAGACTTAAGCAATGGTCCCGAGCCTGTACTCGTTGAAGACACCTAATCTAGGTAGGCAAAATTTAGGACTCCCACAAGAAAGTCGAACTCATGTCCACCAGAGCGACGAAAGAGCGCTCTGGTAGGCGATATGACCTCGTAGTTAAAGCCCATAATTTACATATAAAATACAGATTCTACAAATTATTTTGAAATACTGATGGTGAAAGGACTTTCTCGTAACGTGTCTGGTTGATTAGGTATTTAACCAGAAAATAATAAATGAGCGAATAGAAGACTGCCAAAAATAATAATATACATTTCAGTTAAATCAAAACATGGTAATAAGATACATCATAAGAATGTATACATTAAGATAGCTACTAAACTAGATACTTAAACAGATATTAACTATATCCGAATACATTTTTTGCGTTCTGTGTTGATATAGTGGAAATACTAATGAATAAAATAAAACATTCATGTTACATCAAATTGTCCCAATAGTTACAAAAAAGCAACGTTTTACTCTATGTTCCACAGAGCTTACAATATACCTATGGATACAGAAGATAGGCGTAAGGAGATCGCAATAATAAAAAAGATAGGTACCGACAATGGATTCCCCCAAAAAATCATAAACCAAGTAGAAAAGAAAGTCCTCCAAAAAATCAGACGAAACAATTTAACAAAATTAGAGCCCATTAATTCTAACAAAGAGGGAGTTTGGGTTAGTTTACCTTATTACGGGCATATTTCTGAACAAATTAGCAACACGATCAAGAAAGAAGGTTTCAAAGTAGGGTTTAAAACTATTAATACAATCAATCAACATTTAAACAAGACGAAGGACAAAATAAAAATAGAGGACCGGAGTGGTGTTTACCAACTCAAATGTGAAACGTGAAGTTGGGTATACACAGGGCAATCGGGACGCAAATTCAGAGAACGAATAAAAGAGCACATAACTGATATAGTAAGGAAAGGGGAAAAATCTACATTTGCGAAACATGTAAATGATATGGGTCACTCATTCAATGAAACATCCGGCATAAAATACCTCCACTTATGTGAAAAAGGTAGACCATTAGATTCTCCAGAACACCTAAAAATTAATAGGACTCGAAAAAATGGGAATTGTTTAAACGACCAGACACACTTCAAATTTTCTCCTTTGCTAATCCCTTTCAGATAACAAATATCCATAGCAACATTAATCTAGGTTAAATAACTTCCTACGTAGCTATATATTGTACATTTGTTATATTGTTTTCTTGTAATGTTAGTTTTTAGTTATATTTTAATTTTATTTTCTCGGTTTTCAAATAAGTGCACAGTTAGCTATTACAGTTAGAATATAGACTTCCAACCCCCTGGTTTTACCAGAGGAAGGGGACCCTTTCACCTCAGGTACTCTTAGGTTAATATAAATATGTATGCCTGGTAAATATCTGAATTATTGTTGACGATGGCGTAAGCCGAAACCGGTACACATTTAAGTATATGTTTGTGGAATTAGACAATATAAGTGTCCAAAAAAGTGTTTTATCTATCATTTTATTTTATTTATTAGATATTAACTATTTGAGTCTGACACACATGGATTAGTAACAATACTATTAAAAAAATTAATTGAAATAAATAAAAAATAAACAAATACTTGAAAATATGTAAGTACAATTCTACGGAATGAACATTTTCAAAATTTCGTCGGTGAATCATCGGCAATGTATTTCGCCAGCTTGAATATTTTGTAGTAAACTATATTTTCGCTCTCCCTCTAAACCCTTCCTCTCCTATGACTGATTTGGCTGAAACATATTTTTTAAGTTAATGTACTATTTTACACAAATTGAGGGGGATTAGGGTGGAGGCTTCACACAAAAAATCGAATAACTGTCGGTGTAATGAATGTATCGACACGAAAGTGTATATGTATATTCAAAGCTCTATATGAACGACATATATTAAGTTTCAGCGGAATCAGTCGAAGGGGAGAGGGGATCAGAGGGGCTTCAACTCAAAAATCCCAATAACTGCCGATGTAATGAATGTATCGACACCAAAATTAGTATGAGGATTCAGAAACCACTATGTAGATCAAATATTGAGTTTTAGCGCAAAGGGTCGATGGGAGAGCGACAACGTAACTGAATTAGCTTGTGATCATGTATATGCCAGTGAGTATTCATTTTTATTGTCAAGAGCCCCCAAAAGCTAAAGTTTAGGCCGGAGGGTCATAGGAGGTATGACAAAAAGACCCCGTGAGCTAGACTGAGGTAAAAACTGACCTTGGAAAGCTACCTCGAGGTGGTTCATGGTAGGTTTGCCAGGCAGAGACCTGAGGAGAGAGTACATGGACATGACAATCCCTGGAGTACAGAAGCCACACTGGGAGCCGTGTGCTCTGGCTATCCGCTCTTGGACAGGATGCAGCCTCGTCCGGACACTGCCTATGCCCTCAACTGTGGTCACTGCAGCTCCATGCATTCCACATACCGGCGCCAGGCATGCATTTATCGCCAAGTGACTATAAAAAAAGCAAATTTAATATAATCAATGTAAAATACAGATCTAATGATATCCAATTTGTTTAAATAAATATTATATATTCTCATAGGTTGCAAAATAAAAATTATGTCTGACCTCTCATAGATTATATTAATTTATGCAAGCCGACATTCGAGGTTTACTTCATCATCAGGCAGTCAGGTAAAACAATTTGAAAAACATACTTATAAATAGAAAATAAAGAAAACGTATGTTTTTAAAATATTTAAATTAATTAAATTTAATAAAATCTGTGAGAGGTCAGACTACATATTTATTTTACAACCTGTGAAATAATCACATCTCACTACATCAGCCATCTCTACATTATATACTCTATGAGATCTCAGAAAGTTAACATGACATAATTGATAACCATCCATCGTTAGTATATAAAAAAAACATTAAGGCGTAGTCAAGGTCCACGCCGTAGATTTTCCGTGAAAACGTCGGGATAAAATCGTAACAAGTGTTTTTTCATTTTCTTTTCGATGCTGCCGTAGCTCTTGCATTTGCTCGGCACTAGACTTTTTATGTTTTTAAAATTCCTTTTGATGCGAGCTTTCCTCTGATTTGCGTTTTCTATAATTCCGCGCATATTTACGATTCATATGAGACGACATCTTCAATTTTTTTGCAATTTTCAATTTAGTACCGACTTTTATATATATTTCGGTGAATATTTTTATTGTTTCACTTTGAGTCCTAGTAGTGCTCCTCAATCTCTTTACAATGACACCCGAATCAACGTCCTATCTAAATGCGTTATCACGATACACTAATTTCTAATTTTACACAACGCTAATTCGCAACAATCATCCGCCGGCGCCCACACTAGCCCGATAACGTCACAGGCAAAACAAACACGTACAGACATGCTCTATCCATTGTGAGCTCAACCGTTGTTATCGAATTATTAGTCTCGTAGTTATTAGCGATTGAAATCTGACGGTATTTTGTAACACAAGAAAGTTTGACGGCTAGACGTTTTCACGTCAAAAATACTAATTATATATTTGGATAAAGGTATACAATTTTATGTTGATACATTTATTCTATCAGTCTACGCACTTATGATTTTTTTTTTTTTTTTTTTCTGACGGTAGTAGAAAGCATAATAAAGGAAACTTACATGATTTCATTTTTGTTTCTGTCCAGTTTGGAGACCATGACGGTACAAGCACCGCAACCGCCTTCTGCGCAGCCAAGTTTCGTCCCGCATAACCTCACTAAACTATTGTTAAGGAAAATAAATATTTAAGTATTTAATCATTATTTTCTTATAGATAACATATATTATATTTTCTTCTTTGTTATTTTGTTTGTTTTGTTTAACGTCCTCATCTACTCCCAACTCGGGCAGAAAGGACGAGCTCTATACAGGCTGCTATAAAAAAAAAAAGTATAACTCATATAGGAATTCATTTATTTAATGCCCTTCCCCACTTCTTGAAGTCAATAGATACAATAAAAAAATTTTAATTTCAACTAAAAATGTTTATGTTAGAGGAAACTCTTTACACGGAAACGGAATTTTATTCTCACTGTTCAAAAAGAATAATATAATCACAATAAAGAATCTCATTTATATATTTTTTATATATATATATTTTTTTTATTTAGACATTTTTATACATTAATTTATAATTGACTAATATATATATATATATATATTATTTTTCATATATTGTTATAGTTACATTGTTTTTTTTCTTTTCTATATCTCGCCACATTGGGACCTGATGATGGGACGTAAGAACGTCCCGAAACATCGTTGGGGGATAAAGACACTTCCGAAGAGTTTTTTTTGAAAAATAGTTATCTTAATCTTAATTTTTACTAAATTGAAAAATGTGTCTACTTATTATGAACGTATCTTGTATTATTATTATTTGTTTTTTATACACTCATATATTTTTAAGTATTTATTTGCACAGTTTTTATTAATTTCACTTTACTTTTTTTAATGTTTTTTTTGTTACTACTAATCATAGATGTGTTAGACTCAAGTAGTTATAAATCTAATCTATAAGCTATCTTAATGTATACATTCATTTGACGTATCCTATTACCATGTATTGGTTTAACGGAAATAAAATATTATTATATATTATTATTATAAAATTGTCCAAACTGCATGTTTTCTTCAATTTTTTCAAAGTTCATTGAATACAGTTATAGGCGCCGGTAGCTCAGAGTTAGCTAGCAGACCCACTGAGTTCAACAAAACAGTCAGTTTTTATCAGAGAAATTAAAAAAAAAAAAAAATTGAGCAGGCCGTCCTTCGGATGGAACGTTAGGCGATGGTCGCGATGTTTGGTAATTGTTAAAGACCCCTCCTTAACTTGGGAAGACAAATTTTAGAACTCCCACAGTAGAGCTAACAGGGAAGGAATAAAAGCATTGGATGCTTAGGTCCCTAGGTGTTCACCGGTCTGTGAGGGCTTCCCAATATACCTTATATGTATAGGGGGAGTCAGGAAATCGGTATCAACAAACTTTCATGTTTTCTGAATCCCTGTTTCCAAAAATGAAAAAAAAAACATGTACTAATTGTAGTTCGAAATATGCCCGAGGCCCTTAGTTTATTTTATCTGAGAGGTAAAATACACTTAAGGACGCTGTCCTTCGGATAGAACGTTAAGGAATGTTCCCGAGGCTGTACGATGTCAGCGTTAAAAAAAAAACTCCTAACTTAGGTAAATAAAAATTTTGGGTAGGCAAAATTTAGGACTCCCATAGTAGATTCGGATGTTGCGCTTTGGTAGTAGGCGATATGACCTTGAAGTAAAAGCCCGGAAATGAGTACACATACATTTACAATTGCATTCAAAAGGATACATTTGTTCCTCAAATAATGTAGAAGAGTCCATTCTGGATCGACCTTCTCATCAACAACCTGAAAAATATTTATATTTGTAAATTAATAATGATATAATATTATAAACTATATATACACATTAATATTTAGGACAAGATTATAGTTGTAATTCAGTTACACAACCTTGGATATAGTTAGTTCGTTTGGATTTAGTTTTTTTTTTTTGGATAAATCAATATTTATTACATAACTCGAAATCAATATAACGTCAGCAATTATCATAAGAAAGATAAATACTATTTTTCACAAGCCATGAGTTTCTTTGTACTTTTTTTTTGCCTAAGAACTGATAAAACTGACTCAATAATTTGATAATTATATGCGCTTTATACATAACATCTTCAACTATACAAAAACATGTATTAAATAAAAAAAAAAAACAAGTGTTCATTACACTGATAACAACCCTTGAGGTTGCAGGTACTAGGCAAATTAAAAATATACGTAAACTCTTGATATTTTGAAAATTTAGATAAGAAACCTCAAAACAATGTTGTGTTTCGACATAAGACAGTGTACACACATTTGTTACTAGTATCATTTAAATAAAAGTTTATAGACTATGGAGTAATTTCAATTTAATATTTTGATGGAATTATACCTTAAAATAAATACCTAAGCGACTACATATTATTTACAAAATTAATGAGAAAATGTAAACTATGTTTGAATTCTGTCATTCATGGCGGGGTGAGAATGACCGAATGAAATATTTTTGAAAAATAAATAAATTATTTATATGTTTTGTTTGCCGGTTAACGAAAGCTAGACTTCAATAATACTCAAGATTTATGAATATAATGAAATTTTTATTATTTAAAACCCCCCCCCCCCAAAAAAAAATGAATGAAATGAAATAAAAAACATATCTGTGGAGGTTGCATCAGGTTACTAAGTGAAAATAAAAATATATAAAGAAGAAAAATGCAGTTAGGAAATTAAATAAAAAGAATGAAACTTCATCATTAGGCTATATATTTTGTAATATTCCCATAATGTACCAACAAGTTCTTACTATTATAATATTCTACGATTGGTTATGAAATTAATTAGAATAACAGACGATTATCTCAACTTATTGATACAGTTCACGTTTGTAAATAAAAAAGATTTCTAGTAAAATAGTACCCCTCCTCCCCCCCCGCCCTCACATCAAACAAAATATATATCAATTACGTTTTGAAGATGTTATGTAATATGTTAAATCACAAAAAAATCCATTTATATAATAGCAATTATAATATATAATATTTTTAATATATTTATTACCTTTTGTCCATTGACGAAAAAAACTAGGGTTGAATATTGTTCGTGAACCATTTTTCTTCAATGTTCTACCTTGTTTTTATCTGCAAACACATATAAAAATAGTTTAAGTTGTCACAACTTCGAAGAAGTCACTTCTTCGATCGTAGTAAGTAAGCTGTTCACCTACGCCTGACTGTTATCTGTGAAGATGTGGAAATGTTACGTAACTTATTTGATATCAGTTACCCTTAATATGATCTGATTGCCTCAACCGGTTTGTTATTTAATCTTTATCAAGTGATACATGTAAATAATTTTGAATATTTATATCAGTATATACATATAAAAGAAAAAAAAGAGATAAGAAAAATATATTTTTCTACGTAGAGGGGTCTTTTGGTTGGTTCTGACGAAGACAAATGGTAAAAAATGGAATGGAATGGTAAAAAATGACAATTAAAAAAAAAAAAAAAAAACGTGCACCCCCTAGTTTGGAAGAACTCGACGAAAAAAAAATGTTGGCGCCAAAGAAAACGAAAAATATTTTAAATAACCCGTGCCCCACGGCATTTGAATTTTAAATGGAATTTAACATGGGTTTTCATATGTATTAAAGTTGAAACAATATGGCGCTTCCACGTTTCATCAAAATGGGCTAAAAATTTCCTACATTATGGTTTGTGGGGTCGGAGAACACGAATTTGACGTCGAAACGTTATCTTGACACATGACAGCTGTCGAAAACGCTGTTCACAAAATGACAATATAATTTTTTCTCATTTAACAACCGGTAAATTCATTTTATTAAGTGTCTTTGAGGTCGCTGTAATTTGTAAATAAATGATATCAAAACTGAAAATGACTGGAAGAATTTGTGTTCTGATTATGTCCAGAAACCAAATGAAAAAATTATTGAATTGTGTTTCGGACATTGGTATTAACTCCAATTTTCCTCTCGATTACACAGATTTGTTGACAGCATTTGTGACAATTGTCATGAGTCAAAATGATTTTTTGACATCAAATTCGTAATCAGCGACCTTCAAAACACTTAATAAAATGAATTTATCGATTGTTAATGAGAAAAAATGTTATTGTCATTTTGTTGACAGCTGTCATATGTCAAAATAACTTTTTGACGTCAAATTCGTTTTCTCCGACCCCACAAACCATAATATAGGAAATTTTTAGCCCATTTTGATGAAACGTGGAAGCGCCATATTGTTTAAACTTTAATACATATGAGAATCCATGTTAAATTCCATTTAAAATTCAAATGCCGTGGGATAAGACGCTGTACAGACAAAATGAAATGATTTAGAGAAAGTGAGGAGAGAGTGTAAGCATTGTTGGTATAAAAAAAAGTCCTGTAATGGCCCCAAAAAACCATATTTTAAAGTTCGTTGCTATAAGTTGCGATTTTAGCAGTACTTAGATGTACTTCTTATAAACACTTAGTTTACATTCTTCGGGGGGCAATAATTTTTGTCCTATTGATCCTACCTAAAGGACTAACAGTTTTCGGGTAAATCAAAGAAACGTCTAAAAATATGTGTTATAAAACCACATTTCAAGATGGTTATCGGCATATCTGTGAAAAATCGTATTTCATATCAAATATATATTTTAATGTTCCCTACAACTATTATTTAAAAACATTTTTGTTTAGGTCATAAACATAAGCTGTATCTTGTAAAATGTAGTTAGGCCCCGAAGGAAAGTTGTCTCAGTTTCGGCCAAAATCTCATCAGACCTAAGTTAGCACTTGTGACTCCTTCATTGCAAATTTTAAGTTCATAGCTACAATTGTTTTTGCGGTGGAGAGCTCACAACTTTTCAATCACATACACGACAGACATCATCGCAAAAATGTTCAAAGCGTATTTAGGGGACCTTAAAATGTATAAGAAAATAAAAACATCCTCTTATTTTTTTTGTCAAATCAATAAAACATTTTTTGTCTTTTGTTGTCTTCTTTTTGTAGTTCATCTTTCAAGGATATACCTAAGTATAACACTTATATGAAGAAAGTGATACTGTCATTTCTTAAGATCTTAACATAGAACTGTAAGAACGGAGTTTTCGCTTTTTTTTTCTAAAATAAAACTGACGTTTTTTAATGCATTCAATTATGATAAATTCAATTTGGTATCCCTTTATTTTCATCAAAATAATTTTTTCATCGAGGACAGTTCTAAACAGAAAAGGTAATTTACGCGAGAAATCTGTTCAACATTTATCCATATTTCTTCTGTCATTGGACTAGAACACTAAATATATATACCAAATTTGAGGTAGTTTCGTTATGAGGAATGAAAGTGTTATATGACAGGTAAAATTGAGGTAGTTTTAGACGCCGTACTAAGTACAGAGCAAGTTATTTTTTTTTTTCGGGTTTCCATCCAGTAGTATCTCTACTGGAAGGGAATATATTTACATAACTGTTTGCGCCATATGTATATTACATGCTTTAACACAACTTAATTTTCATTTTACTTACAATAATTTATAGACAATAAAGTTATACAACTTCTAAGATGAGGAACGCGGACATATTGTGGAAACTTGTAATAAATAAATAAAAACAAATTAATTTTTTGAAATATTGTCTATTCCACTAAAGATATAAATATATATAACTACCGGTTTCGGCCTTACACCATCGTCAGGTCTAGTTATGAACTAAGTTAGTTTGCAGAGAGCGACCCTTCAAATACATCTCAGGTGCAAGGGTGCTATTAAAACTTGGCAGTCCCCCAGCTGAACCGTTAGCTATCTCATGAAATGTTTCCTAACAAAATTTACGTTCTAAATTTACATAAAACAATATCATTAGACTAATACGTGGAAAAATAACAAATAAATAAAAAAATTAAAATAGAAATAAAATAAATAATATGTTTCATGTTACCTAAATCTTAATATTATTATTTATTTTATTTATATTTTTATTTATTTGTATTTCTATTTATTTATTTGTTATTTTTCCATGTATTAGTCTAACGATATTGTTTTATATACACTCTATCAAAAAATTCTGTGAACACTCACCTGGGTTTCCTTCAATTTGTTATTGTGGGCATAGGAAAAAAATGTTCACAAGGAAATTACACTTGTTTAACACAATAATCAATAAACACTTTATTTTCCAAAAAATAACACAAAATATTATTCAACAATATAGTGTAATGCAATTTTAATTGAAAATAACGTCTCTTAAATGCAAAAAAAGTCTGTGAACACATTATAATATGAGGTAATTATTTTTTAAAATCAATAATAATAAATGTTTTAGAAGCTGGTAGGCCCTCCTTTGTTCTTTATAACTTCTATTAATCTTTTTTTCATGGATCCTACTAATCTTGAAGTCACTTTTTCGGAAATTGTGCCCCATTCTTCTGCAACGGCTGCTTTCAGTTCTGCTTTGTGTTTCACGTATATTCACGCCACGTACTCTTATTTGGCGTTTAATTTCATCCCATAAATGTTCTATGGGATTAAGGTCTGGGGACTGGGGAGGAGTATTAAGGCGTCGGGGTGCGTTATACAGAAGCCACTCCTTAACTAAATGAGCTGTGTGCTTGGGGTCATTATCCTGCTGGAACAGAAATGTTCTTTCCAACCCCAATTTCTCGGCACTTTTCTTTAAATGATTTCTTAATATTTCAATATACACATACTTGTCCATTATTCCATCAATAACATGGAGATTTCCAACTCCTCTACTACTCATACATCCCCAGACCATAATACCACCACCTCCATGTTTCATTGTGGATCGTAAATTTTTTTGTTCTAAAGCCTCCTTTGCTTTTCGCCACTTTTTGTCGTCCATCTGATCCAAACACACTAAATTTACACTCATCAGAGAAAATGATTGACTGCCAAAACATTAGAGGCTTTTGAACAAATTCTTTTGCGAACTGTAAACGGCGCTTACGGTTCATTTCACTTATAAATGGTTTCTTCCGAGGAACCCTACCATTATAACCATTCTCATGTAACCTGTTTCTTATGGTTTGAGGTGTTACTGTTACGCCATAGTCACGTAACAAGATTTGTGCAATTTTTGGCGCACTGGTACTGGGTTCATCACGAACAGTTTTTAAGATTTCCCGTGTGTGAAGGCGATTTAACTTGGTAGGGCGTCCATATCGTGGTCTGCTGGAAGCACAGCCTAATTCATTGAATCTTTTAATAATATTATGCACTGTAGAAGGATTTTTCTTTACTATTTTGCCTATTTCGCGAATACTTCTTCCTTCGTTTCTTAACTTAATAATCAATTCACGAACTGCTACTTGCACTTCCATATTGATGGCTTAATAAATACTACTGAGCACTTCCATTGATAGGAGACAGTTGTTATTGAAGCTAATCCCTTCTTGTTGTTTGGCTGTAGGCTCATCTCTGTTTATATAGGTACATGTTCACAGACTTTTTTTGCCCTTAAGGGACGTTATTTTCAATTAAAATTTTATTATACTATATTGTTGAATAATATTTTGTGTTATCTTTTGGGAAATAAAGTGTTTATTGATTATTGTGTTAAACAAGTGTAATTTCCTTGTGAACATTTTTTTCCTATGCCCACAATTACAAATTGAAGGAAACCCAGGTGAGTGTTCACAGAATTTTTTGATAGAGTGTAAATTTAGAACTAAGTTTTGTTAGGAAATATTTCATGAGATAGCTAACGGTACAGCCGGGGGACTCCCAAGTTTTAATAGCACCCTTTCACCTGAGATGTATTTGAAGCGTCGCTCTCTCATCATCATCAAAAAATTATATAAATAATGAAGGATTATAATTAATATTGGTCCTCTTTATCGCAAGTAAGAAATATAACTATATATTGTTCGGGCAATCGCAGACTGTTTCAAAATCCACTGTTTAGTTGTTGAGCTAGTACGTTTAGTTTTGTATAGTCTTTATAAATTAGGAATTATTCTGTCATCTAATACTATCACTAATAAGCTTCTTGGAGGTGAAAAAACACTGAGCACGCCATCCTTCGGATGGGACGTTAAGCGATGGTCCAAAGCCTCTACGATGTCAGACACTCGTTAAAGACCCTAATCCTAGGTGAATACAAATTTAGAACTCTGATAGTAGGGTCGGGCTCATGTCTACCAGTGACAAAAGAGCGCTCTGGTAGTAGGCGATATGACCTCGAAGGTAAAGCCCGGGCATGAGTCATAATAACTAACTTAATAAGCTTGGCAGAAATTCTTGGAGTTTGATTTATTGTTAACAAGCCTCCTAATACATCCTTGCTTAATCCTACTACATTTTTATATTTACATTTAAATTTTAACAATTTTTTATTTAAAAAAATACTATTTACATATTCAATTTAAAATATAAATAATATAAATTAAAAAAGTTCCTAATTAGACAGATCCAACAAGAATAGGATCTTTCTTGTCGTCCATCTCTGTACCTTCCTTGATCACCTGGTCTCTGATAAATTCTTTCAGAAGGCTCACTTCTTTTTGTTGTTTTGAGTAATTCACACGACAGTAAGTCCTTAAAAATAAACATATCATAAAATTAATTACAAAAATGTTGATCACAATAATTAATAATATACATATCCATATATTATATGGTATTTAACATTTTTGCAGAGAGATTGTGAAACACTTAATAAATTATAAATTTTCATTGTTGGGAAGTTATGTAATCGGCCAAAAATTCGATGTAGAATTTCATGTTTACTAGCCTACTAATGTTGATTTTTTTCCGCCATTTTTTTTTTTTTCAAAGGTTTCTTTTTTTTTTTTTTTTACAAAATTTTGGGAATAAAGTTCATAATGACCAGAAGAAGGGACGTGGAAGTGTCCCGAAATATTGACAAAAAACATAAGACAACTCTGGGAAAAAATGAAATTCGCCAGATCGAATTATACAGGTATACTCTTTAAAGACCTCTTACCCTTGGTGAATACAAATTGAAGGTAAGCAAAATTTAGGACTCCCACTAGAGTGACAAAAGAGCGCTCTGGTAGTAGGCGATATGACCTTGTAGAAAAAGCCCTGGTATGAGTCATAATAACTATAAAATTTTCTATTATATATAAAAAGGAGAGGTATTGATTCACTAAAAAAACCTACGGTAGGGCGGACATTTTATTATTTCGGATATACGATTTAAAAAAAAACTAATTATACATAATATCAACGTGTGTAATTTTATTCATTGGCTGGTCCATTACAAATAGTTTGATGCTAAGCCTAAAAATAGGCCTGATTTTTCTCTTATTAGACTAAATTAGAATGATTGTAATTTTAACCAATTGTATAAACATAAATTTCAAACTCTCCTGAGAAAATTGTTTATAATTTTTGTTCTTCAAAATGTATTTGAAGAGACTGGAATATGGATTTGCGGCTCAAGCTCCTCTCAAGAAAATTAGACCATACTTTGAGTTTTTACATTTCGAAGAAATAGGTACTTTTCTCTAGTAAGATATAATTTGGTAGCTTAGTTTCATAAATTTAGTTCCATAAGTTTATTTAAAATTGATACAATTAACTAATGTTTTCCCTATTTTTTCATTTTTTTACGAATTTACCTCTTTCTCTCCCATGAATCCTATAGCTCGGAACTGTCCTTGTCAACCTTTTTTCATGATGTACCGATAAGCTATTTTGAATTTGATGTTTTAAGAAACACATGCAACCACACTTTTTCAATTTAATTATTCTAAACAAAGAATAAATTCTTAAAACAAACCCAAAAAGATGTTGACATACGAAATTCATAGCATAATGTACCAAAAGAGAGTACGAGCGAGACTCAAAATTTTTTTGAGTATTATAATCAATACAAATAACTTACCAATAAGATAAGGTAGTTGCACAAAAAGCTGCGAAACCGAAATGTGTTGAGACTCTAGCTCGACTGGTGAACATAAAGTGAATGAGACCAAAACCTATCCCAGAAAATATACCATACATGTAGCTTTCTCTAAAACAGGGCATATCGCTAAGATTCTTCCCGAAGAATGTTACCTAGAAGGAAACAAACAATGGCACTCATTAAAAAAAAATTATATTATAAATTTGAATAGGTATATACATAGGTCACGAATATCTTATATTCATGGAAAAAATATATTATAATAATGAATAAATAAGAAAAAAATAGGCATTGACACTTCTTACATCAAATACTCAATTTTAGTATAAATCTATAATAGAAAAATAAAGTAAGGATTACCTGCTTCTCATCACTCATCTTAAGTATTCACGATATTGAATTGTGATACCAAATGTTATTGCTGTTGAAATATTGTATAGTAAAAGATTAGAACAAAAACGATTATGGATGATTAAGAATGAATTAGAGAAAAATGAGTTACCATACTGATATTTGATATCAAATAAACGGCAAGTGAAACAGAACGTAACCTTCTTCAGACACAGGTTAGTCATCTTGTTTCATATCAAATTGCTTTGTTAAACAACTTTGTGAAAATTAATTGGTTAAGACATTTTAAATTGTATAAAATGAAATTAATAGAGGAATTAATGTAATCAATGCATGCTCACAATACACAGGTTGGCTCACTTCTCAAGTAAGTAGGGAGCTGTGACGTACAACTAAGACACCATTGCCCGCCAAATTCGAGAAATATTCCACTTTCAAGCGAGAACATTTCGAAGAAATATTTTTCTCTTGTAAGTTATAATTTTTAAGATAGGAATTGCTTATTAGGTTATTATTTATAATTTGGTAGCTTAGTTTTATAAATTTTGTTCCATGTTTATTTAAATTTGATACAATTAACTAATGTTTTTCTTATTCATTCAGCTTTTTATGAATTCACCTGTTTCCCCCCATGAATCCTACAGCTCGGAATGACCTTATCAACCCTTTTCCATGATATACCGATAAAGTATTTTGAATTTGATTTAACAAACACACACCCGTCTGACTCACGGTCACCTCATGAGCCGCAGTCCTCCACTGGACTGTACCACTTGTGGAACCCCGCTCACCGTACAACATCTGCTCACCGAATGTAGAAGGTACGAGAGGCTAAGAGAGGTACTAGATCTTCCAGTGATGCTTTGTGAATCGCTGGGTGACGACGCCTCAGTTATTCACTTGGTAATCAGGTTCCTACGCCAATCTCGACTCATCACAGAAATATAACAAATACCCGCTCCAACTTTACTACATCCCCCGGTTTCCCTGCATAATGTCCCACTAATCTATAGCATCCAGTAATTCATAGTTTCTCTTCAAATTACCTGTTCCACTCTCTAGCGTAATGACAGAAGAATAGCTGATAACGCAGATCCCTTACGTCTGGGATCCCTCTGGGAGAGGGGGGGGGGGGGGCGAGGGCGGGGCCTTGGGGCCCCTGGGGTATCTCAGCGTGCGGACGGTGGCTGGACTGGGGGGCTTGGTCGGCTCCACTGGGATCTCCACTGGGCTTGGAGGGTGTGGTCGGTGCCACATACAAGCACACCCTCTCTAACAGGCCTAGCTACACCGGGACCTAAGCCCAATGCCTAAAGAGAGACGCCCGGTTGTGCCGTTGCTTGTCCCCTGGCCTGGTTGGGACGCTCACTGGGTGCCCCGGGGTCCTGTGCGGGGTCCCCCCCTCCGTTCGCCCCCCGGTTTCTCTGCGGGATCTCGTATTTATTTGAACAGTCAGGCATCAATAACCCTCGTTGTTGAAATCCCATAAAAAAAAAAAAAAACACAACCAAACACTCTTTTTCAACTTAATTATGTTTAACAAAGAAAATTTTTAAATGAAACCCAGAAAGATATTGACAAAAGAAATTCATAGCATAGTGTATCTAAATAGAGTATGAGAAGACTCTAAATTTTTTTATTCATTGAATGCCCTGTATGGAATAGATGCACTATTTCCTTATTCATTGAATGCCCTGTATGGAATAGATGCACTATTTCCTTATTCATTGAATGCCCTGTATGGAATAGATGCACTATTTCCTTATTAAAATCATTGTTTTTTGTTATTTATTTATTAACTCCTTTATGTTATTAGTTTATTTATTATTTATATTATAATTTATTTATTATATTATTACATATTTCTTTTAAATTTTTTATATTTTTTCTATATTTCGAACATTGTGGCCTGAGGAAGAAATAACCAGAACTATTGTCGTGAAAAAGAATCGCTGGAAGAATTATAAAAAAAAATATTTACCATAAATTAAGATATAATTAAACGCTGTGTTCATTGTATTTATTAACCCCCGACGCAAAAGGAGGGGTGTTATAAGTTTAAAGGCTTTGTCTTTGGCATCGTAGCTCCAAGACGGCTGAACCGATTTCAAAGCCTTTTTTTTGGGTTTCAAAAGATGGTATTTGCGAGATGGTTCATAGCCATGTTTGGTGAAAATCGGGTAAGCCGTTTCAAAAATCTTCAGGTTTCATCAGAGCTTGTGTAGGGATCTCGGCCTCTATTACAGCTGGAGACTTGGAGTTTGAGCTCAAATGTATATAAGGCCAAGCCGTTCAAGTCCCCACCCCTCCTTCACATTCATCTATATAGTGTGATGTCAGAGTTCCGTTAGACATCAAACTATGTGGGTGATGTGTCACTGATGACGCAGTTGCATCGAATCCGGTTCTGATCAAAAATAAAACTTTGGGAAGAGAATGTCTCTTTTAGGTTTATTATTGTCAAATAATGAATTTATTATTAATTTATTAATTATTTCGGTACTTATTTTTTTCATTTTTCATTATTATTGTTATTACTAATCACATGTTTATCCCACTTTAAGAATAAATAATTCTTTGTTTGTGACCCAGGTTCAAGCTTTAGTTACGAGGTCTGGTGGACATGAGCCCGACGCTACTATGGAAATCCTAAATTTTGCCTACCCAGTCGCACAGACTCGGGACCATAGCTTAACGTCCCATATTGAGTTTTTTTTTCTTTCTTTGTATCCCTGATAAAAATCTTAAGGACCTCGAAGGGTTTTATCGTAAATAAAAAATAGTATTATTATTTGTCTGTTATCGTGAATATTACAATTAATTTTATCCTTAAATGGGAAGATTGTCGTGATTGGAACATTTTCTACATTTTTTTTTACTTCCCCAGTCTTATAAAGTATAGAGGAAGTTATGTAATCAGAAACTCGATGCAGAGTTTTCAACAGAATTTCAATTTTTCCAACCTCCTTGTTCCAAGAATTAAAAAAAAATCAATCCGGCCGTCTGTATATGCTTGTCTGTGAACCGTTAACTCTCGATAGAATGAATATATCGACTTTAAACTTTATATGTGCATCCAGAACCCTCTAACGACGACTCATATTGATTTTCAGTCAACTCGGCAAGAAGGAAAGGAGCATTAGGGGTGTTAACTACGTAGTAGCTGTGGGGCCGCCGTTGCAAGGCACATACTAGTGTGATGCCCAGCGTTCCTAACTACGTACTAGCTGTGGAGTCCACCGTTGCAAGGCACATACTAGTGTGATGTCCAGAGTTCCTAACTACGTACTAGCTGTGGAGTCCGTCGTTGCATGGCACATACTAGTGTGATGTCCAGCGTTCCTAACAACGTACTAGCTGTGGAGTCCGCCGTTGCAAGGCACATACTAGTTGTGGTGCCCAGCGTTCATGTTAACAGAAAATCTCCCGTAACTGCCATTGTAATGAATGTATTGACACGAAATTTAGTATGAGAATTCATCACTATTTAAGTCACTTATTGAGTTTTAGCCTAAATGATTAATTATATGAGCAAAAACTTATGTGATTAATTATCGTCTGGGGAAGTACATACTCAGCGATTCACTGACGATTTTTTTTTCTTGAAATTTATAATACTGAAGCTAGTAACATTTGTTAACTAACTAACCCCTTAAACTAAATGAAATGCTGAAAAGTGAATGAACGTCTGAAAAAGAGACAATTCTCTTGGGGGGCAGAGGTCTGTAGGAATGATGCCGACCGAGGTAGCAAGTCTCCCGAATAGCGATTAACTAAAGGAACGTGTTCAGCATTATAAAAGAAGTTGACCCCCCTCTTTGATGTTTTATTCATTTGTATAAGGGTTTCTATTAGTGTCCGTTGGAAACAAGTCGACCAGAAGCTAACTATTGTATCGATATATGGTCCTTATTGTAGGGAATTCGATAGTAGCGGAGTTGGTAAATCATGAAGAATGCAAAATTAATCGATTAGAATGAGGTAAAATTATTTCCATTTACAGTAGATTCCCAAGATCATTAGTCTGAAAAAAAAAACAAAGTCGATGGTAAATCACCGGCAATATACTTCCCCATTACGAATTAATACATTTTTTGGTACGACGGGGCTTCTGAATCTTTATACTAAAGTTATTGTCTTTACATTCATTACATCGGCAGTTATTAGAGTGTGGGCTCAACACAAGAACTCTCAAAACTGCCGTTGTCTGTCTCTTAGTATTTTTGTATGTTATATTTTTTTCTATTTTTTTTGTTTTGTTCTTTTGAATGTTTAACTTTTTTGAAGCTTTATAGTTAGTTATGACTCATGCCCGGGCTTTAACTATGAGGCCATGTCGCCTACTACCAGAGCATCTCTTTCATCACTCTGGTGGACATGAGCCCGACTCTACTGTGGGAATCCTAAATTTTGTCTACCCTAAATTTTTATTCACCTAGGGTAGGGGTCTTTAACGAGTACTTGCCATCGTACAGGCTCGGGACCATCGCTTAACGTGCCATCTGAAGGATGGCGTGCTTAAGTTTATTTTACCTCCCAGATAACGGCCGGGTTACGAACCCACGTTCGTGAGCTCAGAAGTCAAGCACGCATACCACTGAGCTACCGGCGCTCTCTGAAATCTTTTATGTGCGACCAAAATCCCATAAGAATAACACCTATCAATTTTCAGCCCATTTCACCCAGGGAGGTGGATTCGGGGAGAGGCTTAACTAAAAAACTCTAACAACTACCGATGTAATAAATGCATCGAGATCTAAGAATCTCATTCTTATGTAATTATTATACGTAAAAAATTTTTATGGAAGTCAATAATTGCATAAGAATGAGATTTCAAGATGAATAAATGGGAAGTCATTGATAATGGGCAAGGCCCGAAACTGTTTGATGTAAATTTATGATGAAGAAAAAAATAATGTAATATCATTAAATTGGGAGAAGAGACCTATAAAAAAAAAATAGAAAAATTATTGACTATTAAAAGAAACTCTCCTTACACAAAATTTCAAAGAAAATTATAAGATGGACGGTCGCATCATCCATAAGAAGGACAATTTGTATAATAGTTTAAAAGTGAAATAGCAACACATAAATAAGAAAAGTTTACACGAATAAATTCTCATATTAATAATGTACGTAATTATATTTAAACATTTTTTATGGAAGTCAATAATTATATAAGAATGAGATTTCAAGATGAATAAATGGGAAGTCATTGATAATGGGCGAGGCCCGAAACTGTTTGAGGTAAATTTATGATGAAGAAAAAAATAATGTAATATCATTAAATTGGGAGAAGAGACCTATAAGAAAAAAAAATAAATAAAATAAAAAATTAAAATTATTGTTTATTTAAAATCAATAACCAATGAGGATTTCAGCAATCGGTTCGGGGGGGGGGGGGGGGGGGGGGGGCTCAATATATAATGAAATCATCGATACAAAATTTAGTATGAGGATTTAGGAGCCTCTACGTGAATCAACTGTTTAATATTAGCGCGGTCAATTTGTTTTGGAGGGGGAGCGAAAAGTTAATTGATTAATTCAGCCTGGGGAAGTTGCCTGTGATACATTTTTTGGACTCTGGCGGTC